>CM046376.1:22722239-22872239 GCA_025413485.1 Ficus microcarpa
AAGTTAAGTAAGGATTGTTGTGTTGTACTGGCTTGCCTCTGTGGTAAGTTCAAACGGTATGTTCCATGGTTTGACCTGAATTGGATGGGCTGTCTCCACTGCTCCATGTTAAACGTCTTGTTTCATGGTTTGAGTTGGATTGGACGGATCGCCTTCAACCACTCCATAGTTATGTACCTCAGTACGTGCACACATGATATAGAATTAAATAGGGAACCATAATCTGATTAATAAGAAATCATAATTGGTTCATACGTATGCTTGCATTTTCATTGCATGCGGATTGAATATTGTGCTTACTGAGCTTTTTAGCTCACTACTTACGTTCATACTGTAGGTAAGCTACCTACTGGCAATACCTGATGCAAAGCTGTGGAGAGATGGTGCTGCGGACTGTGAAACGTGGGAATGGACACCGCTGCGGGTTTCCAAAATATGTTTGAAATGAAAAATGTGTTTGCATTATGTTTTAAGTATGTATGGTACAGTTTCAGTTTCAGTAGATATGGCAACGAGTTGCCTTTTGTTGTACTGATCCGCATTAGGTCGGATCTGGTCCACGGTTTATGTTATGTTTAAGTATAGTAGCTTTCCCAAGGGGTAAAAGCTCGGTACTCGAATGAGTACATAATAAGAGGTTAAGTTATTACGATTGAGAATCAGTTTTAAGATGTGCTTAAGTTAAGCTTAAGGTTTTATGTTTTATGCATGGGCGGTTTTCAAGTCATGATTTTAAAATGAAGTTAAGTCTTTTGAAGTTTCAAAAGAAGTTTTAAAAGAAAAAAAAAAATTTCCGCAATTTTCTTCAAGATTTAAGTTAAGCAAGTAAGGTAGCGACCCAAGTTTGCGTAATTAGCCTTACGTGGATTTGGGGGTGTTACAATTTTATGCTAGGTTAACCGAAGTTAACCTCTAAGGTTACTAAAGTCAATCCTCTTGGGGTCAACCTTGGGCTTTGGGGCTAAGTCCGGTAACTCGGGTATAATTCCCCCAATTACCATCGATCTTAACATGTTCTACAACTTGATTAAGAAAATTGTCTTTTCTTTATCCTTAAAAAGGTTTTGGCACATAAGCCGAAAACTTCTCTAATTTTCCTTAAAAATCCTTAATTCATGAAACATGGTCTTATAAAATGTGTGAAGGTTAGAAACTGCCTTTGGAACAGTTTCTGCATTCAAAATAGTGTTTTTTACGCAGGAAAAACTGTTTTCCTAAACTGGCTCTAGAAAATCCTGTGCAGGAATTTCTTGCTCCCTGCACAGTTTTTAGAGTTCAGATTATATTAAAAAATCCTTTTGGAATTGGAGAAAGTTATCTTCACAAAAGTTCTAGCTCTCGAAGAGATCTAAAACTTTCGTGTTTTATAAAAAATCTGATTCTGCTTAGTTTAGTACCAGTTTTAAACTGAAATAGGTTGGTCGTGAAAACTGGGTCTGGACAGACCACCTTTAGTTTTTCGTAAAAACGGAGGCCTTTGGAACCTTAATTTGAGAAACGGTCCATGCTGCCCCCTAGGAAAAACCCTGTTCTACAACTTCCGTGTTTTACGTTTTAGCCCATTCGGCCTCTAAAGACCTACAACTACCGAACTGGCAGCTTTGTTTACTTAAACCGGTTTACGTCCTAATTCATGGGTTCTATCTCGACCAACCACTTCGGGAGCTTACTTACAAAGCATGCAGCGTTTCTAACTCCCGCATGTCCCAACATGCAAACCCAACACGTCCATGCAGCCCATGAAATCCGAACCCTAACCTAGGGTTGCATGGTCTAGCATTGCACATACCATTCCAAGCATACAATCAACATACCAAAATAATTTCTAACATACAATCACATGCTCATTCATGCTATTGGGGACATATAACCTCATGTAAAAATTCTAGTATGCAATCCTAGCATACCAATCAACATAAGCATATTAATGAACATAAATAAACCAAACCACCCTTAAGCTACCTAATTAAGCACTAGAGCAACTAATGGGCATAAAGTAAATTAATGAGCTTATGCTCTTACAAACATTAGCTTAAAACAAATACATTTAAATCTCAACTTAAAAACTTAAATAACATAGGATTAGGGCTTTTGAAAAATTACCTTAAATAGGTAGGGTTTGGCTTTAGGAATTGAACCAATTCTCACCCTTGACCCTTAGCTCCCACAACCGGTTCTACCTCACCAAAATGACACCAAAACTTGGCTTTTTGAACCTCAAACTTGTCTCCCTCTAATACACGGCCACACCACCTAATTGCACCAAAAATCTGAAAATTTTTCCCTTGGTTTCCTGCACAAAACCGTGGGCTCTCTAGGAGGAGAAATGACCTTGGAAACTCGCTCTAAGCTTGCTTGGTTGAAACCCGAACTCTCCCCTAGAGTTTTCCCTCAATTTTCTGACTTTTTCTCTCTTGTTCCCTGCTCTCTGCCCACGGTAACAGCCCAAAAAAATGACTGGAAAATTTTTTCCACTCTCCCTCTTGCTTTCTCGCACAAAACCGAACACAACCCTACCTTGGTTCAAGAAAATTTTTTGTTTCTTTTCCACTCTCTCACTCTCGGATTTCTTGGCTGAAAATGGGCAGAATTTTGTTCCATTTTCTGATTTAAAAAGGGTGGAAGGCACCCCTATTTATAGGCAATGTGGGACTTTTTAACTTTACATTTTGACCCCAAAATTTTTGAAAAATCATGCTAAAAGCATGCAAGGTGGCCGGCTGTTTTGGCTTGAAGAACAAGCAAGAATTGTCTAGAACAAGACACTTGTCTTGTGTGGATTAGTTCTCAAAAAGTTGATGATGTCATAAACAAAAAAATGGGTGATGTCATAGTTAATAAAGGCTTGTTTGGCTACTTTTTCCAAAAAGCAGTATAATTTAAACTTAACACAGATAAATTTAATATTGTGCTTTACTAATACACAGTATTAATATTTTATACTGTCATAAAAATTTTATCTGTGAAAAATCGGCCTGAAAAATTTTTTCTTTATTTTCTCAAACCCTTTTGCCCTGTGCCCTAACTTTGCGTGCTTGATTTTTCTACGGTGGTTTTAGTTCTCATTTACGTCATCTTATCCGAAAAATGGGTTTACGCAGTATTTTCCCATACTGCATGTCACAAAATTGTACTGTTAGGGTTTTGACCATTTTGGTCAAACTTTGACTTTTCCGAGTCAAAGTTGACTTTTTTTGTCAACCCTTTGACTTTCCTAAAATTATGTAAATTTCATATCTTTTCATCCGAAAAGACCATTTATCAATCAAAACAAGCATATTCGAGTCTTATAATGCTATAAGAACTCGTGACACATAATAAAGTCCTAAAGCGAACTTTTTCATAAATGCCGATACGGCATGCATTTAGTTCCTCTAAAAAGGAAATAGTATCATAGAAAATTCGAGTATTACACGGAGGATGAGTATACAGTGGAAGATAGTGGATTAAGGCATGAATAAACAGTTCGGGGAGATGATTTCCAAACTTGGAAATAGTGGGTAATCAGCCCTCTTGTTCGCCTTCACTTCGTAGACCCCAGTCGACATCGCATTTGCTTCACGGGGAATGGGCGAAGCCAAAAGATCAACGATTAAATAAGCACATGGGAGAGAAGAAGGACGAACAGTAAACAGAGGTCCTAGTAAGTAGTAGATGGTCAAGGGATTAGGGGGCACAGGTAATTGTGCCACTGACAAGCAACAGATGGACACCGGTAGGGAGGAGCACGAGGTTGGTTAACAGTGGACAAGACACGGGTGAGAAAGATAACATGGGTGACTGGGTGCACAGTAAACCAAACTTGGTTTACCGTGCAACTGTTCAACGAGAGGTTAGGATTGAAATGAGATCCCAATCAACATCAGTTGGAACTCAACTTTAAAAATTGAGTTCCAACTGATTCACCAAACACCTATTAAATATTTTTGAGTTTCTCTTTCTTGATTCACACGCCTATTGTGTGGATTTGCATGGCTGATCTTCTTGATCCGAATTGATCTTGATGGTGTGGACCAATCTTTGTCGTCCCTCATTATTAAGCATGCCCAAATCTTCTTACTAAAACTTCTGGATTAAATTGTTAAGTTTGATTTGCATCAAAAATGTAACAATCAGCCCTCTAATTGGCTGATTTCACACCTTCACTAGAAATATAAAGTTGGAAGTTTTTAAATGGCTTTTTTTAATTAGCCATAAATGCCCATGAAAAGTCAAAAGGCCTAAACAGATAAAGGAAAGTTAATAACTTGGCTTGAAGCCTTGGCTAAAATTAAATTTGAGTTAATCAACTCAAAAAGAACTTTATTCCTAAACATCCAAAAGAATATTCCTAATCAAAAGGAAAGTTAATCAACTCAAAAGAATATTCCTAAACATCCAAATTGAATTTGCTAAAATTAAACTTAGCCTTGGCTAGATTCTTCTAGAACTTGAATCATGTTGATGCATCTTTATTGAACATGTGGATCATGCTCAATGGGTCTCCACGAATTTGCTTGAGTTCACACTTCTTGAATCAGCCACCAACCTTTTTACAAAGTTACGATTTCCTTTTTAAGGAATCCAAGTTGTACTATGCATGTTTATATGAAATACCTGATCTGATTTTATCAGATTATATTTGAGTTCCTATAGCCTTATAAGACTTAATAATAGTTTGCTTAATCAAGCATGAGGCCTTTTGAGGAAAAAGGCATAATAAGAATTTATGATTTTATTTCGGTCAACGTTTGACCAGAATGACTCAAGGCATGATTATAACAATACTGTAGTAAGCAGTATGGAAATTATACTGTGAAAAACTATCATTACGGATAAATAAGTGAAAATAAGGTAGGGGATCACTTTAGAAAAATCAAGCACAATATTTAGAGCAATAAGGACTAAGTGGCTTCAAGTCCTAAGAAAAACCTACAAGCAGTCCAGTTAAGCACAGATAAATTATGGACTACATTCTAGTACAACTGTACTATTGTTAGTTGAAAACAATATTTATAATATCTACATTAGTATAAAAATGGACTGCAAATTATGAGGAAAGCAAAACGGAGCCCTAATGGGAGGACACCTCATCATGGATAATTATGTGAATTTATGAATTTTTAGAAAATTAGAAAGTATTAAGTAGATTACTTGGCCTCCAAGGACCCATCATGGCCGGCCACCTCCAGGGATCAATGAGCAAATATTTTTCTTTTGGGGTTAGATATAATACCTCGAAATTTCATGTTATCATTTCCTCTTCGAAGGAATGATGTGCATACGTTGAGACATTTACGGAAAAGCTCGGTTAAGAGTTTTTCATAAGTTTTACAAGGTGTTATGGCTGAATAAGCTCAGAATAGGTTTTTAAGGTTAGAAAACGCCCTTTCAAGTCGAAAAGGACGAAAAAGGACGTAATTTCGGAAAAGTCAAAGTTTGACTGAAAAAGTCAAATTTGACCAAGAAAGTCAAAGTTTAACCAAGAGTGGTTAACGGGTTGACTTGGCAGTATTGTATGATGCAGTATGAGAAAATACTGTAAAATATGTCAGTGTGGGCGATATAGCTCAAATAGGCTTTAAAACCACCCTAGAAAATCAAGCACATCTAGTCAAGGTCAAGGGGCAAAGGACATGAAAATATGGAAAACTTGGTCACCAAGTAACCCATTAGGGCCGGTCACATGCAGGGGCAAAAATGTCAAAATTTTCACTTTTGGGGTAAAAGTGTAAATTTTGGAAATTTGATGATGTAAGCATAGTGATGTCATCAAGATGATGTCACAATGAGGCAATAACTTGCCTTGCAAGACAAGTAACGACCGGCCACCTATGGGGGTAAAATTACAAATATTTTGTCTTTAGGGGCAAAAGTGTAATTTTAGAAAATATGTGATGTAAGCATGAGGTAATCACATGATGTCATCAAGATGATGTCATTTGCTTGGAAGGCAAGCAAAGATCCGGCCAAGTGACACCTAAGGGGCATAAATGCAAGAATTTTCACTTTTGGGGTCAAAGTGTAAATTTTGGAAAATTGATGATGTAAGCACATGATGTCATCAAGGTGATGTCATCATGATGAGATAAGCTTGGCTTGTTCACCAAGGAACCAACCAGCCACCTAGGGGGCATTTTTTCAAGAATTCTAGCTTTTAGGGCAAAAGTACAAATTTTGGAAATTTGATGATGTAAGCCATGAGGTCAGCCATGAGGTCAGCAATGATGTCATCCCTTGCTCTCCAAGCAATGGCCGGCCACCTCACCACCAAAAAGTGGAAATTTTCAAAGTTTAGGGGCTAAAATGTAATTTTTGGAAAGTTTGCATTTGCCTATAAATAGGGGTGGCATTTAATCATTTAAATCAGAAAATTGGGCCAAGTTCTTGCCATTTTTCTGCACCCCAAAACCGAGAGAGAGAGGGAGAGAGAGAACCAAGAGAAAAAGTTGTAAAAACCCATGGGAGGCTAACTAGGGTGCTCGGTTTTGGAGCTAGAGACCATGGGGGCAAATCTGGAAATTTAGGGCCATTTTGGGTTATGGCCGTGGGTTAGAGGAAGAAGAAAATGAGAGAAAATTTTTGGGAAAAAATGGTGGAGTGGCCGAGTATGGAGAAGAAACTCCAACCAAGAAACCAAAGTGATTTTTGGTGCTCTAGGTGGGCTTAGGTTTGGCCATGGGTGAGCAAGAGAAAGGAAAGGAAAAATTGAAGGATTTGGGTATGGAGAGGCTTCGACTTTAGCTGCAAGCATTCACCAAGATTGGTGAAAAATTTTGGTGCTATTTGGAGAGCTAAAGCCGAGAGGAAAGGATGAGCCAAGGGAGGGAGAATTTCGGTTTGCATGCTCTAACCAATCCCTAGGGTTAGCTAAGGTAAAACTCCCTCAAACTCTAGTATTTTTCCATGCAAGTTAGATGGGATATTTATATGTATGTTTGTATGTGCATGGCTGAAAATTGGAACCCCATTTGGAGGGGAAATCCGGATTTGTTAGCAGCCAAAAGGGAGGAGTAAGGAAGTTTGGATCCAAGCTAGTAAACCAACTTTCAAACCCTAGAGGTAAACCCTATAACCTTAAGCTTTTGGTTTAAGCTTTAATTTGGAAATTTAAGTGTATTTCCAAGCATGGTTTGTAAGAGCATAAGCTCAAGTTTTATGGTTAATGCCCTAGACTAGGTGTGGTGCTTGATTAGGGTGTTTGCTAAAGGTGGTTTAGTTATGCTTTGTTTATGCTTTGTGTGCATGAAATTTGTGCTTGTTTGCATGCTAGGATTGCATGGCTTTATGGTTGGTATGTTCCCTATTAGTGTGCAGCCGTTTGTGGCTTGTGTGCATGGTTATTAGAGCTAGCCATGGTTTGGCTTGAATGCATGTATGAGATGTGATGCAATTCTAGTTCATGTAACCCTAGGCTAGTTCAGATTTGGTTTGGGTTGCATGGCTGCATTAGAATCACGAGTTGATTCATGTGAGACGTTAGTTAACACTGCATGTTGGTTAATTAGGCTCCCGCGTGTTCGGTTGAGTTAGTTCCGCGAAGTAGGACACGTAAAATCGAGTAAGCACAAAAACTGGCAGATTTGGATCAAATCTGCCCAGTTTTTGGAAAAGCAAAATTTGAGGCCTTTAAAGGCCGAATTGGGAAAAACGTAAAACATAAAAGTTGTCCAGAATGACTTTTTCTAGGGGGCAGCGAGGACGGATTCTCGAAATGAGGCTCCAATGGCCTCCGTTTTCCCCAAAACCCGTGGCTGATCCTCCAGACCCAGTTTTCAGGGGTCAGCCGGTTTCAAATAAAAACTGGTATGAATCTAGGCCGAATTGGAATTTTTGTAAAACATGAAAGTTTTAGCTTTTTTCGAGAGCTAGAACTTTCATGAAGAAAACTTTCTCAGATTACGAACCAATTTTTAAACTAGGATCATTTTTCGAAAGGTGCGCAGGGAATCCGAAAATTCCTGCACCACTAGCTTTACAAATGTTTCTAGAAAATTGTTTTCTTCTACAAACTATTGTTTTTATTATGGAAAACTGTTCCAAAGACGGTTTTCAACCCCAAATGATTTTATAAAGCATTAATCCAAGAGTTTGGATTTTTATGATTTAAGTGAAGGATTTTATAAGTAAAGTAAAGAGTTTTGGGATTAATTTCCCTAAGTTTTCCAAGTAAGGAAAAGGCATTTTTTTCAAGCTAGAGTATAGCAAGCGATTAGTTTACGATTGGTAACCGGGAGTTAGACCCGAGTTATCGGGTCAAGCCCAAGGCCCAAAGGTTGACCCATAGGGGGGTTGACCATAGTTGACCGTAGTTAATTGGAGTTAACCATAGTTGACTTTGGTTGACTAATAAAATGGGTTTAGTTTGACCTTAAGGGTTATCCAATGTAACCCTAAAGGACACCAATTAAGCTAAGCTAAAGGGTTAATGGATTTAACCCGATAATTTGTGGATTAAGGATGAAGCCCAGAGTTGGAAGAGAATCTAACCCTAATGGTATGTTATGGGCTTAGCACACGAGGTTATCCAATGTAACCAAGTAAGATGTTTTGCATAAAGGGACATACAACCAAGACCATGTAAGGAAAGCATGTTGGTTAGATCACCAGCATTTCATAAGTTTAAATTAGAGCATGTCTTTTATTGAGCAGGCAGAACCTGCAGCTGTACCCGAGAGAGGAACAGTGTTAGTCGGGACAATAAATCAAGACCGTAGGACGGAAGGTAAGTACAACTCCGCCTACAGCATGAACACATGTTTGTTGCATAAGTTGTTTTTAAGAAATCATGAATGGCATTTCATGATTTATGATGTTATGTTAAGAAGTGGCATGTTCCATGTTAAGATGCAGTATGTCCATGTTCCATGTTAAGATGCAATATGTCCATGTTTCATGTTAAGATGCAGTATGTCCATGTTTATGTTAAGATGTAGTATGTCATGTTTATGTTAAGGTGTAGTAAGTTATGTTTTATGTTCGATATCATGGCATCACGAAGCATGCTCACTGATAATGAACTATATGGTAAGAACAAGTTCTTAAGTTACGAGATAAGTTAAGTAAAGATTGTTGTGTTGTACTGGCTTGCCTCCGTGGTAAGTTCAAACGGTATGTTCCATGGTTTGACTTGAATTGGATGGACTGTCTCCACTACTCCATGTTAAACATTTGGTTTCATGTTTTGAGTTGGATCAGACGGACCGCCTTCAACCACTCTATGGTTATGTACCTCAGTACGTGCACACATGGTATAGGATCAAGTAGGGAACCATAATTTGATTAATAAGAAATCATAATTGGTTCATACGAATGCTTGCATTTTCATTGCATGCGGATTGAATATTGTGCTTACTGAGCTTTTTAGCTCACTACTTACGTTCATGCTGTAGGTAAACTACCTACCGGCAATACCTGATGTAAAGCTGTGAAGAGATGGCGCTGCGGATTGTGAAACGTGGGAATGGACACCGCTACGGGTTTCCAAAATATGTTTGAAATGAAAAATGTGTTTACATTATGTTTTAAGTATGTATGGTATAGTTTCAATTTGAGTAGATATGGCAACGAGTTGCCTCTTGTTGTACCGATCCGCATTAGGTCGGGTCTGGTCCACGGTTTATGTTATGTTTAAGCATGGTAACTTCCCCAATGGGTAAAAGCTCGGTACTCGAGTGAGTACATAGTAAGGGGTTAAGTTTTATGAATGAGAATCAGTTTTAAGATATGCTTAAGTTAAGCTTAAGGTTTTATGTTTTATGCATGGACAGTTTTCAAGTCATGATTTTAAAATAAAGTTAAGTCTTTTGAAGTTTCAAAAGAAGTTTTAAAAGAAAAAAAAAATTTCCGCAATTTTCTTCAAGATTTAAGTTAAGCAAGTAAGGTAGCGACCCAAGTTTGCGTAATTAGCCCTACGTGGATTTGGGGGCGTTACATTAAATATGTAATTTTAGGAATACAAATAATTCTAGAAAAGAAATTAATTTTCACGTATAAATAGGTGAGGTAGGATAAGTTTATGACCATTTAGTAAAACCCCTAACTTTCTAGTTCATTCTAAACTCACTTTCCCTCCCTAGGAACTGAAGCCAAAAAAGAAGAAGAAAAAAAAAAGGGTAGGGTGGTCGGATTTTTGAGGAAGAAAATGAAGGAGGAAATTTTTGATCCAAGACCTAGAACTAATTCTGAAGGCTTAAAGGTGTAATACCTAGAAATTTCATGTTACCATTTTCTTTTCGAAGGAATTATGTGCACATGTTGAGATATTTACGGAAAAGCTCGGTTAAGAGTTTTTTTATACTTTTTATGAGATCTTATGGCTCAATAAGACTCAAAATAGGTTATTAAGGTTAGCAAACGCCCTTTCAAGTCGAAAAGGACGGAAAAGGACGTAATTTCGAAAAAGTCAAAGTTTGACCAAAAAAGTCAAATTTGACCAAGAAAGTCAAAGTTTGACCAAGAGTGGTCAACGAGTTGACTTGACAGTATTGTACGATGCAGTATGAGAAAATACTGTAAAATATGTCAGTATGGGCGAGATAGCTCAAGTAGGCTTTAAAACCACCCTAGAAAATCAAGCACACCTAGTAGAGGTCAAGGGCAAAAAGGACTTGAAAATATGGAAAACTTGGTCACCAAGTAACCCATTACGGCCGGTCACATGCAGGGGCAAAAATGTCAAAATTTTCACTTTTGGGGTAAAAGTGTAAATTTTGGAAATTTGATGATGTAAGTGTAGTGATGTCATCAAGATGATGTCACAATGAGGCAATAACTTGCCTTGCAAGACAAGATAGAGGCCGGCCACCTATGGGGGTGAAAATGCAAATATTTTATCTTTAGGGGAGAAAATGTAATTTTAGAAAATATGTGATGTAAGCATGAGGTAATCACATGATGTCATCAAGATGATGTCATTTGCTTGGAAAGCAAGCAAATGACCGGCCAATGACACCTAGGGGGCATAAATGCAAGAATTTTCACTTTTAGGGCCAAAGTGTAAATTTTGGAAAATTGATGATGTAAGCATGTGATGTCATCAAGATGATGTCATCAAGATGAGATAAGCTTGGCTTGTTCACCAAGAAAGCAACCGGCCACCTAGGGGGCATAAATGCAAGAATTTTATCTTTTGGGGCTAAAGTGTAAATTTTATAAATTTGGTGATGTAAGCGATGATGTAAGCGATGATATAAGCAATGATGTCATCTTAGCCTTGCTCTCCAAGCTTTTGGCCGGCCACCTTGTTGGACAAGGGTCAATATATTAAAAGTTTTGGGGTCAAATTCCAATTTTCACAAAGTTTCATGTGCCTATAAATACCCATGCATATGGGCTGATTTTGGGGGCTGGAAAAATGCAGAAAATCAGCCAACCTCTGGCCAAATACTCTCCCAAAAATCCGAGCAAGAGAAATCAAGAAAGAGATAAGAAAAAAAAAGTTGAAAATCCAAGGGAAGCTAGCCTAGGGGTTACTCGGGTTTCAAGCTAGAAACCAAAGGGAAAAATCTGGAAATTTGGGGTAATTTTTCTGTGTAGTGGCCGTGCATGGGAGAGGAAGAAAAGGGAGAGAAAATTTTAGTAGAAAAATTAGTTAGTAGCCAAGAGTGAGGAGAAATCACCAACCAAGCAACCAAAAGAATTTTTGGTGCTCTAGATGGGCTTAGGTTCGGCCATGAGTAAGCAAGAGAAAGGAAAGGAAAAATTGAAGGAATTGGGGTCTAGAGGCTTCGGCTTTGGCTGCAAGAAATCACCAAGTTTGGTGAAAAATTTTGGTGCCCATTTAGAGGGCAAAGCCGAGTGATTGGAGAGCCAAAGGGAGGGAGATTTTCGGGTTCACGTACCCTAACCCATCCCTAGGGTTAGCTAAGGTAAAACTCCCTCAAACCCTAGTATTTTTCCATGCAATTTCGATGGGATATTTATGTGTATGTTTTCATGTGCATGGCTGAAAATTGGAACCCCATTTGGAGGGGGAATCCGGTTGTGATGATAGCCAAGGAGGAGTAAGGGAAGTTCGGATCCAAGCTTGAACCAACTTCCAAAATTCTAGAGGTAAACCCTATAACCCTAAGCTTTTGGTTTGAGCTTTAATTGGGAAATTTAAGTGTATTTCCAAGCATGGTTTGTAAGAGCATAAGATCAAGTTTTATGGTTAATTCCCTAGACTAGGTGTGGTGCTTGATTAGGATGTTGCTAAGGGTGGTTTGGCTATGGTTTGGTTTATGCTTGTTTGCTATAAGTTTATGCTTGCTTGCATGCTAGGATTGCATGGCTTTATGGTTGGTATGTTCCCTGTTTTAGTGCAGCCGGTTGTGGCTTGCTTGCTAGGATGTTAGAGCTAGCCATGGTATGGAATGGAATGGTTGAATGTGATGTGATGCAAACTCTAGATCATGCAACCCTAGGTTAGTGCAGATTTGTTTTGGGTTGCATGGCTGCGTTAGAGTTGCATGACGGTTCATGTGGGACGTTAGATAACGCTGCATGTTGGTTACTTAGGCTCCCGCGTGATCGGTTGAGTTAGTTTCCGCGAAATAAGACGTGTAAAACCAAGTAAGTACAAAAACTGGCAGATTCGGATAGAATCTGCCCAGTTTTTGAAAAAGTGAAATATGAGGCCTTTAGAGGCCGAATTGGGAAAAACGTAAAACATGAAAGTTGTCCAGAACGACTTTTTCTAAGGGGCATTGTGAACGGATTCTCGAAATGAGGCTCCAATGGCCTCCGTTTTCCCCAAAACCCGTGGCTGATCCCCAGACCCAGTTTTCACTCAGTTTTTCAGGGTCAGCCAGTTTCAAACAAAAACTGGTACGAATCTAGGCCGAACTGGAATTTTTACAAAACACAAAAGTTTTAGCATTTTTCGAGAGCTACAACTTTCGGAAAA
Source organism: Ficus microcarpa (assembly GCA_025413485.1). NCBI lineage: Eukaryota > Viridiplantae > Streptophyta > Magnoliopsida > Rosales > Moraceae > Ficus > Ficus microcarpa. The sequence goes on from CM046376.1 coordinate 22,735,108, forward strand.
CCAAGTTTTTCAGATTACGAACGGATTTTTAAAATGGGATTGTTTTACGAAGGGTGCGCAGGGAATCCGAAAATTCCTGCACCTTAGTTTTACAAATGTTTTCTAGAAAACTGTTTTTCTCTCCAAACTACTATTTTGATTATGGAAAACTGTTCCAAGTGCAGTTTTCAACCTCAAATGATTTTATAAAGCACTAATCCAAGAGTTTGGATTTTTATGATTTAAGAGAAGGATTGTTAAAGTTAAATTACGAATTTTCCAAGTAAGGAAAATGAATTTTTTTCAAGCTAAGAGTATAGCAAGCGATTAGTTTACGAAAGGTAACCGGAAGTTATACCCGAGTTACCGGGTCAAGCCCAAGGCCCAAAGGTTGACCCACAGGGGGGGTTGACCATAGTTGACCGGAGTTAACCATAGTTGACTTTGGTTGACTAATGACATTGATTTAGTTTGGCCTTAAGGGTTATCCAATGTAACCCTAAAGGACACCGATTAAGCTAAGCTAAAGGGTTAATGGATTTAACCCGATAATTTGTGGATTAAGGATGAAGCCCAGGGTTGGAAGATGATCTAACCCTAATGGTATGTTATGGGCTTAGTACATAGGGTTACCAATTGTAACCAAGTAAGATGTTTTGCACAAAGGGACATACAACCAAGACCATGTAAGGTAAGCATGTTGGTTAGGTCACCAACATTTCATGAGTTTAAATTAGACTATGTCCTTTATCGAGCAGGATAGAACCTGCAGCTGTGCCCGGAAGAGGAACAGCGTTAGTTGGGACAATAAATCAAGAGCGTAGGACGGAAGGTAAGTACAACTCCGCCTACAGCATGAACACATGTTTGTTTGCATATGATGTTTTTAAGAAATCATGAATGGAATTTCATGATGTATGATGTTATGTTACGATGCAGTATGTCTATGTTTATGTTAAGATATGGTATGTTAAGATGTTATGTTACGATGTAGTATGTTTATGTTTATGTTACGATGTGTTATGATATGGTATAGCATGTTATGTTACGATGTTTATGATACGATGCAGTATGTTATGGTACGTCAAGGTATGAGATAGTATGATATAATAAAGTATGTTATGTTTTATGTTTGATATCGTGGCATCACGAAGCATGCTCACTGATAATGAATCATATGGTAAGAACAAGTTCTTAAGATACGAGATAAGTTAAGTAAAGATTGTTGTGTTGTACTGGCTTGCCTCCGTGGTGGTTCAAATGGTATGTTCCATGGTTTGACTTGGATTGGATTGGCTGCCTCCACTACTCCATGTTAAACGTCTTGTTTCATGGTTTGAGTTGGATTGGACGGACCGCCTTCAACCACTCCATGGTTATGTACCACAGTACATGCGCACATGGTATAGAGTTAAGTTAATAGGGAACCATAATTGATTAATAAGAAATCATAATTGGTTCATGTATTCTTGCACTTTCATTTGCATGCGGATTGAATATTGTGCTTACTGAGCTTTAGCTCACTACTTACGTTCATGCTGTAGGTAAGCTACCTACCGGCAATACCTGATGCAAAGCTGTGGAGAGATGGTACTGCGGACTGTGAAACGTGGGAATGGACACCGCTACGGGTTTCCAAAATATGTTTGAAATGAGAAATGTGTTTATATTATGTTTTAAGTATGTATGGTAAAATTTCAGTATGTATGGTAAAGTTTCAGTATGTATGGTAAAGTTTAAGTAAGTATGGCAAGCGAGTTGCCTCATGTTGTACCGATCCACATTAGGTCGGGTCTGGTCCACGGTTTATATTATGTTTATGTATGATAGCTTGCCCTAGAGGTGGAAGCTCAGTACTCGAGTGAATACATATTAAGAGGTTAAGTTTTATGAATGAAAATAAGTTTTAAGTTTATGTTTAAGTTTAAGTTTAAGGTTTATGTTTTACGTATGCAATGTTTTCAAGTTACGATTTTTAAAAAGAAAAAAAAAATTTACTCTAAAAATTGGGTAAGGTTTAAGTTAAGTAAATAAGGTAGCGACCCAAGTTTACGTAATGGGCCCTACGTGGATTTGGGGGCGTTACATGGATTTTCTAGCCAACATGCATGATTTGAATACTTGTTCTTGAAGCTATCATTTTGAGGTGGCTGCTCATCAAGAGAGCTGGCCATGACTTGTCACAACATGGATCAATTTAGGGGTTAAGTAAGCATAGCTACTTTGCCTATTAACCCTAGCTAGTGTGTGAGATGTCAAACTCCCACAAGCCCTAATTTTTCCTAATTTGCATGATGGTTCAAAGAAATGAAATTTCCATCTCCAAAGTCATGAGGTGGACGGTTTTTAGGGCAGCCATGTGGCTAGATAGAATGGTGCAATTTAAACCTAACTTGATTCATTGATTTCTAACTAAATCAACCAAGTTTATAATTGATCTTTTGCTTGGTTGGATTCTAATTAGTAAAATCTGAAATTTCAAAATTTAATACACCTATTAATGATCACTTAACCTTCCTTAATTTGCAAATAAGTCCCTAGAGACAAAATATTTGCACCTTGTTCCACAAAGACAAAGTTTGTTACATTTTCATCCTTGTGTGGTGATTGGCTTAAGTAAAGCCATTAAGCACTCATTCCTTGCTTATTCATACACCTAAAGACTTCCTTAACCTTTTAAAATTCATAACCCTAAACTTTTCTTAAATTTGCATTTAGGTCCCTAAGGGCTAACCGGCCTTAATTGGTGACACTTGTCATCTTTCCATGCTTAATCACCCTTTTTAAGACAAAATATCATCCCATAAGGCCTTGTTTGGTTTTTATCTAATTTATACTTGATTTACCTATAGTGATCTCATAACTTATTCTAAATATTGCCCTAATCATATTTTAGGTTATGTTGATCCAACATTGACCGGTATAGGTTTTAAAATCTAATTTCACCTTTCTTCTATAAAAGGCTCAAATCATACATACATAATCTATTATTGAATCTTAAACTTTCAAGAATTCAATAATGTGCAATATAAATCATAACATACATCTCACATAACATATGCATTTCAAACTTTGATTGTGATACCTGTAATTTTCATGATTGCCATTTTTCCTCTTTTAAAGGAATTATGAGCATATATTGATATGTTTTCGGAAAAACTCAGTTAAGAGTTTTTCATACGTTTTACGGGGTCTTATGGCTCAATAAGACTCAGAATAGATTTTTACGGATAGAAAACGCCTTTTCTGGTCGAAAGGGGCGATAAGGGACGTTTTTCCGAAAAAGTCAAAGTTTGACCGAAAAAGTCAACTTTGACCGAAAAAGTCAAAGTTTGACCAAAAGTGGTCAACAGTTGACTCGACGATGAAAAATGCTGCAGTATGCGAAAATACTGTAAAATATGTCAGTATGGACGAGATAGCCCAAATAGACAATAGAAAATAAGAAAACACCCGTTAAATCAAGCATCCCTAGCATTAGTTAAGGCCAGACTGATATATTTGGTCAAGAAATCACTCAAGGAGACCAATCCAGGTCAAAGGGCAAGAATGTCAAAATTTTCATTTTGGGGTCAAAAATGTAAATTTTGGAAAATATGTGAAGTAAGCCGAGTGACGTCATTAGATGAGGTCACAATAAGGAAATAACAAGTTTTGCAAGAAGAAATTAAGGAATAGTCATTCTCGGGGGCGAAAATGCAAAGATTTTGTCTTTCGGGGCAAAAATGTAAATTTGGAAAATATGTGATTTTAATGGAAGAAAATCACATAAGATCATGAAAAGAATGATAATTGATGGAAAAGCAAGCATTATGGCCATTTTGAAGTTTAGGGGCCAAAATGCAAAAATTTTCACTTTTGGGGGCAAAAGTGTAAATTTTAGAAATTTGACGAAATGAGCGTATGAAGTCACTAAGATGATAATATCATCAAATAGGATGGGTGTGTTGATTTTTGGAACAATCGGAGACCTAGAGGACATTTTTGCAAGAATTCCCATTTTCGGGGGGCAAAAATGTAATTTCTGAAAAATTGTGAGATAAGCCGTGACATCAGCGCTTACCTCAGCCCTCCATCAGCACAACCAGCTGGTAATTAGCTGGAAACAGCCGTGAGCCACCACTTGGGAGAGAAATCCAAAAAAATCAAAGAGTTTTGGGGCCAAAATTGGATTAAACAAAAGTTTGATTATTATCTCTTTATTTCAGCTATGTGGGAGTCGGCAAAGAGCAGAGGAAACCCAGAAAAACAGCCTAACCCACAGCCAAAACTCAGAAAAATTCGTGAGCCATGTGAGGGAGAGAAAGCAAGCCAAAAAGTTTAGAAAATCATGTTTAATCCACCATGGGAGGGTCGGTTTTGAGCTTGGTGCAAGCAAGAGCAAATCTGGAAATTTTTTCCAGAAAATTCTGACCAGCAATCGTGGGAGAAAGGAGGAAGAAGGAGAGGAAAAAATTCGGGTCCAAAGCTTGGTGGAGCCGAGTAAGGAGGAAGGAGAAACCAAGCATGAGCAAGAAGTGATTTTTGTGCTTGGTGGGTGCATGTGGTTCGGCTGGTGGTGCAGCAAAAAGGGAGCCAAAAATTCATGGGTCTTGGGGGCTGCAAGAAGCTCGGCCAAGGCAGCAAGAGATCACCCTTGTTGGTGAAATTTTTTTGGGGGTTTTGGTGAGCCAAAACCGTGTGCAAGAATCAACCCAAAGAGGAGCAATTTTCGGCTCCAAGAACCTATGGGTAAGTCTTGGTAATCTCTCAAACCCTAGACTATTTTCAAGCAAGAAATTGAATAGAAATTTATGGCATGTTTATGTGTATGTGTATGTGTTCATGGCTGAGTTTTGGAGCTCCTTGGTGTGGAGCATTCGGCTGCAAGATGGAGCAGCCAAGAGGCAGCCAAGAGGAGCAATGGAGTTCAGCTCCATTGATGAACCAATTTCCGAAAATTTTTGGTGAGGTATAACCCTAACCCCAAGCCTTGTTTGAGCATTAATTTGGTGGATTTATGATGTATTTAAGCCATGGTTTGTATAAGTTTAAGTTCAGAATTTTTGGTGCATGCTAGGGCTATGAATGGATGCTTGATTAAGGGTGTATGTCTAGCTAGATAGCATGCATGATTTTCAGTTTTGTGCTTGAGTTTTATGCTTGCTTTGTTTGCTTGGTTTGCATGAAAAATTGGTTGTGTATGTCCCTGTTTATGGTGCAGCCAAGTATGGCTCTCATGCTAGGTTGTTAGATTTTAATTCGGTTTGGTTTGTGTGATGCAAACCCATGCTTGTGCAAGCTCTAGATGCAATGCAAGCCTAGGTTAGTAATTCCGGTTTGGTTTGCATGACCATGTGGGGTGACATGTCCAAAGCATGTGGGACGTTAGATAACGTTGCATGTGATTGTTTTAGGCTCCCGAGTGATCGGTTGAGACGTAAAAGTAATGTAACACGAAACTGGCTGTAGGTTCGGACCTATCTGCCCAGTTTTCGTAAACAGAAAATAACAGGCCCTTAGAGGCCGAAATAGGGAAAACGTAAAACATAAAAGTTGTCCAAAACAACTTTTCCAAGGGGGCAACGCGGGTCGTTTTCCAAAATAAGGCTCCAAAGGCCTTCAAAATTAACAAAACCCGTGGCTAAGTGTTCACGTCCCCCAGACCCGTTAGTTCCAGGATCAGCCGGTTTCAACTCGAAACTGGTACTGATCTAGGCCGAATTAGGATTTTCATAAAACACAAAAGTTTTAGCATTTTTCGAGAGCTAGAACTTTTGTGAAGAAAACTTTTTAAGATCACATACCGATTTTAAGATAAAAATTGTTTTATAAGGGGTGCTCAGGAATCCGAAATTTCCTGAACCACAAAGTTAATAAGTGTTTTGAGAAAAATGATTTTCTACCTCAAATAAGTGATTTTGACTACGAAAATCGTTCCAAAGACGGTTTTCGACCTAAAATGAATTTACAAAACATAAAACCAAGGATTTGGATTTTATGACACAAGTTATGAATTTTTACACAAAATGTGAATCTTGGGATTTATTTCCCTAAGTGTTTTCCAAGAATGGAAATAAGATTTTTAAGCAAAGTTTTTAGCATACGATTAGTTCACGTGTAGTAATCGGGTGTTAGACTCGAGTTGCCGGGTCAAGCCCGAGACCCTAGAGGTTGACCCGAGGGGGTTGACCATAGTTGACCAGAGTTGACCAAGGTTGACTTCTGTTGACTTTTGGTTAACTCGTAGCTTTAAGTTAGTTTATCCTCACGGGTTATCCAAAGTGACCCTAACGGATACCGATAGCTAAATTAAAGGGTTATCAGATATGACCCGATAGTTTCGGATTAAGTTATTCGATCCTTAGAGGTTTAGTGGGCTTAGCACGCCAGGTTACCGAGAGTAACCATAATAGACGCTTTGCACGTCAAGGGACATACAACCAAGAATCATGTAGACATGTTGGTTAGTTTACCTGCATTTCACGATATTAAGTAGAGTCTGTCCTATGTCAAGCAGGCAGAACCTGCAGCTGTACCAGTAGTGGAACAGCACTAGGATGGGACAATCAGTCAAGCACGTATGACGGAAAGGTAAGTACAACTCCGCCTACGGCATGAACTCATGTTAGGATGTCATGTTATGTATGCATGTTATGTATGTCATGTTATGTATGTATGTTATGTATGTCATGTAAGCATGTTATGTATGTATGTTATGTGCTATGTATGTTATGTGTTTATGTGTTAAGTATGTATGCATTAAGTATGCCATGTAGTATGTATGCAGAAGCACGTTTATGTTTTATGTTATTTTTATGGCATCACGATGTATGTCCACTAAAAATAAGTATGATGGTAAGATATGAGATAGGTTAAGTAGGACATGTTGTGTTGTACTGACTTTGCCTTTGTGGTAAGTTAAAACGGCGTGTTCCATGGTTTGACTTGATATGGCAGGGCTGCCTCCACTACTCCATGTTAAACTTTGTGTTTCATGGTTTGAGTTGGTTTGGACGGACCGCCTTCAATCACCCCATGGTTACATACCGAAGTACATACACACATGTTATAATAGCAAGATAGGATCAGATTAGACCAGTAGAGAGACCCAAATTAATTTAATAATAAATATTAATTGGTTCACGTTTTCCGTGCATTTAGTTGCATGCGGATAGGATGTTGTGCTTACTGAGCTTTTTAGCTCATTGTTTATGTTCATGCTGTAGGTAAGGTTCCTACCGGCACTTCCTGAACAAGCTGTGGATAGATGGCGCAACAGAATGTGAAATGTGGATATGGACTGCTACGGGGTTTCCGAAAGGCGTTTAAAAGAAAATGTGTTTTCATTTTATTCAGTATGTATGCATGTATGTTTAAGTTAAGATATGTATGTATGCTAGCTTTCCTCATAAGTGAAGGCTAGGTACTCGAGTGAGTACATTTTAAGCAGTAAGGTTTTATGAAAGAAAAGTAGTTTTCAGTCACGTTTAACTTGTGTTAAAGTTTTAAGATTTCCGCAATAAAAGTTTTTAAGTAACGATTTTTAGAAAAGAAAGAAAAAAAAAATTTACTCATGAAATCGGGTAACTTTATTTTTCATAACAAGTCAAGTAAATAAGTTTAAGTTAATGTCGCGGTCCGAAGCGAACGCTCCAGGTTCGCGCGGTCGGACTCCGCGTGGACCCCGGTGGCGACAAGTCGGGTCGTGACATTGATTTCCTTAAAAAGGAAAACATGTATTTATAAAAAGGTTGGTTATTACATAAAACATCCTTTTTAATTTATTTGAAAGTACATGTGTAGGAATTTCCTGTACCCTACACAGTTTTGAAAATCCAATTTTATCTTTTAATCAGTTTAGAATTTGCAAAAACTTTCTTCATGAAAGTTGTAGATCTCATCGAAACCTACAACTTTTGTGTTTTTTTGTCAAAAACCTGAATCTGCCTTTAACTTGCTCATTTCTCCTTTTGAAAAATTTTGACCGTGTACACTGTCTGTACAGTCCCGTTTTGGATTTTGATAAAAACAGAGGCCTTTGGAACATTCTTTTTAAAAACTGTTCACGTTACCTCCTAGAATTTTAAATTTCATAAAATTTTGCAGTTATAATTTTTTTCAAATTCGGCCTCTAAGGGCCTCAAAATTCAGTTTTCAGAAAACTACCCAATTAAATCCGAAAATTGGCAGTTTTCATTTTTTGTTGGTTTTTGCTAAAAAAGCCATGCACACTACCTCAAACGGACAAAGTTGTGAGCCTACGTCAATATGCAATGCATTGGATTCATTCTTAACATTCATTCATACACTTGTTCATCTTCTTGAAAAACACAACATATGATAACTTTCTAGTTTACCAAATTGTGTTTTTAGGTTAAATTCCATAACCATCATACTTAGATTATCCACATAACCATCATTCACAAACTATCCATATTCAAACATGTGAAACCATATTCACAAATATTTGGTAAGCAATCATAACAATAAACTCATTCTAGAACATATAAGCATATTAATGCTTAGGGTTATCAACCAAATCACCTAAGCATAGATCTAGGCTATACCAATCACATTAAACCATAAAATAAGGCAACATAAAAATTATGAGCTTACGCTCTTACTGTGACGCCCCCTTACTACGTAGGGCTTTCACGCCTTACTTACTTACTTACTTTACTTGAAAATTAGGGATTTTTTTTTTTTGAAACATACTTGTAAATATATCATTACTACTTAAGTAAACGTTACTTAAGGTCTTTAGTTCCAAAATACCATAAAGCATAATTTGTCTTCATCATGTATATACTTATATATACAAAACTTCTTTACTTATCAAAAGATTTACGGAAATAATACGTAGTGGTATCCACACCGCCTTCGTCCGCCTCCACATCATCCTCACAATGCCCACCATTACGCTGCGGGTTTCTTACCTACAGTATGAAATATAACTTGATGAGCTTTCGCCCAGTAAGCACAAACATAATCTCACAAAACAATTAAAACATCTTGAAAACATTCATCATCATATGCAAATGCGTGAACCATTTATGTTCCATTTATGCATTTCTTTTAACTTACTTATCTTTCTTATGGGCCCCATAGTGTACGTACCATCATTTATTTAGCGTGCCTCCAAGTTACAGATAGGGGTTGCAAGGTCCCTAACTGCTCCGGGAACATTAGGTGATTACACCCTCCCGCATCAACGAGAGGGTGAATCCTTTACTTTAACATGAAAAATCCTCCACCTTGTGGGAGGCCGGTACGACACTTTACTTGTGATTTCTTACCATGTTATTTATCTTTAGTGAACATACCTTATGATGTCACTATATGATAACATACTTTTTATCTCATTAATAACATGGCATGGCATTCTTTTCATTCATGGCAATTGCAAACATGACATTTTTATAAATATGACATTTTGCAAATATAGCACTTTTATAATCTTTTACAAAAATAACACTTTTTATAGATATAGCATTTTGCAAAAATAGCACCTTTTTATAAACATAGCATTTTGTAAAAATAGCACTTTTAATAAACATGGCATTTCATAGATATAGCACACAACATATTGCAGCATATTTGAAAACCACATACTTGAACATAATTTATTAGTTTTCATATTACAGGTGAGGTTTGTACTTACCTCTAGTGCTGTATCCTTAAAATTGCGTTCCTTAAATTTGTCGGCAACGACAATTCACTTTCCTGATATACCAAAATATAGGATCAGGATCCTTTCGTAAGGTGTTCGTGACCTATTAACACTCACATCTACTTTTGGTTGTATGTCCACTATACATGATATCCATATTGGCCACATTAATCCCCATTCTTTATTGAACTTCGATTAATCCTTAAGAGGTTACGTTGGGTAACCTTTTTGGTTAGAGCCTTGTTCCATTATTGGGCTTTGCTCATACATCCTTGTTATTAGGTTACTTCCATTAACCCATTAAATCTTAGCCCAGATATACATGTGGTATCCCTTAGGGTTATGTTGGGTAACCCTTAAGGTTAACCTTAGGTAACCTTGGGTCAAACTTTAGTCAACCCTTGGTTATCCTTGGGTTTGTAACTCGGATATAATATCCGGTTACCGTTCGTAATCGGCTTGCTTACCAATTTTACTTTAAAATTCCTCTTCCTTATTATTATTATTATTTTTTTTTTTTTGGAAAATCTTGTGTAATAAGCTTCCAAAAATCCTTCATCTTGCTTGTAAAATTTTAACTCCTTTAATTAGAAAATACCTTGGTTAAATTTTATTATTTTCTTTAACTTGGAAATATTTTGTTTGAAACCCTCTTTTTCTTTACTTCGGAGAAAATGTGAATTTTCAAACCCGAGCCCTTAAAATTCATGGTTTTCGAAATAATTATTTTATTAAATCATTTGGGGCCGGACCCGCCTTTGGAATGGTTTCCGAAGCTAAAATAACCATTTAAGAGCACTTCACAATTTTTCTAGAAATTATTTTCGTGAAACTCATATGCAAGATTTCGGACTCCCTGCGCGTCTCCCACGAAACGCGCTCAGTTTAAAAATCGGCTTGGAATTTGAAAAACTTGTCTTCACAAAAGTTGTAGCTATCGAAAAATGCTAAAACTTTTGTGTTTTGTACAAAATCCAGTTCGGCCTAGATCAGTACCAGTTTTTATTTGAAAACGGGTTAACTTTGAAAAACTGGGTAAAGGACGTCCCAGCGTTCAGCCACGGGTTTCGGGTAAAACGGAGGCCGTTGGAGCCTTATTTCGAGATTCTGTGTATATCTTGTCCTCTAGGAAAAGTTGTTCCGAACAACTTTAATGTTTTGAGTTTTTCCCCGTTCGGCCTCTAAGGGCCTTGAAATTACCCTTTCCCGAAACTGGCCAGATTCGAATCCGAATTGGCAGTTTCAGTTCCTCATTTCGGTTTACGTCCTATTCGCGGAATCTATCTCGACCGATCACATCGGGAGCTTAGACAACATCAAGCAGCGCTTCTAACGTCCCATTGAAACCCATAAATCCATCTCATTTAACTCATGCAATCCAAATCCGAAAATTTAAAAACCTAGGTTGCTTGGCTCTAGCACATGCATTAACACATACAAGCATCACAAAATCCATCCCTAATCTAGCATGCTCTCATGGCTGCCAAGGGCAGATTTTTGGCCTAATCTTATGGGACATACAACCTATCTTCTAGCATGAAAAATCTATCATTTTCAAGCACAAATTTTAAAGCAAACAAGCATCAAAAATCAGCCAACCAAACCCTAACCTTATCAAGCACACACACCAACAATGAGGGCAGAAATTTAAAGTGGACTTATGTCCTTACAAACCACTTGAATCAACATCAAAAACACTTAAATAAGACTTGATTTCAAGGTGGTTTAAGAGATTTACCTCAAACCCAAGTTAGGGTTTTGAAATCCCAAAATCTTCCTTGGTTTCTTGGCTTGCTCTAGCCCACGGTTTCTTCCAAGAAAAATGGTATCCAAAATTTTTGTTGTTAGTTCTTTCTTGCTCTAACCAAAACCGAAGATCACAAGAAGAGAAACCAAGTTTTTCTTACCTCCTTCTCTCTTGCTTGGTTCGGCCACTTGCTTGGAGAATCACCAAAAATTTTCTCAAGCTCTCCTTGCTCTTGGTTGCTCACGGTTTTGGTACAAAAGGTGTACCAAAAATTTTTCTTCTTGGTTCCTTGCTAGACCACTCAAATTCGAACACCCTTGACCTAAAATTCTCCAAGTTTCACTCACCCCTTTTTCTCTTGCTCTTGGTCGGCCACTCACTCCAAGATCCACAAGAAATTTTCCAATCTTTCTCTAACACTCTCCCTTGTTAAAACCGAAACCCTTGAGATGGAAAAACCCAAAATTTCTCTTTGCTCTCACTCTCGCTTTCTCTCCCTCTTTGCTGCCAAATAACTCAAAGAAAAATGAGAACTTTTGGCTCACTTTTTCCCACAAAAGACATAAGGAATGGGAGTACTTGTTGATGTGACTTAGTGGTTGGTTTCTTGCCCTGGATCCAAAGCTTTATGTCAAGTCTTTCTCTTCCTCTAGCTGCCGAATCCAAGGGGGCTGAATGGGGGTTGTGCAGCCGGATTTTTGGGGTGGAAAAGGCATGGGTTTTAGTTCATTTTTTAAGCAAGAAGTGACTAGACTTGATGGACAAAAGTGGTTCAACTTTTTCCTTGATTTATGGCTTTATGTCTAGTCTTGTTCCCATTGAATTTTTCATTTCTTTTGCTTCCCTTTGACTGGCCGAATCTCATGAGGAGAGGGGGAGTATGAGCTCAAAAATTGGAGAGTCATGTGGCATCCTCTGGGTGGTGGAAGGGCTTCCACACTTTACCAACTTAGTTCACATCTAGTTGGATTTTTTGGGGGACATTATTCCTTAAGTTAGGGCTTTCTCCATGACATTGCTTGTCTTCTTTTCCTTCCCTGCTTGCAGCCGAAATTAAGGAGTGGTGGGGAAGGTTCCATGTGCTTGCTTGGATGAGTGGGAGGTGATGTCAAGAAGCATGGCAAGGTGTCCTTGTTTGGTTAGACTCTTGGTTGGCTTTCAAGTCCCCATTGGTTTCCAACTAACCAATTTCCTTCCTTTTTCCTTTCTAATTGCCGAATTTTTTGAGTGGGAAAGCGCTGCCATTTGTAGTCTTGAATTAGTGGAGGGTGATGTCAAGGGTTGATGTCATCTTCCACTAGCTCTTCCAAGGCATTGTTTGGCCATCTCGTTCTTTAACAGCTCCTTTCGCGCTCTACAGTTATTTCCCATACTGTGATGATCACTCTTATTTTATATTTTGATCCAAAAATTCTTCCATGTAAATTTTAGACCGAAACTCTCTTTCTCCAATTTTTCGAAGACCTTTTTGCCCTTAATTCTTTTTCGGTGTGCTTGATTTTTCTAGGGTGGACACTACTAAAAAGAGGGGATTACACGACGGTTTTTGACCGTCGTGCAAAGTTTACACGACGGTTACAGAACCGTCGTGTAATCCACCGTCGTGGAAGATACCACGACGGTTATATGAACCGTCGTGGTATCTCAAATTTACACGACGGTTAACACCCGTCGTGTAATCCCGTATTTAAGTAGAAAAATCGTGGTGTAAAGCGGACTTTACACGACGGACATATTATGTCCGTCGTGTAAAGCGGACTTTACACGACGGACATATGAAGACTGTGGTGTAAAGCGGACTTTACACGACGGACATATCGAAGACCGTCGTGTAAAGCGGACTTTACACGATGGACATATGAAGACCGTGGTGTAAAGCGGACTTTACACGACGGACATATGAAGACCGTGGTGTAAAGCGGACTTTACACGACGGACATATGAAGACCGTGGTGTAAAGCAGACTTTACACGACGGACATATGAAGACCATCGTGTAAAGCGGACTTTACACGACGGACATATGAAGACCGTGGTGTAAAGCGGACTTTACACGACGGACATATGAAGACCGTGGTGTAAAGCGGACTTTACACGACGGACATATGAAGACCGTGGTGAAAAGCGGACTTTACACGACGGACATATGAAGACCGTCGTGTAAAGCGGACTTTACACGACGGACATATGAAGACCGTGGTGTAAAGCGGACTTTACACGACGGACATATGAAGACCGTGGTGTAAAGCGGACTTTACACGACGGACATATGAAGACCGTGGTGAAAAGCGGACTTTACACGACGGACATATGAAGACCGTCGTGTAAAGCGGACTTTACACGACGGACATATGAAGACCGTGGTGTAAAGCGGACTTTACACGACGGACATATGAAGACCGTGGTGTAAAGCGGACTTTACACGACGGACATATCAAAGACCGTGGTGAAAAGCATACTTTACACGACGGACATCTAAAAAACCGTGGTGTAAAGCTGACTTTACACGACGGACATCTAAAAGACCGTGGTGTAAAGCGGACTTTACACGACGGACATCTAAAAGACCGTGGTGTAAAGTCCACTTTACACGACGGACATATAGAAGACCGTGGTGTAAAGTTTCGGAGTATATCGTGAAATGGCAAAAATCAAGAGACAATTCAAGATATGAACAACATTGATCAAGGTAAAAACATACCAATTATTATATATTACAAAGATGGAATGTCATAATCAACGAATTCCATTACATGACCACACCATTCACTCCTAATCAAATCCAAATTATCAGAAGTGAAAAATTCTTTACATCAAGTGCGTTAATTCCATTAAACACTATTTCCCTCATAAAACCTAAAATGAAATAACCACATTCGACACTTCTCTCTTGGAGAGGACAAGGCCGGTTCGAGATTTTCGTTTTACAATCTCGTCTCCTTCTAATTCCTTCGCCGACCGTAATCTTCCAATCCGTTAGGGCCTAGCAAATTGGTAAAGTTCAAGCTAATTAATATGCATATAATTAAGATTAACAAAAAAAATTAGCATACAAAAATTGCCTTACATGTTTATGAGTTCGGTAAAATCGTCTCGTTTCTTCTCTCCAAAAGGATCAAAATAAAGGACGAGGTCCTCCCATGGGTCAATGACTCCCAAAACCACAACACTACAAATTACACACCACGCAAGTTATTAAAGTATTGTGTGTTCGTAGTTTTGTTAGAAAATAAGAAATTGAGTAATATGGAAGTCACCTTGCTTTTCTTTAAAGAAAAATAGTCACGGCCTTAATGGGAACACGGGGAGAGAGAGGTGGTGGCGACGGCAGCGGCGGCGGTTTGGGACAAGTTTGAAGTGGTGGCGGCGGCGTGACCGAATTTTAAGTTGGGGGGCGGGCGAAGGAGGTGGGGAGGAGAAAAGTTTGAGTTGTCTAAAGTGTTGAAGATGAAAATGATGATAAATGAAGAGGAAAGTGTATTTAAGTAATGGGTTTTCGTGCGAATTCCAAAGCATGAAATTTGAAAATTTTAAAAATTTCCGGAGGATTACACGACGGACATTATGTCCGTCGTGTAATCCTTCGATTACACGAGGATTACACGACGGACATAATGTCCGTCGTGTAATCCTTCGATACACGAGGATTACACGACGGACATAATGTCCGTCGTGTAATCCTTCGATTACACGAGGATTACACGACGGACATTATGTCCGTCGTGTAATCCTTCGATACACGAGGATTACACGACGGACATAATGTCCGTCGTGTAATCCTTCGATTACACGAGGATTACACGACGGACATTATGTCCGTCGTGTAATCCTTCGATACACGAGGATTACACGACGGACATAATGTCCGTCGTGTAATCCTTCGATTACACGAGGATTACACGACGGACATTATGTCCGTCGTGTAATCCTTCGATACACGAGGATTACACGACGGACATAATGTCCGTCGTGTAATCCTTCGATTACACGAGGATTACACGACGGACATAATGTCCGTCGTGTAATCCTTCGATACACGAGGATTACACGACGGACATAATGTCCGTCGTGTAATCCTTCGATACATGAGGATTACACGACGGTCCTTAGGACCGTCGTGTAATCTTTTTTTTTTAATTTGAAATTTTGAAAATTTTTGGAAGATTACACGACGGTTTTGCTCAAAACCGTCGTGTAATCCTTTTTTTTTAATTTGAAATTTTGAAAAATTTGAAAATTTTCGGAGGATTATACGACGGTTTTATATAACCGTCGTGTAATCCTTTTTTTTTTCTTTTTTTTTTGAAATGCTGCCGGATTACACGACGGGTCCAAGAAAACCGTCGTGTAATCTTGTTTAAGATGACGGTTTCACAAAAACCGTCGTGTATTTTCCGTCGTGTAAGCCAGCTTTTGTAGTTGTGGGATTTATGGCTTATAAAACTTCATTTTCGGATATTCTTTCTATATTCCTTCATCATACTTGTGAAGTCGACGTTGTGACCCGTCCCGGTCAAACTTTGACTTTTTGGTCAACCCTTTGACTTTTTGGTCAACCCTCTGACTTTTTGGTCAAACCTTTGACTTTTGTAAAATTTCATCTTTTTTCGTTCTTTTTCCTTAAAAAACCTCATTCTTGGCTCGTAAAACATTAAGTAAGTCTCAAAATCATTAAATGAGGACTCGAACATCGTTTAAATAAAATTATGAATTTCTCTTTATTATTCATAATTTTTCATATAACACATCATAAACACATAAATTAGACTTAAATTCCTTATGAACAAGGAGATTACGAGTCTTCAAAATTTCGGGTCTTACAACCTACCCTCCTTAAAAGATTTTCGTCCTCGAAAATTAGAACAAATCGGGGTAGTCTCTCTTCATATCTTCTTCTCGTTCCCACGTCGCTTCTTCAATGTGGCGATTTCTCCATAATACCTTTATCAATGGTATGACCTTATTTCTTAGCACTTTTTCTTCACGTGCCAAAATTTGGACTGGCTTCTCCTCATAAGTCAGATCTTCGCGAATCTTGATCGGTTCGTGATCCAATACGTGCGACGGATCCGGAATGTATTTTTTCAGCATCGACACATGAAACACATTGTGCACATATGCCAAATCTTGGGGCAAAGCCAACTTGTAGGCTACGTTCCCAACCCTCTCGAGTATCTCGAACGGCCCTATATACCTTGGGTTCAATTTCCCCTTCTTTCCGAACCGCATAACTCCCTTAAATGGAGCGACTTTGAGGAAAACCAAGTCTCCTACTTGAAATTCGAGAGGTCTTCGGCGTTTGTCGGCATAACTCTTTTGCCGGCTAAATGCAGTCTCCATCCTTTGTCGTATGAGCTTCACGTTTTCCGTGGTCTTCCAGATGAAGTCCGTAGATACAAGTTCTTTTTCTCTTGTCTCGTACCAGTGGACTGGAGATCTGCATCTTCTTCCGTACAAAGCTTCATAAGGAGCCATTCCAATTGAAGCGTGAAAACTGTTGTTGTATGAGAACTCGATTAAAGGAAGCTTCTTGTCCCAAGTTCCCTTGAAATTCATCATGCAAGCTCGCAACATATCTTCCAAGGTCTGAATGGTCCTTTCTAATTGTCCGTCTGTTTGTGGGTGAAAAGCTGTACTAAACGAAAGCTTTGTACTCATTGCTTCATGTACGCTCTTCCAAAATTTCGAAGTAAAGCGACCGTCGCGATTCGAGATGATAGTTTTCAGAATTTCATGATAGCGAACGATCTGGGCCACGTACAATTCTGCCAATTGTTCCACTGAGAAGCTGAGCTTGATGGCTATAAAGTGCGCAGACTTTGTCAATCGGTCAACGACCACCCAAATAGCGTCGTTGCCGCTGGGAGTTCGGGGTAGACCCACCACGAAATCCATCGTCACTTGGTCCCATTTCCATTCTGGGATGGAAATTTTCTGCAATTCTCCTCCTGGACGTTGGTGTTCCGCCTTTACTTTTTGACAGGTAAGGCACTTACTGACAAAAGTAGCAACGTCGTTCTTCATTTTGGGCCACCAAAAGCTCTCTTTCAGGTCCTTGTACATCTTCGTGGCTCCGGGCTGGACAGAGTACGGAGTCTCGTGGGCCTCTTTCATGATCTTTTCTTTTAATTCTTCCTCGTTAGGAATACACAATCTATTCTTTTGATAGAGTATGCCTTCATCGGATAGGTGGAAGTCTGACTCCTTTCCTTCTAAAACCTCGTTTTTCGTTCTAAGCAGCGAGGCATCGGCTTCTTGACGTTCTTTCATCCCATCTAAAATGGTAGGCTGGAAGGTTAGAGTAGCTAATCCTCCCGTAATAAGCTCGATTCTGGCTTCCATTAGCTCCTTTTGAAGAGGCTCAGTCAATATCCTGATTGACATCATCGAGGAAGACGACTTCCGACTAAGGGCATCAGCCACCTTGTTAGCCTTTCCCGGATGGTATCGGATGTCTATGTCGTAGTCCTTCACTAATTCGAGCCATCTCCTTTGCCTCATGTTTAGCTCTTTTTGGGTGAAGATGTACTTCAAACTCTGATGATCCGTATATACTTCGCATTTTGCGCCGTAGAGGCAGTGCCTCCAAATCTTTAAGGCAAATACTACCGCCGCAAGCTCCAAATCATGCGTCGGATAGTTCTTCTCGTGTTCCTTGAGCTGTCGCGAAGCATAAGCGATCACTTTTCCGTTCTGCATAAGCACGGCTCCCAATCCTATCTTGGAAGCATCGCTATAAATCACGAAGTTTTCTTCCTCCACGACTGGAATTGTGAGGATTGGAGCGCTTGTCAGCTTGCTTTTGAGCTCTTGGAAGTACTCTTCACACTTATTTGTCCATTCGTAGGCCTTCCATTTTCTTGTGAGTGCGGTAAGTGGCGCCGCGATCTTAGCAAATCCTTCGACGAATCTTCGGTAATAGCCCGCTAATCCGAGGAAACTGCACACTTCGGTGACATTTTTGGGAGCTGGCCACTTACTTACCGCCTCAATCTTGGCCGGGTCTATGGATATGCCTTTTTTTGAGACCACGTGTCCAAGGAAATGGACCTTCTCCAACCAAAACTCGCACTTGGAGAACTTGGCGTAAAGCTGATTTTGCTTCAAAATCCGTAGTGCAATCCTTAGATGCTCCTCATGCTCTTCTTTCGACCTTGAATAGATCAGAATGTCATCTATAAAGACAATGACGAACTTATCCAAGTAGTCCTTAAATACTCGATTCATCAGATCCATGAAGGCGGCTGGTGCATTTGTCAGTCCGAACGGCATGACGAGGAACTCGTAGTGTCCATATCGAGTGCGAAACGCCGTCTTCGGAACATCTCCTTCCTTGATTCGGAGCTGGTGATATCCTGATCGTAGATCAATCTTCGAAAAGACGGAGGCTCCTTTCAGTTGGTCGAATAGATCGTCGATCCTGGGCAGAGGATACTTGTTCTTGATGGTGATCTTGTTCAACTCCCGATAGTCGATGCACATTCTAAGAGTGCCGTCCTTCTTCTTAACAAACAACACCGGGGCTCCCCATGGTGAATAGCTCTGTCCGATGAATCCTTTATCCAGGAGCTCCTTCAACTGGACTTGCAATTCTTTGAGTTCAGCAGGCACCATCCTATACGGTGCCTTGGACACGGGTGCTGATCCTGGAAGCAACTCAATCTCGAAAGAAATTTCTCGTTCTGGCGGCAATCCTGGCAAATCTTCAGGAAAAACGTCCACAAACTCCTTAACTATCAGTACATCTTCCGGCTTACTTTCGGTCTCTTGCGTCTTATCTACCATGTTGGCTAGGAATCCAATACATCCTTCCGCCAATAACTTTCTAGCCTTTAACGCCGAAATAAACATCTTCGGCTGTTTCGGGGTCGATCCTCAAAAGATGAATTCCTTATCTCCAACTGGCTTGAACGTAACGGCACGACGCTGGCAGTCGATAACCGCGTTGTACTTTCCCAGGAAGTCCATACCCAGGATTACATCGTAGTCGTACAAATCGATGACGATAAGGTTGACGTACATCTCTCTACCGCATGTGATTATTGGGACGTGGCGTATCCAATAATCAGACAACAAGATTTCCCCGGAGGGTAATGCAGTTTGAAAAGTCCTTCCAATTTTCTCATTATCTCTACCTAGTTTCTTAGCAAACCTAGGTGATGTTAATGAATGCGTGGCTTCAGAATCAATCAACACATAAGCATCTTGTTGGGCAAAAGGAAGCTGACCTGTCACCACCGTGGACGGTCCAGCTTGAGCATCCTCCTTTGTGTAGGCATAGATGCGTCCCTGCGGTTCTGGAGCTTCAGCTCGGCCCTGAGGGATTGCAGGTTCTTCGAGCTTCATCTGGGCGGCATGTAACTGACTTCCCTAACCCCTCTGATGATTCTGCTGGTGCTGGACATTGGCATTGCAATTCTTGGCAAAGTGGCCTTCCTTGCCACACAAATAGCAGCGGTTTATCCCGGCACGGCAGTCTCCCGAGTGCTTTCTCCCACATTTCTGGCAAGGGGGAGTTCTACTGCTGTCAGGGGCATTCTTTTTCTGGAGAGGATTCTGTTGGCTCCCCTGTCCTCCAACATTCCACTTTCTTTTCTGCTGGGGGTTGCCATACGGCTTGTTGCCGCCGCGTTGGCCAGAAGGTCCTCCTTGACCTTTTCGCTGCGATGGGTCGCCTTGTTTGGTCTGACTCTGCTTGGCTAATGCCCTTTCCTCATTTCTTTCCTTAAACAACTGGGCCCGTTGCGCCTTATTCTGATCGACCCAATATTCAGCTCGAACTGCTAGACTGACGCATTCGGCAACAATAAGCGGTGGGTGAGGGCCACTGCTGATAATTACGGCTAAGTTCGGCCGGAACATTCTCATCATTTTTCTCACTTTGTCCCTCTTGAAACTGATGAGTTGAGGGCAGAGACGGGCGAGCTGTTCAAACTTCATTACAGCCTCGGCCACAGACAAATTTCCTTGACGGAAATTGGTGAATTCGTCCTGTTGGGTTTCCATTACTTCTGTGTTGAAGTACTTCTCACGGAACTCTTCCACAAAGTCGTCCCATGTCATCTGGTTGACGTTCCGTCTGATTTGAACCGTTTCCCACCATAACCGGGCGTCTTTCTTTAACATAAAGGACGCACAAAGGACTCTCTCTCTATCTTCGAGCCCTAAGAAGTTCAGGGAAACTTGAAGGTCGATGAGCCAGTTATCGGCCTCGATCGGGTCCGTTGATCCCTCGAATTCCGGTGCCTTCATGTGCCGAAATTCATGATACAGCTCTGTCGGAGTCCGAACATGAGGTGCTGGCGGAGCAGCTACCGGCGCCATTGGTGCTTCTTGGGCCTCAGGGTGTTCCGGAATTACTGGTTCCTCCTCGGGGAATTCCGGTACTGCTGGTTGCTCTTCAGGTGCCGGTGGTACCCTGGCCTCAGGCGGTCCTTGGTTTTGTTGGGCTATTTGAGCCCTAAGCCCACCTATCTCCTGTTGCTGGGCTAGCATCATCTCTCTCAGCTCGTTTAATTGAGCTGTAAGATCGACGTTTTGGGCTTGTGCCGCCGACGTCTTGGGCATGGTTCTGTATAGAAGCAACAAAATAAGCTTCTTATTTTAAAACTTTCATAAAATCATATCTTTTATACATAACCATAATCTTCTTTTCATAATCATAGTTTTTAGGAAAATACATAATTTCCTCATCATGGGCATACATTACTTGTTTACCACCACCGAGCAGGGCACAACCCACGTCATTCTCACAACCAACCTTCCATTGCAATCGATATGCGTTGAATACGAAAACCTATTCTAAGCGTAAGAAAATAATTAACTTACTTGGGCTATTGCAAACGATGCGGAGCGAGACGAAGTAGGCTGGCAGGATACCGCTCTGATACCAACTCTGTGACGCCCCTTACTACGTAGGGCTTTCACGCCTTACTTACTTACTTACTTTACTTGAAAATTAGGATATTTTTTTTTTTGAAACATACTTGTAAATATATCATTACTACTTAAGTAAACGTTACTTAAGGTCTTTAGTTCCAAAATACCATAAAGCATAATTTGTCTTCATCATGTTATACTTATATAAAACTTCTTTACTTATCAAAAGATTTGCGGAAATAATACGTAGTGGTATCACACCGCCTTCGTCCGCCTCCACATCATCCTCACAATGCCCACATTACCTGCGGGTTTCTTACCTACAGTATGAAATATAACTTGATGAGCTTTCGCCAGTAAGCACAAACATAATCCACAAAACAATTAAAACATCTTGAAAACATTCATCATCATATGCATATGCGTGAACCATTTATGTTCCATTTATGCATTTCTTTTAACTTACTTATCTTTCTTATGGGCCCCATAGTGTACGTACCATCATTTATTTAGCGCGCCTCAAGTTACAGATAGGGTTGCAAGGTCCTAACTGCTCCGGAACATTGGGTGATTACACCTCCCGCATCAACGAGAGGGGTGAATCTTTACTTTAACATGAAAAATCCTCCACCTTGTGGGAGGTCGGTCGACACTTTACTTGTGATTTCTTACCATGTTATTTATCTTTAGTGAACATACCTTATGATGTCACTATATGATAACATACTTTTTATCTCATTAATAACATGGCATGGCATTCTTTTCATTCATGGCAATTGCAAACATAACATTTTTATAAATATGACATTTTACAAATATAGCACTTTTATAATCTTTTGCAAAAATAACACTTTTTATAGATATAGCATTTTGCAAAAATAGCACCTTTTTATAAACATAGCATTTTGCAAAAATAGCACTTTTAATAAACATGGCATTTCATAGATATAGCACACAACTTATTGCAACATATTTGAAAACCACATACTTGAACATAATTTATTAGTTTCCATACTGCAGGTGAGGTTTGTACTTACCTCTAGTGCCGTATCCTTAAAATTGCGTTCCTTAAATTTGTCGGCAACGGCAATTCACTTTCCTGATATACCAAAATATAGGATCATGATCCTTTTGTAAGGTGTTGGTCACCTACCAACATTCACATCTACTTTTGGTTGTATGTCCCCTATACATGATATCCATATTGGCCACATTAATCCCCATTCTTTATTGAACTTCGATTAATCCTTAAGAGGTTACGTTGGGTAACCTTTTTGGTTAGAGCCTTGTTCCATTATTGGGCTTTGCTCATACATCCTTGTTATTGGGTTACTTCCATTAACCCATTAAATCTTAGCCCAGATATACATGTGGTATCCCTTAGGGTTATGTTGGGTAACCCTTAAGGTTAACCTTAGGTAACCTTGGGTCAACCTTTAGTCAACCCTTGGTTATCCTTGGGTTTGTAACTCGGATATAATATCCGGTTACCGTTCGTAATCGACTTGCTTACCAATTTTACTTTAAAATTCCTCTTCCTTATTATTATTATTATTATTATTATTTTGGAAAATCTTGTGTAATAAGCTTCCAAAAATCCTCCATCTTGCTTGTAAAATTTTAACTCCTTTAATTAGAAAATACCTTGGTTAAATTTCATTATTTTCTTTAACTTGGAAATATTTGGTATGAAACCCTCTTTTTATTTACTTCGGAGAAAATGTGAATTTTCAAACCCGAGCCCTTAAAATTCATGGTTTTCGAAATAAATATTTTATAAAATCATTTGGGGCCGGAACCCGCCTTTGGAACGGTTTCCGAAGCTAAAATAACCATTTAAGAGCACTTCACATTTTTTCTAGAAATTATTTTCGTGAAACTCATATGCAAGATTTAGGACTCCCTGCGCGTCTCCCACGAAACGCGCCCAGTTTAAAAATTGGCTTCGAATTTGAAAAACTTGTCTTCACGAAAGTTGTAGTTATCGAAAAATGCTAAAACTTTTATGTTTTGCACAAAATCCAGTTCGGCCTAGATCAGTACCAGTTTTTATTTGAAAACGGGTTCTCTGAAAAACTGGGTAAAGGACGTCCCAGGGTTCAGCCACGGGTTTCGGGTAAAACGGAGGCCGTTGGAGCCTTATTTCGAGACTCTGTTTACATTGTCCTCTAGGAAAAGTTGTTTCGAACAACTTTCGTGTTTTGAGTTTTTCCCCGTTCGGCCTCTAAGGGCCTTGAAATTACCCTTTCCCGAAACTGGCCAGATTCGAATCCGAATTGGCAGTTTCGGTTCCTCATTTCGGTTTACGTCCTATTCACGGAATCTATCTCGACCGATCACATCGGGAGCTTAGACAACATCAAGCAGCACTTCTAATGTCCACCCATAAATCCATCTCATTTAACTCATGCAACCCAAATCCGAAAATTTAAAAACCTAGGTTGCTTGGCTCTAGCACATGCATTAACACATACAAGCATCACAAAATCCATCCCTAATCTAGCATGCTCTCATGGTTGCCAAGGGCAGATTTTTGGCCTAATCTTATGGGACATACAACCTATCTTCTAGCATGAAAAATCTATCATTTTCAAGCACAAATTTTAAAGCAAACAAGCATCAAAAATCAGCCAACCAAACCCTAACCTTGTCAAGCACACACACCAACAATGAGGGCAGAAATTTAAAGTGGACTTATGTCCTTACAAACCACTTGAATCAACATCAAAAACACTTAAATAAGACTTGATTTCAAGGTGGTTTAAGAGATTTACCTCAAACCCAAGTTAGGGTTTTGAAATCCCAAAATCTTCCTTGGTTCCTTGGCTTGCTCTAGCCCACGGTTTCTTCCAAGAAAAATGGTATCCAAAATTTTTGTTGTTAGTTCTTTCTTGCTCTAACCAAAACCGAAAATCACAAGAAGAGAAACCAAGTTTTTCTTACCTCCTTCTCTCTTGCTTGGTTCGGCCACTTGCTTGGAGAATCACCAAAAATTTTCTCAAGCTCTCCTTGTTCTTGGTTGCTCACGGTTTTGGTACAAAAGGTGTACCAAAAATTTTTCTTCTTGGTTCCTTGCTAGACCACTCAAATCCGAACACCCTTGACCTAAAATTCTCCAAGTTTCACTCACCCCTTTTTCTCTTGCTCTTGGTCGGCCACTCATTCCAAGATCCACAAGAAATTTTCCAATCTTTCTCTAGCACTCTCCCCTGTAAAAACCGAAACCCTTGAGATGGAAAAACCCAAAATTTCTCTTTGCTCTCACTCTCCCTTTCTCTCCCTCTTTGCTGCCGAATAACTCAAAGAAAAATGAGAACTTTTGGCTCACTTTTTCCTACAAAAGGCACAAGGAATGGGAGGACTTGTTGATGTGATTTAGTGGTTGGTTTCTTGC
This sequence comes from Ficus microcarpa, assembly GCA_025413485.1. Classification (NCBI taxonomy): domain Eukaryota; kingdom Viridiplantae; phylum Streptophyta; class Magnoliopsida; order Rosales; family Moraceae; genus Ficus; species Ficus microcarpa. The sequence goes on from CM046376.1 coordinate 22,759,758, forward strand.
CCTTGATCCAAGGCTTTATGTCAAGTCTTTCTCTTCCTCTAGCTGCCGAATCCAAGGGGGCTGAATGGGGGTTGTGCAGCCGGATTTTTTGGGTGGAAAAGGCATGGGTTTTAGTTCATTTTTTAAGCAAGAAGTGACTAGACTTGATGGACAAAAGTGGTTCAACTTTTTCCTTGATTTATGGCTTTATGTCTAGTCTTGTTCCCATTGAATTTTTCATTTCTTTTGCTTCCCTTTGACTGGCCGAATCTCATGAGGAGAGGGGGAGTATGAGCTGAAAAATTGGAGAGCCATGTGGCATCTTTTGGGTGGTGGAAGGGCTTCCACACTTTACCAACTTAGTTCACATCTAGTTGGATTTTTTGGGGGACATCATTCCTTAAGTTAGGGCTTTCTCCATGACATTGCTTGTCTTCTTTTCCTTCCTTGCTTGCAGCCGAAATTAAGGAGTGGTGGGGAAGGTTCCATGTGCTTGCTTGGATGAGTGGGAGGTGATGTCAAGAAGTGTGATATCTAGTTTTTCACGTTACTAGTTTTTCTTTAAAGATTGAATATATGCAGTCCATGCAATTTCATGAAAAAGTTCAGTTCAGAGCTTTAATATGTGTTATGAGTTCTTATAAGCTTAATAAGACTAAAAATGATGGTTCAGAGAAGCAAATAGCCTTTTCGGACAAAAAGGAATGAAATCTACACGATTTTAGAAAAGTCAAAATTTTGACCAAAAAGTCAACCGTTGACCCGAAAAGTCAAAGTTTGACCAAAATGGTCAAAATTGCGACGGATGAATTTTAAGATCTGCGGTTCGTGAAAAATACTGCGGAAACTTGTTTTCTATGACAGATAATAAAAATAAGAACTAAAACCACCGTAGAAAAATCAAGCACGCTAAGATAGGACATGGGGCAGAAAGGATTTGAGAAAATAAGAAAAATATTTTCGATCCGATTTTTCTTGACTGTAAGTATAAAAAATCCAAACTGTAAAATAATAGTTACAGTATTGGAATTTAAATTTTTACGATCAAAGTTTCGAAGTTTTCAAGACTTTTTATCAAACAAAGCTTTGAATTATGACATCATAAAGAAATTATTTTTTTTCCTCACATGTGTGGTGGACCAATTCCCTTGTGACATGTGGACATGCAAGCTAAGCATGAGTTGTCTTCCACCCTCATTATGGCCGGCCAACTAAGCACTCCACATGTGCAAACTTTTGAAAATTTTGGGGCCAAAATGGAATTTTTGAAAGCTCTAACTTTGCCTATAAATAGAGGAGTTCTCCTATTCATTTTAATGCAAAAATTCAGCCAACCTCTTGCAAAATTTCTACACACAAAGCCGTGGGAGAGAAGAAGGAGAAATCAGAAAAAAAATTTTCAAGCCAAACCTTCCAATCTTGTTTCGGGTAGCTTAGGAACCAAGGGGAAGAGAAAGAAAAATTTTTGCAACCTTGTTGCAGCCACTGCCGTGAGTCAAGGTGCAGGGGAAAGGAAAGGGAAAGCCAAAATTTTAAGGGAAAAATTAGGGTAAGAGACTTCGGGTAAGTGAGAGAGCAAGAGGGAGGAAGTTAGATTAAGTTTTGGAGCTTGAATTCTCCTTGGGAGCAGCCACGGGTTGGTTGGCTAGAAGAGGAGAAAATTTTCCAGATTTTGGAGCAAGCTGCCCTTGGGTGCCGAGCAAGGAGGGGAGGAGCAATTGGGACCAAAAATTTGATTTTTGGTGCACCAAGAGTGAGTGAGCCGAGCCTGGGAGCAAAGGGGAGCATAGGGAGATTTTTCGGAACCCTAACCCTAAGCCGAAATCCACTCCCATTTGAGGTAAAATTTTAAAAGTTTTTACCAAGTTTTCAATCAAGTTTTTAAGCTATGATTTATGTGTATTTATTGCTCAAATTATGTAAGAGCATAAGCTCACATGTGTGTTTAATTTTCTGCCCATATGTGCATGTATGCTTAGTACTTGGTTAGGTTAGTTCTAAGGGGTGGTTTGGTTTAATTTATGCTCTTAATTTATGATTTGATGCTTGAATTGCTAGAATGGCATGCTAGGGTTATGTGTGAGGTAATATATCCCCATTATGTCAATTTTAAGTTATGCATGTATGATATGAATTTTTATGAACCAATGATACATGAATTGTATGTTGTATGCAAGAGTAGAAATCATGCAACTCTAGGGTTAGGCTCGGTTTTGTTTAGGTTGCATGATCACGTGGGTTTGTATGGTTAGACTACAAGGGACGTTAGACGCGCTGCATGAATGTTGAATTAACTCCCGAAGTGGTCGGTCAAGCTAGAACCCGCGACTTAGGACGTAAAGCAAAATGTAAGAGCCAAACTGTTCTCTCGGGTTCCCAGTGGACAGTTTCGGTAAAACGGTAATTACAGGCCTTTAGAGGCCGAATGGGCAAAAACGTAAAACACAAAAGTTGTAGAATAGGGTGTTTCCTAGGGGGCAACTCAGCCAGTTTTCCGAAATAAGGCTCCAACAGCCTCCATTTTCAAGAAAAATCGTAGGTGGTCTGTGAGACCCAGTTTTTATGACAAAACCGTTTTTGATTTAAAACTGGTATTAAACGGTAAGGAATCAGAATTTGTGTAAAACACGAAAGTTTTAGAACTCTTCGAGGCCTAGAACTTTCGTGAAGAAAACTTTTTCTAATTCAAACTGGATTTTTAAATATAATTCGAAATATGAAAACTGTGCAGAAATCAAGAAAATTTCTGTACAAGATTTTCTAGAACCAAATTAGGAAAATTGTTTTTCGGACTAAACACGCTATTTCAAGCATGGAAACTGTCCCAAAAGCAATTTCCGACCCTTACACATTTTCTAAAAATATGGTCCAAGATTTACGAATTTTTAAGAAGCAAATTTACAAAGTTTAAGTTAAAAGATAAATCTTTTTAAAGAAAGTAAATTTTGAATTAAGTTTTTAAAGAAACATGTAAGACGGAAGGTAACCGGGAATTAATAACCGAGTTACCGGGCTTAGCCCCAAAAGCCCAAAAGTTGACCGAAGGAGGTTGACTTTAGTAACCAAGAAGGATAGCATTAGTTAACCTTATGGTGATTAGTTGCTAATAAAAGCCCGAGGGTAGGTGATGACCTAACCCTATTCTTTTGTATATGAGCTTAGCCAATAAAAGGTTATCCAACGTAACCTATTAGGTCACGACATAAGATCGATAAGACTACCGAGGTAGTCACCCTTTAGATTATGTATGGTTTTATTTTCTAGGGGGGGGGGACATATAACCAAAACCCGCATGAATGTTGGTTAGTTACCAACATATTATGGTAATAGAATTAGAAGACTTATGTACGTCCTTCCATCAGCAGGAGGTGTCCTAACGCTGAACCTTGAGGAGGAGTAGCTTAACATCGGACGAGGAAACTGTAAGTACAACGCCGTCTACAGCATAGGCTATTAGTAATATATTGATAGAGTTCGATGAAGTGCTGTGTGCTATATGAAATATGTTAAGTGATTGATTTTATGCTAAGATAAGAAAGAGATAAAATTAGAAAAGTGACATCAGAATGTATGTTCACCAATAAATAAGTTTAAGTAAGATATCAAGTACCGTGTCGTACCACCCGCGCTAGGTCGGGTTGGACTGTGGATTGAGCTGGATATGGTTTGGCCGCCCCAGCCAATCCATAGTCGCGCGCCGGATACGAACACGCAGGTTAAGGGCCCATAAGTAGTAAGAATAAGGAAAATAAGGAAGCATAATATGGTCTATGCATGCTACGTGTTATGATCTGTTGTTATGATATGAATGTTATATGTTATACGTTATATTATTGTTTATTGCGGTATAGGAGTTGTACTTGCTGAGTGAAAGCTCATTGTTTAAGTTTATGCTGTAGGTAAGCAACCTGCCAGCTGATGACGATGCAATGTGGAGTAGCGAGTCAAGGCACTGTGAATAGTGGAGAATGGGTATCGCTACGCGTTTTGTGATATATATGTAAGAGATAAGAAAGGTTTAATGATACTTAGTAGTTAATATGCTCGTACTCAAAGATAGTACTATAACTCTTATTCTATGTTTATAGTTTTTGGGAATACTATAAAAAAAAAAAAAAAAAATTCCGCTGTGTTTTACAAGCAATGTAAGTAAGTTTTATTTACTTATTATGTTATGAATGGATGTTAATAAGTACGGTAGCGGCCTACGCTAGGTGGGTCGTTACAAGAGTTGGTATCAGAGCGATTCTCTTGCGACACGATTTCACAGTTGCCTGACATCGCCTCCATCATTGCAAGTAAGTTTAGATTTATTTCTGTTGATATTCTATTTTATATGCAAAAAGTATTTATGGTTAAATTATGTGAAATAGACGTGAGATCATGGATCCGGTACAAGTTAAGAAGGATCGGGATGCTGTCGTCGCCTTCTACCGATCGCAGCCTCTATATTTCAATAGTACTAGACGATCGGTGTCGATTGGGACATGGCTACATGATATGGAGCAGATATTTCGGATATGTCATATTGAGGAGCATCTACAGGTCACTCTGGCCAGTAGGTGTCGTTCGGTGATTCCAGGATATGGTGGGTCACATTGGGAGAGATACAGATGCCTAGTCGCACCTGGGCACACTTCCACGCAGCAGTGATGAGACGTTACGGTCCACTTCCAGCTCGAGCAGCCGGAGAGCCGATTCGTGATCCTGCTATTTACCGGGACATGCGACATGCTCGCTACCAGAGACTTTCTCAGGACTGGCATACCTATCCAGGGGAGACCATGAGCCATTACTGCTGGAGATTTCAGGAGACCATGCTCCCATATGTTCCTCAGGACATACCAGAGCCCGAGTTATCGGCGTTGCTACTCCTAAGGAACGGAGTACCGACTCACATCCGTCAGTTCGTCCCGACACCTAACAGTGCGATGACTGTCGGCAGCCTCATTGACGACATATTAGAGGCAGAGACGATCGCTCAGGACGTGCCTGCCGCTGATCATGTGGACGAGGCCCAGGCTCCCGTCGTTGACAACGCCGAGGCCCAGGTTCCCGTAGCTGACGACGACGGACAGGAGGATCCGTAGTATGAGGTAGGGCCCGAGGATCCGGTACCAGAGATGCCTGCCCAAGAGGCAGAGGACCCGATGGATGCGGAGGACGCCTCAGACGATGACGTCATACCGATAGATCCACCGGAGCAGGAGGACCCTCAAGTCATCGTCGTCTCCAGCGATGACGAAGACGATATGGATGAGGAGCCCGAGTAGGATGATGAGGAGGATCCCGAGGAGATTCCTATTGACGATCCCGAGGAGATAGCGGTTGGCGATGCACCTAGTCATGTAGTCTTGGTTTCTGATTCAGATACGTCTGCGAGTACTCTCGACGTCACCGACTAGACTAGGACCGACTTTGTATTTTTTTTCTTTTGATAGGACTGTTTATAGTGCTATGTTATTCGGATGTTAGTCTGTATATATATGTAGGATGAGAAAGTGTTAGACACTTCCATCCGAAGTTTTGGCCGTAAAAAAATGTAAATATGAACAGTATGATGTATTTTGATATATTGTAAATATAACAGTAAGTATTTTGAATCATGTAAAGTATGTACTTTTGACATGATGATGTACTTTTGATGTTTGTACAAAAAGGCCGTGTGATCACGGGATATATGAAAAGCTATGTTATGGTATTAAATGTTATGATAAGTATTTATGCAAGTTGATGTATGCTACTAAGTTATGGTATGACATGTATGTTGATGTGATGTTATGAATGCATGTATGATAATAATAAGTTTTTCCTGGAGGAAAGATATTGATATATGATGATATCTTTTCCTACATTAGGAATTTTAGAAGATGGTGCGTACACGAAGAAATGCACCCGCAGATCCGCCTCAGCCGGATCTAGTAACTTTGATGACCAATTTGCAACAACAAATGTTGGAGCAACAACAGGAGATGACTAGGCTCCGGGAACAGTTAACGCGGATGGATCAAGCCCGCGAAGCTCCACCACCAGCACCGCCAATTCCACCAGTAGTACCCCAGGTACCCCAGGATCGTCCGGAAGTCCAACTGGAAGTTCCACGGAATGTTGAGATTCCAGTGGCTCCAGCTGCTGTACAAGTGGATCCACCGGTGGTACGCGAAGACTTGCTATACGAGCGTTTCAGACGCATGAAGGCGCCCGAGTTTGAAGGGCCTACAGATCCAATAGCTGCGGACAATTGGCTCATAGATATCCAGGTTATCTTGGATTTTATGAGACTGACAGAGCAGGAAAAAGTACTGTGCGCTTCCTTCGCTCTTAAGAAGGATGCCAGACATTGGTGGATGATAGTCCAAATGCGACGAAATGTGATGACTATGTCCTGGCAAGACTTTGTGTACGAATTTCGCAACATGTACTACAATCGGGAAGTCCTTGCGGTGCAACAGGACGAATTTACAAGCTTTAGACAGGGATCCATGACAGTTATGGACGCAATCAAGAGAATCGAGCAACTGGCTCGCCTGTGTCCAAACTTAGTACCTAATGAGACGGAAAAGGTTAGACTGATGATGAAAATGTTCCGTACAAACATTGCTAAGCAAGTTAGTGCCGGTAGTAGTCCGCCAGAGACAGTGTCAGACTGTATTAGCCGGGCCATTAGAGCAGAATATTGGATTAATCGGGACAAGGAGGCTAGAGCCCAGATTTTTAAATCCAGGAAGGAGGAAAAGGCTGCTGCCAAGTCAACACAACCTCGTCAGGGTACGGAAGCAAATGCTAAGGGACAAGCAAGCAACTCCGGTCAAAGTCCCAAACAGTTCGGAAAGAACAAGCGAAAGGGGAATTTTAACGGCCAGGGACAACAGAAAAACTTCCAGCAGAAAAAGAACAACCGGGGAAATGATGGCAATAATGTTACCTATCCTACGTGCGAAACTTGTGGAAAGAAACACCCAGGTGTCTGCAGGAAAGGAACAAATGCTTGCTACCTCTGTGGCAAAGAGGGACATTATGCGAAGAATTGCCCTCAGTATAACCAGAATCAGCAACCACAGCATCAGAACCGTAACCCTAATCAACGGCAACTGCGTGCAGTACAAGCTAGGCTTGAGGGTCCTGAAATAGTACAAGGCAGACTGGAAGCACCGAAACCCCAAGCCAGAATCTACGCATATACCAAGGGAGATGCAGAGGCAGGAACATCGCACGTGGTGACAGGTCAGATTTCTATCACCACTTACGATGTGATTGCATTATTCGATTCTGGCGCTACTCATTCGTTCATATCCATGGAATTTGCTCGAAAGTTAGGAGGCAGTGTAAATAGGATAGAACAACCCTTCAATGCTTCTTTACCATCTGGTGAAATTTTGTGGTCCAATTTCTGGATCCAAAATTTTCCCATTATTATCGGTGGCAGAGAATTAGTTGCAGATCTCATCGCAATCAAACTCCATGATTTCGATGTGATCTTAGGGATGGATTTCTTAGGGAAATACGACGCTAAGATCGACTGCCGAAGACGCCGTATAACGTTCTGCCAAGGTGAGAAGGATGAGTTTAACTTCCACGGGCAACCCCGAAGTTCCGCCACTAAGTTCGTATCAGCTGTAAGGGCCTGGAAAATGTTAGCTAATGGATGTCAAGGGTATTTGGCTAACATGGTGGATACGAAACAAGAGAAGGAGTTAACGCCAGAAGATGTTCCCATTATCAGGGAATATATGGATGTATTTCCACAGGAGTTACCAGGACTACCACCAGAACGTGAAATTTCGTTCGAGATCGAGTTGTTACCAGGAGTGGCACCGGTATCGAAGGCACCATACAGAATGGCACCGGCAGAACTCAGGGAGCTTCAGGTACAGCTACAAGAATTGCTGGATAAGGGATTCATCAAACAGAGCCACTCTCCGTGAGAAGCACCTGTTTTATTTGTGAAAAAGAAGGATGGATCGCTACGTATGTGCATCGACTACCGGGAGTTGAACAAGATCACGATTAAGAACAAGTATCCTCTCCCAAGGATAGATGATCTTTTCGATCAACTTAGGGGAGCGATAGTATTTTCGAAGATTGATTTACGTTCCGGTTATCATCAACTTCGGATTAAGGAGTCAGACGTCTCCAAGACAGCTTTCAGAACACGATATGGGCACTATGAATTCCTAGTCATGCCCTTTGGACTAACCAATGCCCTAGCTGCTTTCATGGATTTAATGAATCGAGTGTTTAAGGATTTCTTGGACAAGTTCGTAATCGTCTTTATTGACGATATTCTGATATACTCGAGGTCCCAGGAGGAGCATGAGCATCACTTGAGGCTGGTAATGGAAATGTTGAGGCAACACCAGCTGTATGCTAAATTCACGAAATGTGAATTTTGGCTTGAAAAAGTACACTTTTTGGGGCATGTGGTTACAAAAGAAGGAATTTCTGTAGACCCAACCAAGGTGGATGCAGTTAGCTCATGGCCAGCACCTAGAAACGTCACAGAGATCAGGAGTTTTCTTGGATTGGCAGGGTACTACAGAAGATTCGTAGAAGGATTCTCGAAAATCGCAGCACCTCTCACAGCTCTCACTCGGAAAGAGAAGAAATACGAGTGGACTCAGAAGTGTGAAGAGAATTTTCAAGAGCTTAAGAGGAAATTAACAAGCGCACCTGTGCTGATAATTCCTGATGTTGAAACAGGAAACTTTTTGATTTATAGTGACGCTTCTAAGAATGGATTAGGAGCTGTCCTGATGCAGAATGGGAAGGTAGTAGCATATGCGTCACGACAATTAAAGAATCACGAGAGGAACTACCCTACTCATGATCTGGAGTTAGCAGCAGTGGTCTTCGCACTCAAGATATGGAGACACTACTTATATGGGAACAAATGCGAGATCTACACTGACCATCAGAGCCTCAAGTATATTTTTACTCAGAAGGAGTTAAATATGAGGCAAAGAAGGTGGTTAGAACTCGTAAAGGATTACGATTGTGAAATCCTTTACCACCCCGGAAAGGCGAACAGGGTAGCAGACGCATTAAGTAGGAAATCAGTAGGCATGCTGATGTCTATTGAGGCACTTCCTAAGCCTCTACAAAAGGAGATCACTGATTTCAGTATAGAAATGATAACGGGAAGGTTATCTTCGCTTACTCTTAAGTCTGATCTGCTGGACTTCATCAAAGCACATCAAGAAAAGGACTCTTCATTGTTGAAGGCTCGACTTTTTAGTGAGAAGGGTACAGAATTCAAGACTTCCGATGATGGCATAATCCTTTTTAAAGGGAGAATCTGTGTTCCAGACGTGAAAGACTTAAAGAAACGAATAATGTCAGAGGCACACCAAACGCCATACTCTGTACATCCAGGAGCTTCTAAGATGTACAAGGACCTCAAGGAGACCTATTGGTGGCCGAATATGAAGAATCAGGTGGAAGAATTTGTGTCGAAATGCCTAACTTGTCAAAAAGTTAAGGCTGAACACCGGCATCCAGGAGGAGAATTGCAGAAGATAGAACTTCCTGAATGGAAATGGGAGCAGATTACGATGGATTTTGTAGTCGGATTGCCCAGAACTACGAGTGGAAATGACACGATTTGGGTCATTGTTGATCGCTTGACCAAATCGGTTCACTTTGTTGCGATTAAAGCCACCTATTCAGTGGAGAAATTGGCAGAAATCTATGTAGCACAAGTCGTCAAACTACACGGAATTCCAAAATCGATCATTTCAGATCGTGACGGGCGCTTCACCTCGCGATTTTAAATGAGTGTTCACGCTGCCATGGGATCAAGATTGAAGTTTAGCACGGCATTTCACCCCCAAACCGATGGACAATCGGAGAGGACTATCTAGACATTAGAAGATATGTTGAGATCGTGTGTCCTAGACTTCAAGGGAAATTGGGATCAAAAGCTATCACTGATCGAATTCTCCTACAACAACAGCTATCATGCCTCAATTGGAATGGCTCCATTTAAAGCTTTGTATGGACGAAAGTGTCGATCGCCTATTCATTGGCAAGAAGTCGGACAGAAATAGTTGCAAACTACAGACTTCATTGAGAAGACCTCCGAAGATATTAAGAAGATCAAACAGAGACTCGACGTAGCCTTTAGCCGGCAGAAAAGCTATGCGGACAAACGTCGACGACCATTAGAGTTTCAAGTTGGGGATGCTGTCTTCATAAAAATTGCTCATATGAAAGGAGTAATGCGGTTTGGCAAGAAAGGAAAGCTTAGTCCACGGTACACGGGACCGTTCGAGATCCTTAAGAGGGTTGGAGGAGTAGCGTATAAGCTCGCTTTACCGCCAGAATTAGCCTCAATGCACGACGTTTTCCATGTTTCGATGCTTAAGAAGTACGTGCCAGATCCTTCCCATATACTCAGTCAAGAACCAGTGGAGGTTCAGACGGATCTGACCTACGAAGAAAAGCCCGTTAGAATTCTCGACAGAGAAAATAAGGTCTTAAGAAATAGAGTTATTTCCATGGTCAAAGTACTGTGGCGAAACCACAAGGTTGAAGAGGCAACGTGGGAGCTTGAAGAAGCGATGAGGAAGAACTACCCTGAGTTGTTTTAATTTTCGAGGACGAAAATTATTAAGGAGGGTAGATTGTGATATCTAGTTTTTCACGTTACTAGTTTTTCTTTAAAGATTGAATATATGCAGTCCATGCAATTTCATGAAAAAGTTCAGTTCAGAGCTTTAATATGTGTTATGAGTTCTTATAAGCTTAATAAGACTCAAAAATGATGGTTCGGAGAAGCAAATAGCCTTTTCGGACAAAAAGGAATGAAATCTACACGATTTTAGAAAAGTCAAAATTTTGACCAAAAAGTCAACCGTTGACCCGAAAAGTCAAAGTTTGACCAAAATGGTCAAAATTGCGACGGAGGAATTTTAAGATCTGCGGTTCGTGAAAAATACTGCGGAAACTTGTTTTCTATGACAGATAACAAAAATAAGAACTAAAACCACCGTAGAAAAATCAAGTACGCTAAGATAGGACATAGGGCAGAAAGGATTTGAGAAAATAAGAAAAATATTTTCGATCCGATTTTTCTTGACTGTAAGTATAAAAAATCCAAACTGTAAAATAATAGTTACAGTATTGGAATTTAAATTTTTACGATCAAAGTTTCGAAGTTTTCAAGACTTTTTATCAAACAAAGCTTTGAATTATGACATCATAAAGAAATTATTTTTTTCCTCACATGTGTGGTGGACCAATTCCCTTATGACATGTGGACATGCAAGCTAAGCATGAGTTGTCTTCCACCCTCATTATGGCCGGCCAACTAAGCACTCCACATGTGCAAACTTTTGAAAATTTTGGGGCCAAAATGGAATTTTTGAAAGCTCTAACTTTGCCTATAAATAAAGGAGTTCTCCTATTCATTTTAATGCAAAAATTCAGCCAACCTCTTGCAAAATTTCTGCACACAAAGCCGTGGGAGAGAAGAAGGAGAAATCAGAAAAAAATTTTCAAGCCAAACCTTCCAATTTTGTTTCGGGTAGCTTAGGAACCAAGGGGAAGAGAAAGAAAAATTTTTGCAGCCTTGTTGCAGCCACTGCCGTGAGTCAAGGTGCAGGGGAAAGGAAAGGGAAAACCAAAATTTTGAGGGAAAAATTAGGGTAAGAGACTTCGGGTAAGTGAGAGAGCAAGAGGGAGGAAGTTAGATTAAGTTTTGGAGCTTGAATTCTCCTTGGGAGCAGCCACGGGTTGGTTGGCTAGAAGAGGAGAAAATTTTCCAGATTTTGGGGCAAGCAGCCCTTGGGTGCCGAGCAAGGAGGGGAGGAGCAATTGGGACCAAAAATTTGATTTTTGGTGCACCAAGAGTGAGTGAGCCGAGCCTGGGAGCAAAGGGGAGCATAGGGAGATTTTTCGGAACCCTAACCCTAAGCCGAAATCCACTCCCATTTGAGGTAAAATTTTAAAAGTTTTTACCAAGTTTTCAATTAAGTTTTTAAGCTATGATTTATGTGTATTTATTGCTCAAATTATGTAAGATCATAAGCTCACATGTGTGTTTAATTTTCTGCCCATATGTGCATGTATGCTTAGTGCTTGGTTAGGTTAGTTCTAAGGGGTGGTTTGATTTAATTTATGCTCTTAATTTATGATTTGATGCTTGAATTGCTAGAATGGCATGCTAGGGTTATGTGTGAGGTAATATGTCCCCATTAGGTCAATTTTAAGTTATGCATGTATGATATGAATTTTTATGAACCAATGATACATGAATTGTATGTTATATGCAAGAGTAGAAATCATGCAACTCTAGGGTTAGGCTCGGTTTTGTTTGGGTTGCATGATCACGTGGGTTTGTATGGTTAGACTACAAGGGATGTTAGACGCGCTGCATGAATGTTGAAATAACTCCCGAAGTGGTCGGTCGAGCTAGAACCCGCGACTTAGGGCGTAAAGCAAAATGTAAGAGCCAAACTGTTCTCTCGGGTTCCCAGTGGACAGTTTCGGTAAAACGGTAATTACAGGCCTTTAGAGGCCGAATGGGAAAAAACGTAAAACACAAAAGTTGTAGAATAGGGTGTTTCCTAGGGGGCTTCGCGGCCAGTTTTCCGAAATAAGGCTCCAACAGCCTCCATTTTCAAGAAAAACCGTAGGTGGTCTGTGAGACCCAGTTTTTATGACAAAACCGTTTTCGATCTAAAACTGGTATTAAACGGTAAGGAATCAGAATTTGTGTAAAACACGAAAGTTCTAGCCCTCTAGAACTTTCGTGAAGAAAACTTTTTCTAATTCAAACGGGATTTTTAAATATAATCTGAAATATGAAAACTGTGCAGAAATCAAGAAAATTTCTGTACAAGATTTTCTAGAACCAAATTAGGAAAATTGTTTTTCGGACTAAACACGCTATTTCAAGCATGGAAACTGTCCCAAAAGCAGTTTCCGACCCTTACACATTTTCTAAAAATATGGTCCAAGATTTACGAATTTTTAAGAAGCAAATTTACAAAGTTTAAGTTAAAAGATAAATCTTTTTAAAGAAAGTAAATTTTGAGTTAAGTTTTTAAAGAAACATGTAAGACGGAAGGTAACCGGGAATTAATAACCGAGTTACCGGGCTTAGCCCCAAAAGCCCAAAAGTTGACCGAAGGAGGTTGACTTTAGTAACCAAGAAGGATAGCATTAGTTAACCTTATGGTGATTAGTTGCTAATAAAAGCCCGAGGGTAGGTGATGACCTAACCCTATTCTTTTGTATATGGGCTTAGCCAATAAAAGGTTATCCAACGTAGCCTATTAGGTCACGACATAAGATCGATAAGACTACCGAGGTAGTCACCCTTTAGATTATGTATGGTTTTATTTTCTAGGGGGGGACATATAACCAAAACCCGCATGAATGTTGGTTAGTTACCAACATATTATGGTAATAGAATTAGAAGACTTATGTACGTCCTTCCATCAGCAGGAGGTGTCCTAATGCTGAACCTTGAGGAGGAGCAGCTTAACATCGGACGAGGAAACTGTAAGTACAAGGCCGCCTACAGCATAGGCTATTAGTAATATATTGATAGAGTTCGATGAAGTGCTGTGTGCTATATGAAATATGTTAAATGATTGATTTTATGCTAAGATAAGAAAGAGATAAAATTAGAAAAGTGACATCAGAATGTATGTTCACCAATAAATAAGTTTAAGTAAGATATCAAGTACCGTGTCGTACCACCCGCGCTAGGTCGGGTTGGACTGTGGATTGAGCTAGATATGGTTTGGCCGCCCCAGCCAATCCATAGTCGCGCGCCGGATACGAACACGCAGGTTAAGGGCCCATAAGTAGTAAGGATAAGGAAAATAAGGAAGCATAATATGGTCTATGCATGCTACGTGTTATGATCTGTTGTTATGATATGAATGTTATATGTTATACGTTATATTATTGTTTATTGCGTTATAGGAGTTGTACTTGCTGAGCGAAAGCTCATTGTTTAAGTTTATGCTGTAGGTAAGCAACCTGCCAGCTGATGACGATGCAATGTGGAGTAGCGAGTCAAGGCACTGTGAATAATGGAGAATGGGTATCGCTACGCGTTTTGTGATATATATGTAAGAGATAAGAAAGGTTTAATGATACTTAGTAGTTAATATGCTCGTACTCAAAGACAGTACTATAACTCTTATTCTATGTTTATAGTTTTTGGGAGTACTATAAAAAAAAAAAAAAAATTTCCGCTGTGTTTTACAAGCAATGTAAGTAAGTTTTATTTACTTATTATGTTATGAATGTATGTTAATAAGTACGGTAGCGGCCTACGCTAGGTGGGTCGTTACAAGAAGCATGGCAAGGTGTCCTTGTTTGGTTAGACTCTTGGTTGGCTTTCAAGTCCCCATTGGTTTCCAACTAACCAATTTCCTTCCTTTTTCCTTTCTAATTGCCGAATTTTTTGAGTGGGAAAGGGCTGCCAGTTGTAGTCTTGAATTAGTGGAGGGTGATGTCAATGGTTGATGTCATCTTCCACTAGCTCTTCCAAGGCATTGTTTGGCCATCTCGTTCTTTCACAACTCCTTTCGCGCTCTACAGTTATTTCCCATACTGTGATGACCATTCTTATTTTATATTTTGATCCAAAAATTCTTCCATGTAAATTTTGGACCGAAACTCTCTTTCTCCAATTTTTCGAAGACCTTTTTGCCCTTAATTCTTTTTCGGTGTGCTTGATTTTTCTAGGGTGGATTTATGGCTTATAAAACTTCATTTCCGGAGATTCTTTCCATATTCCTTGATCATACTTGTGAAGTCGACGTTGTGACCCGTCCCGGTCAAACTTTGACTTTTTGGTCAACCTTTTGACTTTTTGGTCAACCCTTTGACTTTTTGGTCAAACCTTTGACTTTTGTAAAATTTCATCCTTTTTCGTTCTTTTTCCTTAAAAAACCTCATTCTTGGCTCGTAAAACATTAAGTGAGTCTCAAAATCATTAAATGAGGACTCGAACATCGTTTAAATAAAATTATGAATTTCTCATTATTATTTATAATTTTTCATATAACACATCATAAACACATAAATTAGACTTAAATTCCTTATGAACAAGGAGATTACGAGTCTTCAAAATTTCGGGTCTTACAACTTACAACCCAAGCTTGAAATACACATAAATCCTTAATCAAACTTAAAGAAATGCTTAGAGGGTTAAGAGGAATACCTCTAAGTTGGAATGATTGATCTAGACTTTGGGTTGGGAAAAATTTTTCCTTCTCACTCCACCAACACCAACCAGCCACTCTCTTACTCTCTCTCTTTCTCTCTCTTTTTCGATTCCTAAGGGCTAGAGTAGAAGTTGGAAAAAAACCAAAAGTTTTGAGGCTCAACAAAATGGTTCACCATCAACCCAACATCACCTATTTATAGGTGAAAAATACCTAATTTCCAACAGTTATTTTTATTCTTAAAATTGTCCTTGAATTTACATATTTGACCTTAAAAACAAAATTTTGCCTTTCATATCCCTCCAAGTGGCCAGCCATGCAATGGTTTGGAGCCACAAAAATCTTTTCAATCTTATCTCTAATTGATTCCTTGTTCTCCAAGGTCACCCAATGTAACTGGTCAATGTAACCGGCCATTTGGCCTAGTTTAACTCTAGTTGGAGGCTTTGGTTAAGAAAAATCCATAAATTCCATAATTCAAATTTTTAATATTTATCCACAAATACTTGGCCTCCAAGTAAGGCCATGTTTGGCACTCCCCCTTAATACACAGTCTAATTTCTTGATAATCCAGATAGTGCTAATACTATTTTAATTATCAACAGTACAGTATTGCTGGACTACAGTCCAGAATTTATCTGCACTTAACTTGACCGTGTATAGGATTTTCTTAGGACTTAAAGCTACTTAGTCGGTTGTTGCTCCAAATGTTATTCCTGATTTTTCTAAAGTTATCCCATTCCTTATTCTTACTTCTTCATCCGTAATGACGGTCAGCCATAGTATAATTTCAATGCTACTTACTATACTGCAGTATTGTCTTAATCATGTCATAATTTATCTTGATCATTCATTAGCCCAAACAAAAATCATAATTCATGATTCGACCTTTTTCATCATAAAGCCTTATCCTTAACTTAATAAATTATCGTTGAGTTTCATAATACTTATAAGAACTCAAAAATACTCTAATAATCAAATCAGATCATGAGTTTCATATTGACATACATAATTCAGACTTAGGTTTTCCTTGTATCTAAGAAAATCATTAGTTCATCAAAATTTTGGGTTGTTACAAACTTACTCAAAGATCTGCGAAGCATGGCTTAGGTCCACATGCCACTTTTGGCCCACATTGCAAGATGTGGGTTAAGCCTAAGCCGTGTCAAATTTGGGCATCAACATCAGTCTACTGATAACTTCA
This sequence comes from Ficus microcarpa, assembly GCA_025413485.1. NCBI lineage: Eukaryota > Viridiplantae > Streptophyta > Magnoliopsida > Rosales > Moraceae > Ficus > Ficus microcarpa. The sequence continues at coordinate 22,776,129 of CM046376.1, forward strand.
CGTATATCAAAACTCCTAGCTTCGGTTACTAAAATCTTAAATAAGGTCACACAAATAACCTAAGTATCTAATATAAATCCAAACCTAATTAAACTAAACATTGGACCTTAATTAGTGTAATTTAATAATAATGCATTAAAATATTAATTTTGCTTGATTTGCGTGTAACTATGAAAATATATATTGGGGTTTAAAACATCATTATTTAAGTTTAAAACATCAAAATAAGACTGATCAAATCGAAACAAGGTCCCTACAGGCTCTTTGCCTCTATGCATTGACTGGTCCTGATAATTAACTCTTATTCTTATTATAATTATTATTAGAGTAATGCTAGGGATATCAAATTTAATTCTTACTTTTTGAGTACTTAGTCATATTCATATTTTCATTGATAAATGTAAGTAATTGATGTGGTAATACTTTAAATATTCAACAATAAAAATATGACAATTCGTATACTATATAGGTTGGTATTCAAAAATTGTGATTAGAGTTAGTGTTCCTAATGTTTTTCTTATTATTATTATTATTATTATTATTATTAATTTTTTAGTCTTTTAATTTTTTTTTATTTTGTGACGCCCCGACCTATGCCGGGTCGTTACCATGCATTCTTAAACTTAAATTACATCTTGGTTCCAATATTATTAACTTGGAAATTTTAGGATAAATTTTTTTTCTTTTTAACATATATAAATATACTAGTTCATTAAAGTAAACTTCTCAGTCATACATACTTAAAACAAAAGACATACATTATTACAAATTTTTTTTTCTTCAAGTCCTTAAATTTCCATAAACATAACTTATCTTAAGACAAACATATATACATATCAATTTAAAAGTACTTTGTGGAAAATTTTGCGTAGTGGTATCCCACACCGCCCTTCACATGCTGCACCGTCCGCTTGGCCATTTTCTAAATTGCAGGCTTCTTACCTACAGTATGAAATATACTGATGAGCTTTCGCTTAGCAAGTACAAACATAATCTCACAAAACGTAATAAACATCGTGCAACTTATGCGTGAACCGATTATGTTCATTTATGCATCTTTTATAATTGATTATGAACTTGAGCTTATTATCTTGCCTAACATGTAGGCCCCTTGTGTACGTACCTAATGCGCGCAATCTACAGAAAGTTAGGATTTGCAAGGTCCTTAACAATTCTGGGAATCACAAACTTGAACTTGAACATGTATCCTCCACCTAGCGAGAGGTTGGTACGACACTTTACTTGGTTTAGTCTTAGTCTGGTTATTTTACCAAGACTAAGAATCTTTACGTGTGATCTTATCAGTCATGAGGTATGGCATGACATAACTTGAATCATGGCATAATATATACATGGCATATCATGAATACAACATAGCTTAGTCATGGCATAATATGATCATGGCATATTTTGATCATGGCATAATATATACATGGCACATCTTAGTCATGGCATAACATGAACATAGCATATTTTGATCATGGCATACTTGAACTTGACATATCATACTTGCACTTAATATAGCATTCTTGAAACTTATCATAGCATATTTTGCACTTAACATGGCATTCTTGAACTTAACATAGTATTCTTGGACTTGATATGGCATACTTAGCATACTTGCACTTAACATAGCATTCATGAAAACATATCATATATTTGAAAATAGTTTTTACTATTTTCTATACTGTAGGTGAGGTCTGTACTTACCTTTTGTGCTTAATCCTTAGTTCCGAGTTTTGCCGAAACACAGTAATAAGCTATTTTCCTGTTTCCAGAAAAATCATGGAATGAGAATCATTTTACCTTAAATGATTCAAACTTGTGTTTATCTAACTTAATCCCATAAACTTGGTGGTTAGTGTGTGAGATTGACTTGTCTACTTTGAAAATTCGTTTGAAAAATGACCATACCCTGCACTTCCCTGGAGATTTAGGGTTTTCCTAAAAATATATTTGGAATTTCACAAAACTTCCTTCACAAAAGTTGTAGAGCACATCCAAAACTACAACTTTTGTTTTTGGCCAAAACCTTTAATCGGTTTCTATCTTGCTCGTTTCTTCCTTTGGAAATTCTCAACCATATTTACTAACCCTAAAAATTTGCTCTCGGGTTTTGATGAAAACAGAAGCCTTAACAGCCTTATTTTTAAAAACGGTCTGCGCTGTCCCCTAGAATTTTTCATTCCCTACAACTTTGCAGTTTTGACATTTTCCAAATTCGGCCTCTAAGGGCCTCCAAATCTTGTTTCCAGAAAAATAGTTCATTTTATACCGAGAGTGACAGATTTTCTTCAAATAAGCTCTTATGTAATTTTTGTGCATACTAAATTGAATGGTTAAAACCGTGAATCCTTGATAAGCTTGCAGGGTATTTCCTAACTTCATTATGATCATATATTCACTTTATATCCATAATTGTAAGACCCAAAATTTTATAGACTTGTAATCTCCTTGTTCATAAGGGATTAAAGTTCAAATTATGTGTTTATAATGTGTTTCATGAAAAATTATGAATAGTAATGAGAAATTCATAATTTTATTTATCAATGTTTGAGTCCTCATTGAATTGACTATGAGGCTCCATGAATGATTTATGAGCCATGTACAAGGTTTTTAAAGGAAAAAGAACGAGAAATGATGTGATTTTTACGAAAGTTAACTTTGACCGAAAAAGTCAAAGTTTGACCAACAAAAAGTCAAATGGTTGACTTTACGAGATTTTGAGGTACAGTCCGGAAAGAGTTCCGAGAATAATGTTTGGTGAATTAGATAGCAAGAATAAGTCTTAAAACATCCCTAGAAAATCAAGCACACCAAGTTAAAGTTAAGGGCAAAAAGGACTCGAAAAATTAAAGAAAAATATTTTTCAATTTAAAATTCACACGGATAAATTTTGTACTTCTGTACGATATAAAAATATTGTGTTTTGGTGAATCACAATATTAGAATTATCTGTGTAGCACAAAGAGAAGAAAAAATGGAGTTTTGGAGAGCAAAATGCCAAACAAAGCTTAACCAAGCAAGGACACATTGGCCATACCCATGACTTCACTCTCCACTAACACAAGCTAGCACATGTGGAGCTCTCTCCTCCACTCCATCAAGTTCGGCAGCCCATGTGATGGGTAAGGGAAAAAGCCTTTTTTTAGGGAAAAGGTGTGATCACCCAAGCTCTCCCTTTTGCCTATAAATACCCCCTCATAAAACTCATCCCTTTTAATCACAAAAGGCAGCCAAACTCTGCCAAATTTCCAGCAAGAAACCATGGGTAAGGAGGAGAAAGAGAGGAGAGAAAATTAGAAATTTTCTTAGGGCTTTTACTCCTTGGGTGTTCGGGTTTGCTAGGGGGAAAAAAAGAAAAATTTTGGAGGCTTGGAGACCCATTTTTGGGCAGCAAAACCGTGGGTTTGGAGAGGAAAATAGGAGTGAAAAATCTGGAAATTTTTTAGGGGAAATCTTGTGTGAATGTTCGGCTCTTGAGTGGATCAACCAAAAAATTTTGGGGCCCTAGATTGAGTCAAAACCGTGAGCAAGGAAGGAAGGAAGAGATCTTGGATTTCAAACCCTAACTTGGGTTTAAGGTAAATTCTTGAATCAATCTTGGAATTAAGTTCAAGTTAAGCATTTTTATGGTGATTCAAGTTGGATTTGTAAGGACATAAGTCCATTTTATTTTCAGCCCTAGATTTGTGGTGTGTGTGCTTGATTAGGGATTAGGGTTTGATTGGCTAAATTCTTGTTTGATTTATGCTTATTTATGGTTGATTTTCATGCTAGAAAACTAGGTTGTATGTCCCCCCAATGTGTGGCCGAAATCTGTCCTTTGACAGCCAAGAGATGCATGCTAGTTTATGGCCTAATTTGTGATGCTTATATGTGTTGAATGCTAAGCTAGAACCAAAGCAACCCTAGGTTTTTAATTTTGGTTTTGGGTTGCATGGAATGTGTGAGACGGCTAATGGGTTGAATGGGACGTTAGAGAACGCTGTGTGCTTGAATCGTAAGCTCCCGAAGTGGTCGGTCGAGATAGATCCGCGAAATAGGACGTAAACCGAAAGTAAATCTCAAAACTGCCAATTCGGTTTTGAATCTGGCCAGTTTTGGAAAAGTGAAATTTCAAGGCCTCTAGAGGCCGAACGGGGTAAAACTTAAAACACAAAAGTTGCTTGGAACAATTTTTACTAGAGAGCAATGCTGGCAGAATCTTGAAATGAGGCTCCAACGGCCTCCGTTTTCCCCAAAACCCGTGGCTGATTCCCAGACCCAGTTTTCACTCAGTTTTTCAGGGTCAGCCAATTTCAAACAAAAACTGGTATTAATACAAGCCGAACTGGATTTTTTACAAAACATGAAAGTTTTAGCATTTCTCGAGAGCTACAACTTTCGCGAAGAAAAGTTTTCCAGATTCTCGATGGATTTTTAAACTGGGCATGTTTTAGGGAAGGTGCACAGGGAATCCGAAAATTCCTGCACCTTAGTTTTTCAAAGATGTTTTCTAAAACTGTAAAGTGTTTTTAAACTGTTATTTTAACTACAAAAACTGTTCCAAAGGCAGTTTCCAATCTTAGACGATTTTATAAAAGATCTGTTTCTAAAACCATGAATTTTAAGGGTTCAGATTTGAAATTCCATATTTTTCCAAGAAGTAAAGAAAAAGGGGTTTCAAACCAAATGTTTTCAAGTTAAGGAAAAGGGATGATTTTACGCCAAGTGCTTTCAAGTTAAGAAGAGAAATGGATTTTAAGCCAAAGTACTTTCAAGTTAAAGGAATAAGAATTTTTACAAGCAAACTAGAGAATTTTTGGAAGAAAGTTACATAAGATTTTCCAAAAGTAAGGAAATGGAGTTTTAAGTAACAATTGATAAGCAAGCCGACTACGAACGGTAGCCGGATTTTATATCCGAGTTACAAACCCAAAGATGACTAAGGGTTGACTAAGGGTTGACCCAATGACCACTTAAAGTTGACCTTAAGAGTTACCCAACATAACCCTAAGGGACACCCATATGTATATTTGGGCTAGGATTTAAGGGGTTAATGGAGATAACCCAATAACGAAGATGTATAAGTAAAGCCCAAAGGAAGAGTGGAAACTGAATCCTAATGGGATGATTAAGGGCTTAGCACCTAGAAGAAGAGGTTATCCAACGTGACATCTTAAGAGTGATCAAAGGTGAGTATCCTTAATAAAGAATAAGGATTAAGGTGGCCAAGAAGGATATCAAGTATAGGGGACATACAACCAAGAGTAGGTGTGAGAGTTGGTTAGGTCGCCAACACTTCATGATAGGATTCTGATCCTATATTTTTCGTATAGCAGGAAAGTGACCTGCTGTTGCCGACCAATCTAAGGACGCAATATTCAGGAAACGGCACGAGAGGTAAGTACAAACCTCACCTGCAGTATGAAAACTAGTAAAATATTTTCAAGTATGCGGTTTTCAAATGTGCTGCAAGATGTTTCGTGCTATGTCTATGAAATGCCATGTTTAAAATGTCACGCTTTACAAAATGCTATATTTGCATAAATGTTATGTTACAAGATGCTACATGTGCATAAATATTGTTTTACGAAAATGCCATATATGCTAGATTTGCAAAATGTCATGTTTTCAAAAGTGCTATACTAGCAAGAAAAATGTTAAGTTTGCACAAATGCTATGTTTTAAGAAATACCATGTTATGAATGAGATGAAAATCATGTTATGATATAGTGACATCATAAGGCATGTTCACTGAAGATAAACAACATGGTAAGAAATCACAAGTAAGGTGTCGTACCAACCTCCCATCAGGTGGAGGGTTTTTCATGTTCAAGTTATGGATTATCGCCCTCTCGTTGATGCGGGAGGGTGTAATCAATTATGTTTTCCCAGAGCAGTTAGGGACCTTGCAAACCCTAACTGTATCTGGAGACGCGCTATATAAATTTTAGTACGTACACTATGGGGCCCATATGAAAGATAAGTTCATGTTAAAAAGGAATGCATAAACGGACATAAATGGTTCATGCATATATATATGATGATGATAATGTTTTCAAAATGTTTAAAGGAAAGAAAATGTTTTGTGAGTTTATGTTTGTGCTTACTGGGCGAAAGCTCATTCAGTTATATTTCATACTGTAGGTAAGAAACCTGCAGCCTAAATGATGAGCTACATGTGGACGGTGTGGCGGCGGATGAAGGGCGGTATGGATACCAATACGCATGAATTCCGCAACCTATTTTGAGTTAAGAAGTTTTGTATATATGTCTATATCGCAATGACAAGGTTATGTTATATGATATTTTGATACTAAAGACTTTAAGTAAACTTCTACTTCAGTAGTAATGCATATATGATCTATTGCTAAGGATAAAGCTTTTTACAAATATGTTTAAAAAAAATATATATTCCCAAATTTTAAGTAAAGTTAAGTTAAGTAAGTAAGGTGGCGGCCCTACGTAGGAAGGGGGCGTCACAATAATATCCTTATGCAATCCCTAATGGTAATCTATACCAATTAGGGGCTTTTAGGGTTTTCACCAACCCTAATTGCAACATGCATACCCTTTTTCGATTCATTCGTAAAACATTACTCTTGAGCATAATAAGCAGTTTATAGGCCTTTACATAGCCTACTGACTTTTTCTTAAAAACAAAATCAAAAACTTGCATCAATTCAAAAACTAGAGACCACCAAACTTTTACCAACCAAAATCAAGCACTTAACCCTAAATCTTGGTGCATGAAATTTAGAGGTGAGCTTAAGCTCATACATAACCAACACATAATGCTCTTAAAGCTTAAACCTAAAGCTTGATCAAGAGATTAGAGGGTTAAAGGCTTACTTTAAACTTTAAGAAGATCAATTAGAGCTAAGGTTGAAAATCCTCTTCACACACTTGGAATACTACCACCGGATTTCTCTCTATCACTTAGCTCACTTTTCTTTTATTGTTCTTTCCTTTCTTGGTTCGGTTTTAAGGGTGGAATGAGGGATAAACAGCACACTCTAAGGCTTTTCTAAAAGTCCTCCAAGTGATACAACTCTCACCTATTTATAGGTGAAACCAATTTTCCTAAAATTGCTAAATGGTCATCCAAGGTTCCTAAATTTTTGCATGAATCCCTAATAGGTGGCCGGTCATGCTTTGTTCAATCTTGACAAGTAGCAATGCTAGAAGGTTTGTTCATCATGGCTAGGGTCTTGAGGTGTCCTCCCCTTGGTGTTGGCTGCCCATGTGGTGTAAGGTGCATACCCTAGTTAGGTGAGTAAGCAAGGCTACATGCCTATTCATCCTAGCTAGTTAGCATGTGGTGGCTGGTGGCAGCCCCTTGATGATGGCCAGCCATGTGTGTGAAATTCATGCCCTTGAATCTTGCTTATCCAAGCTTGTTAGCATGAGGTGTCTATCCCTTAATGTGGCTGACCATGTGGTGTGTTAAGCATGCTTTAGCTAGCCAAGTGAGCAAGGCTACATGCTTACTCACCAAAACTAGTTAGCATGAGGTGTCTTGCTCTTGGTGTGGCCGGCCTTTAGGTGATGGGTGTGCATGGCTTTGCTAGCCAAGTAGGCAAGGCTAGGAGGCTTGCTCTTGAAGGCTAGCATCTTGAGGTGGCTGCTCCATAGGGTGGCCGGCCATGACTTGTCAAACAAAGGAGCATCCTTGTAGCTAAGAAAGCAAGGCTACATTGTTTACTAACCAAGGCCAAAGTGTGAGGTGTCAAGCTCTCATAAGCTTCAAACTTTCTTAATTTGCTTAATGATCCATAAAAACAACATATTTACTCTCAAGACCATGAGGTGGCAGTTTCTAAGGGAGCCATATGGCTAGACAAAATTTGAACTTTCCAAAAACCTAACCATATCCTTGGTTTTCAACCAAATCAACCAAGTTTGTAATGGATCATTGGCTTGGTTGGATTCTAGTTAGAAAATCCATAATTCCTATCATTAATAGGCTTATCTATGATCATACAACTTTCTTCAATTTGCACATAGGTCCCTAGAAATAAAATATTTGCACTTTAGTCCATAAATACAAAATATTTTGCACTTTACTCCTTGTGTGGTGGCCGGCTTAGGTAAAGCCATTTGGCACTCAATCCTTGCTTAGTCATACACCTAAAAACGTCCTTAGCCTTTAAAATTTCATAACCCTAAATTTTTCTCAAAATTGCATTTTGACCCCGAAAAATAAAATATTTTCATTTAGGTCCCTGTAAGGTGGTTGGCTTGGTTGGTGACACATGTCATCTTTTTCAAGCTTAATCATCCTTTTAAGGATGAGGTGTCATACTATAAGATCTCATTTGACTTTGCTTCTAAATTTGTGCTTGATTTTACCTATAGTGGTCTCGTACCTTATTCTTGCTTATCCATACATAATGACGGTTCATCACAGTATAATTTTCATACTGCTAATTATGTTATAGTACTGTCTTAACCTTGCCTTAAGTTATTTCAGTCAAACATTGACAGACGTAGGGTTCATAAACCCTAGTTGTACCTTTTTCCACAAAAGGATTCATATTTGCAACAACAACCTATTATCGAGTCTTACAATATTATAAAAACTCAACAATGCTTTGATAAATCAAATCAAACATTTTACATAAACATACATATTACAAACTTTGATTCCCTAAAAAGGAAATCATGAGCTTGTAGAAAAGTCGGTTATTACATATTTGACCTTTTTTAATTTTTAGTTTTATTTTAATCATTCTTTCTATAGCCCTTCAATTTTTTTTTTCCTTTTGATTTTTTTTCAATTTTAGTCCTTTTTTTTCTATATTAATTTCTTTTAGTGCTTTTATCTTTTTCTTTTTTTTTTTTTCTTTTTTTTTAATTTTCAGGTACTTTGTTTTTTTTTTTAATATCAAATTTTGAACTTATTAATTTAACTTTTCCTTATTTAGATTAACTATCTCAAATATGTCTAATATGTGCATGACACATGAGTTAGATTGGTAGAATTATAAAAAGAAAATAATATATAAACAACCTATGTGGCGAGCTCATATTGTTTACACTGCAAAGAATTTGTGATACGTTTAAAGCGAAGGTTTGAGATGATATTTTTAGGTTAAAAGTTTGTTACTTTTTCAAAAACTAATTATATTTTTTGTTAACTTTTCAGAAAAAGGAAAAAAATTAAAATGAAAAACTTAGGTTCACAACTGAGAACCAAAGACATGCTTAGGGCCTATTTGGTAGAGCTTCCTAGAAGCTGCTTTGACTTCCCAGGTCCAAAAATAGTTTTTGTAAGTGTTTGGATGATGTGTCCAGTCTCCAGAAATGCTTTCTATCAAAGTTAAAAAATATGAAGTTTGACAAAAGCTCTTCTGAGTGGATTTTAAAATTTTTAACAAAATTTAAATTAGATATTATAAACTTCATTTAACATTTTTAGTATTTATTAGATTACTTTATAAATCATTTTGATATCGAAAACTCTTTGATTCCAAATACTTATCGAGAAACCATAACTTTTACTTGTTTTCCTCTACTGGTTAGAAACAAAAGTGAAAATAAAAATTATATCAGATAGGTCCTTAATCAATTTAAAAAATAATAATAATAAATTGGGCGCCGGGGGGGGGGGGGTTGGAAGTTAACATTAAAATATCTTTAATCAATCAAATAACACCAACGCACCAAAAACACCAAATTCGAAAGCTAAAGCACAAACCCAAGAATTTAAGGGAGAACGAAATTCAGAAAACCAAATTCGGAAAAAAGTAAAGAAAGAAAGAGTGCTTCGTCTAGTTCTTATAGGTGTGTGTCCTATATACGTACGTATATATATATTTTCTCGGAATCCGATTTTCTAGTGTTATCTCCCGGACAGTTCTACCCAAACCTGAAAGTAGAAAAAAAATTGAAAAAAAAAAAATGTCTGGGCTCTTCAAATCGGTTCAATCCGACGATCCACAAGCGTCCACGTCAGAGTCGCCTGCGACCATCCCTGCCGGCGTGAAGGAGGACTTGTCCGTTATCGGGCAGACAATCGGCCGCCAACTCCGCGGCGTGGCGGCGTTTCTCGCTCCTCCCCCTCCTCCAATCGCCGCCGATGGAGATTCGCCGGAATTGGAGGCGGAAGCGGAAGCGGAGTCGGAGGCTCTTATCGGAATACGGAACGATTTGGCGGAGATCGGCGGCGGCTTCAAGAGCGGCCTCACGCTTCTTTCGAGTAACAGCAGCAGAGCGGTCAGTGGTATCTCTCGGTTCGCTTCGAATTTCTTGCAGTTTCAGGACGAATCGCGAATTGAAGAAGAAGAAGAAGAAGAAGGAGACGGTATTCCAGGGATTACCGATGATGTTCTTCAATTCGTGGCTCAGATTTCAAAGCGACCTGAATGTTGGACCGATTTTCCTTTACGACTCGATCATGGTAATCCTTTATTATTATTATTTTTTCCTTGTCGTGATTTTTCGTTTACATGAAATGCAGTGCTGATAAATGTTCGTACTTTTAAGTAAAAATTAATTTAATCGTTCAATAATTTTTTTTTCCCCTCATAATTGTAATCTCTCCCTTTTATTAATTGAAATTCTGGTTAAAGTTCGTACTTTTGGAAGTGTAGGAATAAATAATCGCTTAAGTAGTTTTTGTTTTTTGGGTTAGTTCTAATTACTGGTCTATTAACTTACGCATATATTCGAACCGAGTAGGATTGGTGTGGCGGGATTTAAAGATGGTATTAGAATTATAGGGGTCATTTGGTTATTTTGTCTAAATAGAGTGCTATAACGACATAATGGTTTACTTGCTTTATTGTCGTTTTCCTTTTTGTTCAGAGAGCTAGAATTTGGGAAATCCCCTTTGTCTGTTTCTAGCCTCATATAAATACCGTCTGTTTTTCGTTGTTGAATGAGTAATCAGAAAATCTCCATTATTCTAGAAACCTCTCTGAAAGATGGAATAAATTGTTTACTTGAGTTCTAGGAATCAAAATTGAATTGCAGCAAATCTCAATCGTGCGTGTACTTAACCCATGCAGTCCGGCTCCCATTCCAGGATAAAAGTGGGCAAGTAGACATGGGTTGGACTCGTATTCCCGCATTCTTCGTAAGTAAAAATGCCATAAGTTTGGGAGTTAAGAAAGGAAGAGCAAACTTTCATTGGCCTTTGTTTGTCGTACTTAGCGGTCCAATATAGGTCTTAATTGGCAGCTCACAGATTCCTTGATATACCGACTAATGTACATTGTTTTTCATTCTAGCATTTAATGTTTTTACTTTGTTTTTCATTCTAGTATTTAATGTTTTTAGACTTTGTAATCCTCCAAAAAAGGAGAGAATAGAAAGTAATCTTGCTTGGTGATGAGGCAAAGTGATGATGGGCAATGGTGTTGCAGTTGACAAATCCCACGGCATTTTCACTTTATCATTTCTATGTTTGCTCTGTTTTTTGAAATCAGCTCGAGCTTAATCACAGTAACTGAATAATCCTTTGGCTTTTAAGGAATCTTTGCTTTACGATAATGTGAAAGTTCACCCCTTTGTCTTTGGATATTGTGCTCCTGCTTTTTGTGTAGCTTGTTCTATATTGCATTTGCTAATACATGTACATGAGACGCTACTAGAATTGATCTTAAAGAGTAAATTTGTTCTCTCCAAAAATCTTGGACTGTCAAGGAACCTCCTTGGTAGATCATCAAAATGCAGGAGCTTTTAAAGCGGTGCCAAAGTAATGTATACTTATGCTATGGCTATCGTTGTTGCATATGCCTTTTAAGCGCCCTTTGTTGTCTTAAACATTCTGATACAACTTACACATCCAGTCGTGCATTACTTTTCCCTCTTTTTCAACTTTAATAAAGTCGAACTCGTGTGTAAAACTTGCTAATTCATTACTTCCCACTGAAAGAAATGGGAATTTATGTTAATCATAGGATTTATGATGATGATTTGGTTTTTAATCATTTGGTTCTTCTACTGTAGAATTCAGCATGTCTGATGCACAGAGAGAACATGCCTCGACTGTTGAACAGTTGATTCCTGACTTTGCTGCACTTCGGCTAAAACTTTGCAATTCCACGAGAGAGGATGTATTTTGGATGATATATTTCATATTGCTTGTTCCTAGACTAAGTGGAAATGATTCCAAGCTTCTATCAACTCCTGATGTGAGATTTTCTCTTTACATATCTCATTATTTTCCGTATTATTTGTATTAATGATAAGTCTTATTAGTTCTTGCTGTGTCATTCTTAATTCGAGATTGAATTCACTATATATATATATGTGTGTGTGTGTGTGTGTGTGTGTAAATTCACTGATATCTAGTTCTTCTGGTTATTGGTCGGGTAAACTTTATGGTGCCTTTCTCATTCTCTATCACACCAACTATATACTCCCTCCCAGTCTCTACATGCATTTGTGTTTTTTTATGTTTATTTCATGCAACTCAAAACTGGATGTTAGAAATGTATGATTTCTTCCTCCAGAACAAACAATTCATTGTAGAGTCTCGGGTGTGACTTCTCCTCGTCGAAAGCTGACAAAGAAAGAGCATGGGTTATGTGGTATTAAACTATTTCCCATCCTCTTTCTTTGACTCAGTGAAGAGTTATGACTTTCCTTCCTCATATCTGTTAAAAGTGTGGAATGAAAAATATCACTGATCCGTTGTAATTATTTATTTGGGGCGGGCGAGAATCTGTGTATATTGTTATTTTGGATTCCAGTTCAAGTTTTTATGGAAAGTTCTCTCGCGTACAATTCTTTTTAAAGCACTCTCTCTCTCTTCTTCTCTCTGTAGATTGTTGAAGCAAGATATGTGCTTCTGCAGAAGCTTCAGAACACCAGAGACTCACAAATTGATGCCTCTGAGAACTCCAAGTTGCCTAGTATGTCTCAAGACCATATCCAAGTCAGCCAGACACAAGGGCGTGACAATCCATCTTTGGAACATGATCAATCGAAGTCTGAAGTTTCAGATAAAGCGAGTACCGAGCAGTGCTTGGACAAGGGAATTGATGAATCGGCTAACTCTGCCGATGTAAAGTTTGAAACTGAAGATGATATATCATTCAGTGATCTAGAGGACAATGACAGTGAACTCTCTTGTCGATTATCAGACAGTCAGAGAATGCCTGACGTTAGAACTTCTCCGCGTAGTGAATCCAGTGATTGGGTTCAGTTAAGTGGAAGTCCAGAGGCCAAAAGTGGCAAGCAAAAAGCAAGGCAGTCCCGGGAGAAAGATTCAGAAGGTGAGGAGTCAAGTGGCTGGCTTACTGTTGATGACTATGATTAGATATTTTTCGTACTTAATTTAATTGGCAAATGATTGTAAAGTTACTATTTTTTTTTTTGGTCTTTTTTTTAAATTTTTTTATTGTTCCTTTTTTATTTTTGTTGGGGGCATGGAAGATTCTGTGCAGTAAAGAATTTCAGTATTTAGATAAGTTTCTTTGTTTAAGTAAATAATTCATGTGTTCTTTTCAAACACGACTGTTATTGGTGAGAGTGACATAGATTTTGTATAATTTTTGGTGATGAAACCAGCTTAACATACGAAGAGGGTGTTTGGACCTCCAATCAAAACCTACTTTTACAATTCAATTTTTATCTTTTTCCTTCAGTTTTATTATTCATACAGTTTTGTAACTCAAACGTTAAAAATCCATAACTTCTCATAAATAAGTCCAAATGAAATGATTTTTTTTTTTTAAATTGCATAAAATTTCGAAACGAACGAAATAAATTTCATATTGATATTTTTTTCCTAACATGTTTTGAGTTTTTACACTTTTAAACTGAAGCAATTGAAACATTTCGATAAATGTACAATCAATTCAAATCCAAATTTTATAATCCAAATCTTAATATCAAACACATGCTTGCTCTACATAAGGTTTGTTGACCCCCTTTTTGTCATAGGAAAAATGCATATTTATAATTATTTCAACAAAACCAAGTTCAATCCTTAAAAAAAATTAAATTAGATTAAAAAAAAAGGTCCAACAAATCAAAGCCGTTGGCCAATAAATAAGGACCAAATTAAAACCCAGAAATCAATGATAAATTTTTCCATTGTAGTTTTTGTTTAGATTATATGCAGGTAGAAGCATCACGAATCGGACGATGGTAGTAAGAAAAAAGACAGTATGTTTTTATTTTTATTTTTTAATTTTTTAAACAGAGAAATGGCAAGTTTTTCGTACAACGGTCTTTTTTTTTTTTTTTTTTTTTAAATATCCTATCGGTAGAGTTAATGTTTACACAATTTAAAAAAGAAATTAAAAAAAAAAAACCAAGCTACACCGGTGGAAGTTTGGGGGGCCCAGCGTTGGTGTGGGGGAGCTTGTCGTTGGTCATCCGAGTAGGGGTGTGGGGGTGGGGGATTGCCGAGGTCGGGCAGGGGTTCATCGAGGTCAGGAGGGAGGGAGGGGCTTGTCTTCATGTGAGGGTGAGGCCATTTCGGTCGAAGGTCACTGGTAATTTCGTAATTTGGTCAAGGAGAGTTGGGAGGGCCGGGGGGGGGGGGGGGGGGCGGGTGACGGCTCACCGGTGGGGGATCTATGTCGCGGGTGTTGGAAAAATCGGATCCGGTATCAGAGTTACGGCGCAGCGGAAGTTTTAAAATTTTATGCCGTTTCCGAAAAAGAAGCTCATGATGCATATAACAAGAACTTAAATTCATGATCAAGCATACCTTATTTCTTGGATTCCGAAATTGCTAGGGTGTTTGACCAACGTATCTTCTCTACTATTCTCGAGTTTCACGTCTTAGAGTATGTATGGGCATACGTTCTATGAATCCAAGCGACCGGTAATACTTTCCAAAATCTAGATCTCTCTTTCTCAATTCCGATGATCCCCGTTGAGAATTTGATCAAACTTCTTTCTTCAAAACTACAAAATAAGAACTGGTTAACCTTCTATGAAAATTATCATTCGGTTTAACCTTCCTCATAGTTTTGATTTAATGGAATTTTCTTTCTTTTTCTCTCTCACAAGATAGCCGAATTTCTTGATGTTTCTTTTTTTTTTTTTTTTTATAAAAAACGTTTTTCCATATATAAGAAAATCAAATCTTGGTTTTTCAAGAACTCGTAGCCTTTATATAGTATTCCAATCCTTTTCAAAATTTATCTCCTTCTTGAAAAATAATTAATAATTATTTTTCTAGATAAATTTTGAACCAAAAGATCATACAATTTTAGGGTTAGATTCATTGAACCTGAAAACAATTTTTCAATAGGAAATCACTCCTCAAAAATTCGGCCACACTAAGAGATAAATCATGATTGGTGGTTCAAAATTTAAATCAAGAATCTAGACTAGTCAAAAGATCCTAGTCCTATCCAGATTCAAACTTCTTTTAAACCTTTTCGAATTTAAATAAGATTCACATATTTGAATAAATATTTTCCATAAATATTTTCCATATTAATTAATTTAAATCAATGAAATATTTCAAATTTTCTTTCTTCACAAAAACCGTGCACCTCTTTAATTAAGAAAGAAAAATCCATGAAATAATCTCCATTATTTAAACCAATTAATAATTTAATGTTAGGAATATATTTAAACAATTTTGAAACAAAATTTTCTTCCCTCCACACAATTAAAAAAAACGTGCACCTCTTTTAATTAGGAGAGAAAAAATTTTGTTTTCCAAAATTCAAACACAATCTTATTTTCAAAATTCAAATTAACCAATCACATGTTGACAAATCATTTGTCTACAAATTTCACATGTCCTGTAAGACCCGAAATTTTGTAGACTTGTAATCTCCTTGTTCATAAGGAATTAGAGTCTAATTTATGTATCTATAATGTGTTATATGAAAAATTATGAATATTAATGAGAAATTCATAATTTTATTTAAACAATGTTCGAGTCCTCATTTAATGATTATGAGACTCAATTGATGATTTACGAGCCAAGAATGAGGTTTTTAAAGGAAAAAGAACGAATAAGGATGAAATTTTACGAAAGTCAATTTTGACCGAAAAAGTCAAAGGGTTGACCAAAAAGTCAAAGTTTGACCGGGACGGGTCACAACGTTGACTTCACAAGTATGATGAAGGAATATGGAAAGAATCTCCGAAAATGAAGTTTTATAAGCCATAAATCCACCCTAGAAAAATCAAGCACACCGAAATCGAATTAAGGGCAAAAAGGTCTGTCACGCCCCGACTTATCGCCACCAAGGCCACGCGGTGTCTAACCACGCGAACCTGGGGTTGGGTTCGGTTCGTGACAATTACTTACTTACTTACTTGGTTGAAAATTAACGTTACCCAATTTTTAGAGTAAAATTTTTTTTTCTTCTTTTCTAAAAATCGTTAACTGAAAACTTCTATTGCGGAAATTATAAAACTTTAACACAAGTTAAACTGAACTTAAAAACTGTTTTTCTTTTATAAAACCTTAACTGATTCTGATGTACTCACAGAGTACTGAGCTTTCACCTGAGCGGAAAGCTCCATACATACATAACTGAACTGAAACATACATACATACATGTTGAAATATAATGAAAACACAATTTCATTTCAAACGCATTTCGGAAATCCCGTAGCAGTCCATACCCACGTTTCACATTCTGTTGCGCCATCTCTCCACAGCTTGTATCAGGAAGTGCCGGTAGGAAACTTACCTACAGCATGAACGTAAGTAATGAGCTAAACAGCTCAGTAAGCACAACGTCCTATCCGCATGCAACTAAATGCACGAAAACGTGAACCAATTATGATTTATTATCAAAATCATTTATGGTCTTACTACTGGTCTGATCTTATCTTATCTTGTTACCATAACATGTGTGTATGTACTTTGGCATGTAACCATGGAGTGATTGAAGGTGGTCCGACCAAACCAACTCAAACCATGAAACACAAAGTGTAACATGGAGTAGTGGAGGCAGCCCTTCCCTATCAAGTCAAACCATGGAACACGCCGTTTTAACTTGCCACGGAGGTAAGTCAGTACAACACAACATGTCCTACTTAACTTATCTCTTGCTTACCATGTGACTTATTTTTAGTGGACATGCTTCGTGATGCCACAAAACTAACATAAAACATACTACATGCTATACATACTAACTCTTCAATTAACGTGGATCATACTGAACATGAACTTGCATAGCATACTACATACTTAACATAACATACACATACTGCATAACATGACATACATACACATACTACATAACATGACATACATACACATACTACATAACATGAACATAACACCTACTGCATAACATAACACCATAAACATACTGCATCATGAAATCCCATTCATGATTTCTTAAAACACATCATATGCAAACAAACATGTTCATGCTGTAGGCGGAATTGTACTTACCTTTCCGTCATACATTCTTGCTTAACTGTCCCTTCCTAGTGCTGTTCCACTCCTGGTACAGCTGCAGGTTCTGCCTGCTTGACAAGGACATGCTCTACTTAAACCTCGTGAAAATGCTGGTAAACTAACCAACATGTCTACATGATCTTGGTTGTATGTCCCTTATGCGCAAAGCGTCTAACTTGGTTACCAACGGTAACCTGGCGTGTTAAGCCAAACTAAACCTCTAAGGGTTGCTTATCTTAATCTGAAACTATCGGGTTATATCTGATAACCCTTTAGTTGAGCTTAAACGGTATCCTTTAGGGTTACTTTGGATAACCCGTAAGGATAAACTAACCCATACTATAAGTTTAACCAAAAGTCAACTAAAGTCAACCTTGGTCAACGGCGGTCAACTATGGTCAACCCTCTAAGGTCAACCTCTCGGGTCTCGGGCTTGACCCGGCAACTTGGGTCTAACACCCGGTTACCACACGTGAACTAATCGTACGCTAAAACATAGCTTGAAACTCACATTTCCTTTCTTGGAAGATACTTAGGGAGAAATCCCAAAATTTACATTTCGTGTAAAAATTCATAACTTGAGTCATAAAATCCAAACTCTTGGTTTTATGCTTTGTAAATTCATTTTAGGTTGAAAACCGTCATTGGAACGATTTTCATAGCCAAAACACTTGTTTAAGGTTGAAAAACCATTTTCTAGAAACGCTTGATAAAGCTTATGGTGCAGGGATTTCGGATTCCCTGAGCACTCTTCATAAAATAATTTTTGTTTTAAAATCGGTACGTTATCTGAAAAAGTTTTCTTCACGAAAGTTCTAGCTCTCGAAAAAAGCTAAAACTTTTGTGTTTTACAAAATTCCTAATTCGGCCTAGTTTCGTACCAGTTTTGAGTTGAAACTGGCTGACTCCTGGAACGAACTGGGTCTGGGGGCTTAAATGCTTAGCCACGGGTTTTGGCATTTTTGAAGGCCATTGAAGCCTTATTTTGAAAAACGGCTGGCGTATACCCCTAGAAAAAGTTGTTTTGGACAACTTTCATGTTTTATGTTTTCCCAAATTCGGCCTCTAAAGGCCGGTTATTTTTCATTTACGAAAACTGGGTAGACTTAGTCCGAATCTGACCAGTTTTCGTGTTACTTGATTTTACGTCTCCTACTTCGGAAACTAACTCAACCGATCACTCGGGAGCCTAATTGAACATCATGCACGTTAACTAACGTCCCACATGTGTTGACATGTCATCCCCTCGTGGCCATGCAAACCAAACCGGAACTACTTAAACCTAGGTTTGCATGTGTTCTAGGGTTTGCATAACATGAACTTGCATCAAACAAACCATACCAAAGCTATGTCTAACACCCTAGCATACATGCCACACCCGGCTGCACCTAGGGCAGGGACTTACCAACCAAATTTCATGCAAACAAAGCATTCATGCAATCATAAACCATAGCACATAAACATAAAATCATGCATACTAACTAACATACTATACACCCTAATCAAGCATCACATTCCTAGCCCTAGCATAACCAAAATTAAATGAGCTAATGCCCTTACATTCCATTGCTTAAATACACATTAAATTTCCAAATTTAATGCTTAAACCAAAACTTAAGGTTAGGGTTTACCTCTAATTTTCGGAAGTTGGTTCCCTTCCTTGGAGCCGAACTCCTTGGCTGTTTTGGCTGCCCCTTTTGCAGCCGACTCTCCCCCACCAAAGGGGCTCCAATTTTCCAGTCATGCGACATACAACATACACATAATCAATCCATCAAATCTTGTACGGAAATTTATCTTAAAATTCAAGGATTTACCTTGACTTACCCATGGGTTTGGCTAGTGCTCATGGATCCGAAAACCATCCCCTTTGTTGGCTGCTCTCTTGCTCGGTTTTGGGCTCCAAATTTGCACCAAAATTTTGCACCATCCTTGGTGAAACCTTGCAGCCATGGCCGAGCCTCTTGCTGCCCAAAACCCATGAAATTTTCTCTTTATTTTTTCTGCACATACAAGCCGAAACCTTGCACCCACCAAGGCACCAAATCCACTCTTGGCTCATGGTTGGTTCCTCCTTGGCTCCATGCTCGGCACACACCATGGTTGGACCCAAAAATTTTCTCACTTTCTTCCTCTCTTCCTCACGGCTGCTGCCCATGAAATCTGGAAAAATTTTCCAGATTTCCTCCTTTGGTTCATGCTCAAAGCCGAGCACTCCATGGAGGATCACTCATGAGATTTTCCAACTTTTTCTCTTGCTCTTTCTCTCCCTCATGGCTCACGGATTTTTCTGCAGATTTTTGGCCATAATCTAGCTGCTTTTCTCCATTTTTCAGCAGCAAAATCTGTCCAAATGGGTCCTATTTATAGACTTTTTTGAAACTTTTCAAAATTGGATTTTGACCCCACAATTTTCCAAATCTTTGACTTGTGACCCAAGGGTGGCCGGCTGTCTCCTGATCAGCAACAGCTGGCTTTGCTGACCTCACTTGCTTAGCTCATGGCTTACCTCACAACTTTTCTAAAATTGCACTTTTGCCCCCAAAAATGAAAATTCTTGCAAAAATGCCCTCTAGGTGTCCGATTGTCCTAAAAATCAACACACCCATCCTATTTTATGATGTTGTCATCTTGGTGACTTCATATGCTCATATCGTTAAATTTCTAAAATTTACACTTTTACCCCAAAAGTGAAAATTTTTGCATTTATGCCCTTAAACCTCATAATTGGCCATAATGCTTGTTTTTCAATTAAATATAATTCTTTTCATGATTTTATGTGATTTTCTCATACTTGAATCACATATTTTCTAAAATTACATTTTTACCCCGAAAGACAAAAATCCTTTCAATTTCACCCCCAAAAGTGGCCGGTCCTTATTTTTGCTTGTTAGGCAAGTCATTGCCTCATGTTGACATCATCTAACGACGTCACTTAACTTACTTCACATATTTTTCAAAATTTACACTTTTGCCCCAAAAGTGAAAATTTTGACATTTTTGCCCTTTGACTTTGACTTGTCCTTTTGGGTGACTTCTTAACTAAAAATTTCATTCTTGACCTTAACTAAAGCTAGGAATGCTTGATTTCTAGAGTGTTTCTACTATCTACTTGGACTATCTTGCCCATACTGACATATTTTGCAGTATTTTCTCATACTGCATCATTTTTCATTGTCGAGTCAACCGTTGACCACTTTTGGTCAAACTTTGACTTTCTTGGTCAAAGTTGACTTTTTCGGTCAAACTTTGACTTTTTCGAAACTGCGTCCTAATTCGTCCTTTTCGACCTGAAAGGGCGTTTTCTAACCTTAAAAATCTGTTATGAGTCTTATTGAGCCATAAGACTTCGTAAAATGTGTGAAAAACTCTTAACTGAGTTTTTCCGTAAACATGTCACATATGCTCATAATTCCTCTTTTAGAAGGAAAATGGCACTATGAAATTCTAGGTATCACAAGGTCTCCGAAAAATTGGAGAAAGAAAGTTTTCGGTCCAAATTTACATGGAGGAATTTTTGGACCAAAAATATAAAATAAGAATGCTCATCACAATATTGGAAATAATTGTGGAGCGCGAAAGGAGCTGTGAAAGAACGAAATGGCCAAACAAGACCTTGGAAGAGCTAGTGGAAAATGACATCAACCCATTGACATCATCTTCCACTAACTCAAGATTTCAAATATGGAGCTCCAACCACTCCACTAAATTTGGCAACTAGAAAGAAAAAAGAAAGGAAATTGGTTTGGTTAGAGTAACTAAGTGGTCTTTCAAATCTAACCAAACAAGGACACCTTGCCATGCTTCTTGACATCATCTCCCACTCATCCAAGCAAGCACATGGAACCTTCCCCACCACTCCTTAATTTCGGCTGCAAGCAAGGAAGGAAAAGAAGACAAGCAATGGCATGGAGAAAGCCCTAACTTAAGGAATGATGCCTCCCTAAAAATCCAACTAGATGTAAACTAAGTTGGTAAAGTGTGGAAGCCCTTCCACCACCCAAAGGATGCCACATGGCTCTCCAATTTTCAGCTCATACTCCCCCCTCTCCTCACGGGATTCGGCCAGCCAAAGGGAAGCAAAAGAAATGAAAAAAAAATGGGAACAAGACAAGACATAAAGCCATGAAATGAGGACAAGCAACTACTCCACTTTTCCTTCCACCAAGGGCTGCCACATGTCCCTCCTTTCCCCTCAATTTTCAACAGCCCATGCCCTCCTAAGCTCCCTTGGATTTGGCAATTCCTTGGCCAAGCCAACAGCCATGTGATGGTGTGACAAAAAGCCATGAATTAAGGAAAGAAAAGATGGGAACCAGCCCTCACCATTCCCCTTTGTCTCCCCTCAAAATTCGGCAATCTCTTGGCAGCCAACACTCCCCATTTTTGT
The DNA here is from genome assembly GCA_025413485.1 of Ficus microcarpa. Lineage (NCBI taxonomy): Eukaryota > Viridiplantae > Streptophyta > Magnoliopsida > Rosales > Moraceae > Ficus > Ficus microcarpa. Next base: position 22,797,848 of record CM046376.1, read on the forward strand.
CTATAAATACCCCCCTCAAAAACTCTCACTTTTATTGACAAAACACAGCCTTACTCTGCCAAATTTTCTCCAGAATTTTCAAGCAAGAAACCGTGGGAGAAAGAGAGGAGAAGGAGAAAAGAAATCTGAAAATCTTCTTGGGATTTTCACTTAGTAGGTGTTCGGCTTCAAGGGGTGAGCTAGAGAGTGAGTTTGTGAAATTTTTGCTGAGCTTTTTGGGAAGGAAACCGAGCAAGAGGAGGAGGAGAAAAGGTAAGAAAAACTTGGATCTTTTTTATTGTTCAGGTTTGGTTTTGGTTAGAGCAAGAAAGAGCTAACAAAAAATTTTTTTTGGATCCCAAATGTGTGGTGAAGCCGTGGGATGGAGCAAGGAAGGAAGAGTTGGGATTTTCAAAACCCTAACTTGGGTTTGAGGTAAATCTCTTAAACCACCTTGAAATCAAGTCTTATTTAAGTGTTTTTGATGTTGATTCAAGTGGTTTGTAAGGACATAAGTCCACTTTAAATTTCTGCCCTCATTGTTGGTGTGTGTGCTTGATTAGGGTAGGATTTGGTTGGCTGATTTTTGATGCTTGTTTGCTTTAAAATTTGTGCTTGAAAATGATGGATTTTTCATGCTAGAAATTAAGTTGTATGTCCCATAAGATGAGGCCAAAGATCTGCCCTTGGCAGCCATGAGAGCATGCTAGATCTAGGGTTGGATTTTGTGATGCTTGTGTGTGTTGATGCATGAGTTAGAACCAAGCAACCCTAGTCTTTTTAATTTTCGGATTTGGGTTGCATGAGTTGAATGAGATGGATTTATGGGTTTCAATGGGACGTTAGAAGCGCTGCTTGTTGTGGTATAAGCTCCCGATGTGATCGGTCGAGATAGATTCCGCGAAATAGGACGTAAACCGAAATAAGGAACCGAAACTGCCAATTCGGATTCGAATTTGGCCAGTTTCGTGAAAGGGTAATTTCAAGGCCCTTAGAGGCCGAACGGGGAAAAACTCAAAACACGAAAGTTGTTTGGAACAACTTTTTCTAGAGGACAACGCTGACAGAATCTCAAAATAAGACTCCAACGGCCTCCGTTTTACCCAAAACCCGTGGCTGAACCCTGAGACGTTCTTCACCCAGTTTTTCAGAGTTAACCCGTTTTCAAATAAAAACTGGTACTGATCTAGGCCGAACTGGATTTTTCTTAAAACATGAAAGTTCTAGAATTTTTCGAGGGCTACAACTTTTGTGAACACAAGTTTTTCAAATTCCAAGCCTATTTTTAAACTGGGCACTTTTTGTGGGAGATGCGCAGGGAGTCCGAAATCTTGCACATGAGTCTCACGAAAATATTTTCTAGAAAAATTGTGAAGTGTTCTTAAATGGTCATTTTAGCTTCGGAAACCGTTCCAAAGGTGGTTTCCGGCCCCAAATGATTTTATAAAAGATTTATTTCGAAAACCATGAATTTTAAGGGCTCGGGTTCGAAATTTCACATTTTTCTCCAAAGTAAAGAAAAAGAGGATTTCAACCAAGAGTTTACAAGTTAAGGAAAATAATGAGATTAAGCCAAAGTATTTTCTAATTAAAGGAGTTAGAATTTTTACAAACAAAATGAAGGATTTTTGGAAGTTAATCACACAAGATTTTCCAAAAATAAGGAAGAGGAATTTTAAAGTAAAATTGGTAAGCAAGCCGATTACGAACGGTAACCGGATATTATATCCGAGTTACAAACTCAAGGATAACCAAGGGTTGACAAAAAGGTTGACCCAAGGTTAATTAAGGTTAACCTTAAGGGTTACCCAACATAACCCTAAGGGATACCCACATGTATATCTGGGCTAAGATTTAAAGGGTTAATGGAAATAACCCAATAACAAGGATGTATGAGCAAAGCCCAATAATAGAACAAGGCTCTAAACCAAAAAGGTTACCCAATGTAACCTCATAAGGATTTATCAAAGTTCAATAAAGAATGGGGATTAAAATGGCCAAGATGGATATCATGTATAAGGGACATACAACCAAAAGTAGATGTGAGTGTTGGTAGGTCACCAACACCTTACGAATGGATCCTGATCCTATATTTTTGGTATATCAGGAAAGTGAATTGCCGTTGCCAACAAATTGAAGGAACGCAATTTTAAGGATACGGCACTAGAGATAAGTACAAACCTCACCTGCAGTATGAAAACTAATAAATTATGTTCAAGTATGTGGTTTTCAAATATGCTGCAATATGTTGTGTGCTATATCTATGAAATGCCATGCTTTATAAAAAGTGTTATTTTTGCAAAATGTTATGTTTATAAAAAGTGTTATTTTTGCAAAAGGCTATGTTTATAAAAAGTGTTACATTTGCAAAATGTCATGTCTGTAAAAATGTCATATTTGCAAATGCCATGAATGAAAAGAATGCCATGTCATGTTATGAATGAGATACAAAGTATGTTATCATATAGTTGTTGGAAAAATCGGATCCGATCAAGCATACCTTATTTCTTGGATTCCGGAATTGCTAGAGCGTTTGACCAACGTGTCTTTTCTACTATTCTCGAGTTCCACGTCTCAGAGTGTGTGTGGGCACACGTTCTATGAATCCAAGCGACCGGTAATACTTTCCGAAGTCTAGATCCCTCCTTCTCAATTCCGATGATCCTCGTTGAGAATTTGATCCAACTTCTTTCTTCAAAACTACAAAACAAGAACCGGTTAACCTCCTATGAAAAATTATCACTCGGTTTAACCTTCCTCGCAGTTTTGATTCAATGGAATTTTCTTTCTTTTTCTCTCTCACAAGAAAGCCGAATTTTTGATGTGAAAGAAAAACAAAATTTTTTTTTATTATTAAAAAAACGTTTTTCTCCTTAAAAAAAAATCAAAAATTAGTTTTTCAAGAACTCCTAGCCTTTATATAGTATTCCAATCCTTTTCAAAATTTATCTCCTACTTGAAAAATAATTAATAATTATTTTCCGGATAAATCTTGAACCAAAAGATCATACAACTTTAGGGCTAGATTCATTGAACATAAAAATAATTTTCAAGAGGAAATCCCCTTTAAAATTCGGCCACAAAGTGAGAGAAATCTTGATTAGTGGTTTAAATTTTAAATCAAGAATCTAGACTAGTCAAAAGATCCTAGTCCTATCTAGATTCAAACTTCTTTTAAACCTTTTCGAATTTAAATAGGATTCACATATTTGAATAAATATTTTCCATAAACATTATCCATATTAATTAATTTAAATTAATGAAATATTTCAAATTTTCTTTCCTCACAAAAACCATGCACTTATTTAATTAGGAAAGAAAAATTCATGAAATAATCTCCATTATTTAAACCAATTAATAATTAAATGTTAGGAATATATTTAAATAATTTTGAAACAAAATTTTCTTCCCTCCATACAATTAAAAAAACGTGCACCACTTTTAATTAGGAGAGAAAAATTTTGTTTTCCAAAATTCAAATACAATCTTATTTTCAAAATTCAAATTAACCAATCACATGTTGACAAATCATTTGTCTACAAATTTCACATGTCCAATCCTTTCTGGATTGCATGTTAGAGAGTACCATGTCTTAATAGACATTACAAAATTCCATTTACTATTTACCGATCTCATTAGGAACAAATCCCGAGACGTTTCGTGGAACTATATGAGCTAATAGAGAGACCCGATGGAAATATGTAAAGAGGCTCCTATAATTGTGAAAAATTAATCCCAGATTAATTATCCATCAATTATCTACTTCAAAACTATTCCACTAAAAGTTTGAAGCTGAACTCCTGTTTACATACCGTATTACGAAAGCTCTCTCACATAGTGCTTCTTCCATGATTTATTCATCGCTTGCTTAATCCCCATATGTTATCCATGATTGAATTAAGGACTTTTTTCATTTTACCTTTTCAATCATTTTAACTTAAAGTTCAATTATTCTCCATTGAAAGAACCACCAATTGTAAAACCATACAATTGAAAAACCACCAGAGAACACAAAGTAAACCGATGGTCAAGATCTTGTTATACTATCTTTCAATCCCCGAATAATACCTTTAAGTAGATAACATTTACTATCATTAAGATAGCTATGGATTCCGTATCTATGAATCTTGATTTCTCCATCCATAAGTCATGCACCCAAAACACAAGTATGTTGACCATGAATATACAGTGTCTCACCTTTAGTGCATCAAAGTACATAAGTCATGGATGCGAACTCAAGTAATCATTTCAGGATTAAAATTAATGCAGGATGATAATCAAAGTATCATTGATTCTTATAAACGGAATTATTAAACCGAATCAATTAACACTTTAGGTCCAGTCCAATGTCATACCTAAATACTGGTATACATTAAAGTTTCTACTCGGAACCTATCCGATGGTCAAGACAAACCATCCCTCCAAGGAAGTAGACAACCTTTACAATCTTATCATGAATAAGATCTCCAGATCTTATTCCGTTGATTGCGGACTATTTATTTAGACTGTTATCAAATTACCACGTCTTCTATGCATACCCCGTATACATATGGTAATTCGATATATTACCAACAATCTAGGAGTATTTTATGTTTGCTCAAAATAATTATGCAATCAACAAATGAAAGTAAATAGGACACAACTTATTAAACATGAATAATTTCCTCTTATTAATATCAAAATGTCATATTTACAGAAAATCCCTAAGATTTTCTATCCTTAGGGCACCTATAGATCCCAACAATAGTGACATCATAAGGTATGTTCACTAAGGATAAATAACATGGTAAGAAATCACAAGTAAAGTGTCGTACCGACCTCCCATAAGGTGGAGGATTTTCATGTTAAAGTAAAGGATTCACCCTCTCGTTGATGCGGGAGGGTGTAATCACCCAATGTTCCCAGAGCAGTTAGGGACCTTGCAACCCCTATCTGTATCTGGAGGCGCGCTAAATAAATGATGGTACGTACACTATGGGGCCCATAAGAAAGATAAGTAAGTTAAAAGAAATGCATAAATGGAACATAAATGGTTCACGCATATGCATATGATGATGTATGTTTTCAAGATGTTTTAATGTTTTGTGAGATTATGTTTGTGCTTACTGGGCGAAATCTCATTCAGATATATTTCATACTGTAGGTAAGAAACCTGCAGCGTAAATGGTGAGCATTGTGAGGATGATGTGGTGGCGGACGAAGGCGGTGTGGATATCACTACGTATTAATTCCGCAAATCTTTTGATAAGTAAAGAAGTTTTGTATATATAAGTATGTACATGATGAAGACAAAGTATGTTTTATGGTATTTTGGAACTAAAGACCTTAAGTACCTTTTAAGTGGTAATGATATATTACTAATGACAAATGCTTTTATAAGTATGTTTCAAAAAAAAAAAAATTTCCTAATTTCCAAGTAAAGTTAAGTAAGTAAGGTGTGGCGGCCCTACGTAGTAAGGGGGCGTCACATGTCCAATCCTTTCTGGATTGCATGTTAGAGAGTACCATGTCTTAATAGACATTTCTAAATTCCATTTATAATTTACCGATCTCATTAGGAACAAATCCCGAGACGCTTCGTGGAACTATATGAGCTAATAGGGGGACTCGATGGAAATATGTAAAGAGACTCCTATAATTGTGAAAAATTAATCCCAGATTAATTATCTATCAATTATCAACTTCAAAACTATTCCACTAAAAGTTTGAAGCTGAACTCCTGTTTACATACCGTATTACAAAAACTCTCTCACGTAGTGCTTCTTCCATGATTTATTCATCGCTTGTTTAATCCCATATGTTATCCATGTTTGAATTAAGGACTTTTTCCATTTTACCTTTTCAATCATTTTAACTTAAAGTTCAATTATTCTCCATTGAAAGAACCATCAATTGTAAAACCATACAATTGGTAAACCACCAGAGTACACAAAGTAAACCGATGGCCAAGATCTTGTTATACTATCTTTCAATCCCCGAATAATACCTTTAAGTAGATAACATTTACTATTGTTAAGATAACTATGGATTCTGTATCTATGAATCTTGATTTCTCCATCCATAAGTCATGCACCCAAAACACAAGTATGTTGACCATGAATTAACAGTGTCTCACTTTTAGTGCATCAAAGTACATAAGTTATGGACACCAACTTAAGTAATCATTTCAGGATTAAGATTAATGCAGGATGATAATCAAAGCATTATTGATTCTTATAAACGGAATTATAAAACCGAATCAATCAAGACTTTAGGTCCAGTCCAATGTCATACCTCAGTACTGGTATACATTAAAGTTTCTACTTGGAACCTATCCGATGGTCAAGACAAACCATCCCTCCAAGGAAGTAGACAACCTTTATAATCTTATCATGAATAAGATCCCCAAATCTTATTCCGTTGATTGCTGACTATTTATTTAGACTGTTATCAAATTACCACGTCTATGCATACCCCGTATACATATGGTAATTCGATATATTACCAACAGCCTAGGAGTATTTTATGTTTACTCAAAATAATCATACAATCAACAAATGAAAGTAAATAGGACACAACTTATTAAACATGAATAACTTTCTCTTATTAATATCAAAATGTCATATTTACAGAAAATCCCTAATATTGATTTTCTATTCTTAGGACACATATAGATCCCAACAATCTCCTACTTGCCCTCAGCGAGTAAATGTGACATATTACGCATCCCCATGCCTTCGACGTGTTCTTCGAATCTTCTGGCCACCAAAATCTTCATGAACGGGTCAGCAAGATTGTCCTCCGATGCGATTTTGCAAACCGTCACATTTCCACTCTCGACAAAGTCTCTGATAATGTGATATTTTCTGTCAGTATGCTTATTCCTCTTATGATGCCTAGGATCCTTGGTATTAGCTACTGCTGCACTGTTGTCACAGTAGAGCACCATAGCTTTATCTATACCAGGAATGACCTCAAGGTCACTGAGGAACCTGCGGAGCCAAACTGCTTCCTTTGATGCCTCACTGGCTGCCACATACTCAGCTTCCATGGTCGAGTCAGCAATACAAGATTGCTTAACACTCCTCCACACAACGGCACCACCTCCAAGGGTGAAGACAGATCCTAAAGTCGATTTCCTTGAATCCTGATCTGATTGAAAATCAGAATCTGTATATCCTATAGGAACAAGGTCCTGACCGGAATACACTAGCATATAATCCCTCTTTCTCCGTACATACTTGAGTATATGCTTGACCGCAGCCCAATGGTTCGGTCCTGGATTCGACTGATATCGACTTACCATACCAACCGCAAAACAAATGTCAGGCCTAGTGCATAACATAGCGTACATAAGACTACTTACCGCTGATGCATAAGGTACATTTTTAATACGCTCCCTTTCTTCCGATGTCTTGGGACAGTCATCTCTAGAAAGCTTGATTTCAATCCTGAAAGGTTGAGCACCTTTCTTGGAATCCTTCATTGAAAACTTCTCAGGGACTTTATCAATGTATAAAGCTTGGGAGAGTGCTATCATTTTATTCTTTCTATCTCTAAAGAGTTGAATACCAAGAACATAACTAGCTTCTCCTAAGTCCTTCATGTCAAACTGTTTGGCTAACCAAACTTTGACAGATGATAATATTGCTACATCGTTTCCAATAAGCAATATATCATCCACATAAAGTACAAGGAACACCACTTTCTCGTTCTTGATACATTTATATACACAATATATCATCAATGTTTTGTTTGAGTCCATAAGTTTTGATCGCTTGATCAAACCTAATATTCCAATAACGAGATGCTTGCTTTAATCCATAAAAGGATTTAAGCAATCTGCATATTTTGTCTTCTTGGCCCCTTGCCTTGAACCCGTCTGGTTGTATCATATAGATATCTTCCTCAAGAGAGCCATTCAAGAAAGCTGTCTTGACATCCATTTGCCAGATCTCATAATCGAGAGCAGCCGCAATGGATAAAAGAATGCGGATTGACTTAAGCATTGCTACAGGCGAGAAGGTTTCTTCATAGTCGATTCCTTCTTTCTGCATATAGCCCTTCGCTACAAGTCTTGCCTTGAAAGTTTCCACTTTCCCATCCACACCTCTCTTCCTCTTGTATACCCACTTACACCCAATCGGTTTTATGCCTTGGGGTAAGTCTATAAGTTTTCAGACCCCGTTGGAATCCATAGATTCCATTTCGGTGTTCATAGCCTTTTGCCAAAGACTAGAATCAACATCCTCCATAGCTTCCTTGTACGTAGCCGGATAATCAATATGTTCTATGGATTCTGCTTCGTAAACTTCACCACTGAACATGTACCTTTCAGGTTCCCTGATAATCCTCCCACTACGATGAAGCTCCTGTGGTTGTTGATTCTTTAGTGATTTTTCCACAGGGTTTTCTGTGACTTTAGGAACATCCAAACCCAAAGTCATCTCCTCAAGCACTACTTTGCTACGAGGTTTAAAGTCTTCCATGTAACTTTCCTCTAGGAATGTTGCGTGTGTTGAAACAAAGACTTTATTTTGTTTCGGATTATAGAACAGACCACCTTTTGTCCCTTTTGGATAGCCAACAAACAAGCACACTTCTGATTGTGACTCCAATTTCTTTGCTTCCTTATCCAAGACGTGTGTCGGACAACCCCAAATTCGAATATGATTCAAATTAGGTTTCCTACTCGTCCATAACTCGTAAGGAGTTTTAGGAACCGATTTGGAGGGAACGTTATTCAGAAGATTGCATGTAGTTTGTATGGCGTGCCCGCAAAATGACAAAGGTAAAGTGGAGTAACTCATCATAGACCAGACCATATCCAATAGGGTCCTATTCATTCTCTCAGCTACACCATTTTGTTGAGGAGTACCAGGTGCAGTCAACTGGGATTTTACATTCATTTTACGTATTATTGCGCGAAATCTAACTCAACCGAACACGCGGGAGCCTAAATAGCATACATGCAGCATTTTCTAACGTCTCACATGAACCATCATGTAATTCTAACGTCTCCATGAAAACCAAACCAGATCTGCCCTAGCCTAAGGTTTGCATGATCTAGGTTTGCATCACACCCATACATCCATTCTCATACCAAACCATGGCTAGCACTAGCAACCTAACATATTTGCCACAACCGGCTTGCACAAAACAGGGCACATACCAACCATCTAACCATGCAATCCTAGCATGCAAGCAAGCATAAACATAAAGCAAACCAAGTGTAACGCCCCGACCTGGCGCCGGTGCGCTACTCTACTGCTACTAACTACTGCAGCTGACTACTGAAAATAATACTTACTTAGTATTCGAAAACACAGCGGAAAGCTGATTAGCACGTAACTACTACGAAAATACAATTCTCAATTAACATATCTAAAAAGATGTAAACGCGTAGCGACTTCCATTCCCCACGATTTCACATTGCCCGACCACGCTTCTCCATCTTGTATCAAAGATTGCTGACAGGTTGCTTACCTACAGCATAAACTTAAAACAATGAGCTTTCACTCAGCAAGTACAACTCCTATACCGCAACATATACACTACTAACATCTCAATATATCATAACTGTATTTAACATATACTGGCAACTACTACGCTGAACCACTACTGCACTGAACATATACTGATAAACATATGCATGAACCGGTTATGTTCATATTATGCTCTTTTATCTGCTGCTAACTTACTTACTGTCTTTCTTACTTAATCTGCTAATGGACCCCTTACTGAGGTGAACGTACCCGGCGCGCAACCATGGAGTGGTTGGGGCGGCCAGCCCTGTCCAACTCAAACCATAGTCCAAACCCGACCTGCGAGCGGGTGGTACGACACCGGCAAGTTTACTTGCCATCTGAACTGCCTTTAAAGTCTATCTGAGACTTTTTGTTCTTATAAGAATTAGTGAACATGCAATCATGATGTTCCTATTCTTAAATCATGCTTACTACTGAAATCTGAACTTACATACTGCATGGCATCTACAAAACATGTTATCTAAACATGGCATCAACAAATCATGTTGTCTAAACATGGCTTCTAGCACATCATATAGCATATAGCACATAGCACTGAAATCGTCTCTAAGTAAGTATACAACTACTAGCCTATGCTGTAGGCGGCGTTGTACTTACTGTTTCTATCTCTGATGCTAAGCTGCTTCGCTTCCGCGTTTAGCTACTAGGTACGTCCTGCTTAACCGAAGGACATAAGTAAGGTCTCTAATCTATGACCATAATATGTTGGTCTTCAACCAACATTCATACATGCTTGGTTATATGTCCCCCTAAACTATAAACTATCTCATGCATGATTACACTAAGTAACCTTATCACTTTGGGTTATATCTGATAACCCCATGAAATCGTATCTCGTAACTTACGAGGTTACGTTGGATAACCTTTTCTGCTAAACTCTCTGCTCATAACTGAACTTGATCTCTACTAGGTTAACTCACGTTAACCTCTAAGGTTACTAAGGTCAACCCTCTTCGGGTCAAGCTTGGGCTTTGGGCTAAGCCTGGTAACTCGGGTGTAAATCCCGGTTACATTTCGTGACTACTAACTTGCAAACCTTGAACTTGAAAAACTTTATTTTCTTTAAATTTCTGAAAGAGTTAGGCAGTTAAGCCCAACTTTCTTTAAATTCTTCTAAAATTTCCTGACAGATAGAACTGCTTTTATAAAACGTCTGAGGGTCGGAAACTGCCTTTGGAACAGTCTCCATGTTCAAAACAATGTTTTTAAATTAAAAACAGTATTTCCTAAACTGGTTCTAGAAAATTCTGTGCAGGAATTTCTTGATCCCTGCGCAATTTTCCGAAATCAGGTTGTATTTAAAAATCCCTTTGGAATCCGAAAAAGTTGTCTTCACGAAAGTTCTAGCTCTCGAAGAGTTCTAAAACTTTCGTGTTTTACAAAAATTCTAATTGTGGCGCCCCCTTACTACGTAGGGCCGTCACGCCTTACTTACTTACTTACTTATTTGAAAATTTGGGATACTTTTTTTTTTTTTTTTGAAACATGCTTATAAAACATTTGTCTTTAATAATACAGTATTACTACTTAAGTAAACGTTACTTAGGATCTTTAGTTCCAAAATACCATGATACATAACTTGTCTTCATCATGTATATATTTATATATACAAAACTTCTTTACTTATCAAAAGGTTTGCGGAAACCATGCGTAGTGGTATCCATACCGCCTTCGTCTGCCGCCACACCGCTCCAACAATGCCCAGCATTAAGCTGCGGGTTTCTTACCTACAGTATGAAATATAACTTGATGAGCTTTCGCCCAGTAAGCACAAACATAATCTCACAAAACATTTAAACATCATGAAAACATTCATCATCATATGCATATGCGTGAACCATTTATGTTCCCTTTATGCATTTCTTTTAACTTTCTTATCTTTCTTATGGGCCCCTTAGTGTACGTACCCTTAACATGTAGCGCGCCTCCAGATACAGTTAGATGGGTTTGCAAGTCCCTAACTGCTCCAAGAAACATAAGTGATTACACCCTCTTACAACAACGAGATGGCGAATCCATAAAAATCCTCCACCTTGGTGGAGGTTGGTACGACACTTTACTTGTGACTTCTTACCATGTTATTTATCTTTAGTGAACATACCCTATGATGTCACTATATGATAACATACTTTTTATCTCATTAATAACATGGTATGGCATTCTTTTCATTCATGGCATTTGCAAACATGACATTTTTATAAACATGACATTTTGCAAATATAGCACCTTTTTACAAACATATCATTTTGCGAAAATAGCGCTTTTTATAAACATAGCATTTTGTAAAAATAGCACTTTTTAATAACATAGCATTTTGTAGAAATAGCACTTTCTAATAACATAGCATTTTACAAAAATAGCACTTTTCATAAAACATGGCATTTCATAGATATAGCACACAACATTTTGCAGCATATTTGAAAACCACATACTTGAACATAATTTACTAGCTTTCATACTGCAGGTGAGGTTTGTACTTACCTCTAGTGCCGTATCCTTAGAATCGCGTTCCTTAAATTAGTCGGCAACGGCAATTCACTTTCCTGATATACAAAAAATATAGGATCAAGATCCTTTCGTAAGGTGTTGGTGACCTACCAACACTCACATTTACTTTTGGTTGTATGTCCCCTATACATGATATCCATCTTGGCCACTTTAATCCTCATTTTTTATTGAACTTGGATAGATCCTTATGAGGTTACATTGGGTAACCTTTTTAGTTAGAGCCTTGTTCTCTTATTGGGCTTTGCTCATACATTCTTGTTATTGGGTTATTTCCTTTAACCCATTAAATCTTAGCCCAATATACATGTGTGTCTTCCTTAGGGTTATGTTGGGTAACCCTTAAGGTTAACCTTATTTAACCTTGGGTCAACCTTTTGTCAACCCTTGGTTATCCTTGGGTTTGTAACTCGGATATAATATCCGGTTACCGTTCGTAATCGGCTTGTTTACCAATTTTACTATAAAATTCCTCTTCCTTAATTTTTGGAAAATCTTGTGTAATTAACTTCCAAAAATCCTTCATTCTTCTTATAAAAATTCTAACTCCTTTAATTAGAAAATACCTTGGCTTAATCTCGTTATTTTCTTTAACTTGTAAATGTTTGGTATGAAACTCTCTTTTTCTTTTCTTTGTGGAAAAAGTGTGAATTTCAAACCCGAGCCCTTAAAATCCATGATTTTCGAAATAAATCTTTTATAAAATCATTTGGGGTCGGAAACCACCTTTGGAACGGTTTCTAAAGCTAAAATGACCATTTAAGAACACTTCACAAATTTTCTAGAAAATATTTTCGTGAGACTCATTTGCAAGATTTCGGACTCTCTGCGCGTCTCTCACAAAACGTGCCCAGTTTAAAAATCGGCTTAGAATCTGAAAAACTTGTCTTCACAAAAGTTATAGCTATCGAAAAATGCTAAAACTTTCGTGTTTTGCACAAAATCCAGTTCGGCCTAGATCAGTACCAGTTTTTATTTGAAAATGGGTTAACTCTGAAAAACTGGGTGGAGAACGTCCCAGGGTTCAGCCACGGGTTTCAGGTAAAAAGAAGGCCTTTGGAGCCTTATTTCGAGATTCTGTTCGTTGTCCTCTAGGAAAAGTTGTTCTGAACAACTTTCGTGTTTTGAGTTTTACCTCATTCAGCCTCTAAGGGCCTTGAAATTACCCTTTCCCGAAACTGGCCAGATTCAAATCCGAATTGGCAGTTTCGGTTCTTCTCTTCGGTTTACGTCCTATTCGCGGAATCTATCTCGACCGATCACATCGGGAGCTTAGACAACTTCAAGCAGTGCTTCTAACGTCCCATTAAAACCCATAAATCCATCTCATTTTACTCATGCAACCCCAAATCCGAAAATTAAAAAGACTAGGGTTACATGGTTCTAGCTCAAGCATCATCTCATACCATCAACACAAAATCCAACCCTAAGTCTAGCATACCCTCATGGCTGCCAAGGGCAGATTTTTGGCCTAATCTTATGGGACATACAACCTAATTTCTAGCATGAAAAATCCATCATTTTCAAGCACAAATTTTAAAGCAATCAAGCATTAAAAATCAGCCAACCAACCCTAATCTTATCAAGCACACACACACCATAACTTGAGGGCAGAAATTAAGGTGGACTTATGTCCTTACAAACCACTTGAATCAACATCAAAAACACTTAAATAAAGCTTAGATTCAAGGTGGTTTAAGAGATTTTACCTCAATTCAAGTTAGGGTTTTGAAAATCCCAACTTTCCTTTGGTTCCTCTAGCTTGCTCTAGCCCACGGTTTCTTCCAAGAAAAATGCATCCGAATTTTTTTTTTTCTTGTTAGCTCTTCTTGCTTCTAATCAAGACCGAAAACCACAAGAAAAATAACCAAGTTTTTTTTTTCTTACCTTTTCTCTTCTTCCTCTTGCTCGGATTCCTTCCCAAAAGTTCACCAAAATTTCTCAACTCCTTCCTTGTTGGTGGCTCACGGTCTTGCACAAGAAAGTGGGATCCAAGAGATTTTTCTTTGTTAGCTTTTTCTCATCTCTAACCGAGCACTATCAAGGAAGAAATCTAGAAATTTTTCAAGATCCACTTACCTCGTTTCCTCTTGCTCTTGGTCGGCCTCCTCTTGAAGACTTCACCAAAAAGTTTTCTCAATCTTTCTCTAGCACTCTCCCTTGCAAAAACCGAAACCCTTGAGATGGAAAAACCCAAAATTTCTCTTTGCTCTCACTCTCCCTTTCTCTCCCTCTTTGCTGCCGAGTATGCTCAAGGAAAAGCAAAGCTTTTGGCTGCTTTGACAAGGAAAAGAGAAGAGAAAAGATGAGATGTCTTGAATGACTAGAGTGGTTGCTTTCTTGTCCCTAATTCAAGGCTTTGTGTCTAGTCCTTTCTTGTCCATTGTGCAGCCGAAATTAAGGGAGTGGGAGAGGGTTGTGCAGCCGGATTTCCAAGGGAGATAAGCATGGGTTTGACTCATTTTTGTTCAACAAAAATGACTAGTGAATGAGGGGATTTGATGGACAAGAGTGGTTGCACCTTTTCCTTGATTTAAGGCTTGGTGTCTAGCCTTTGCTCCCATTTTTTTTTTCATTTCTTTTTGTTTCCCTTTGGCTGTCCACTGCTGCTGCTGACCAAGGGAGGGGGATTTGGCTGCCTTGATTGCCGAAATTTGAAGGGTAAGGAGGGACATGTGTCCTCTCTTGGTTGGTCCTAGAGATCTCACAAATTTTCTCCCATGCTTGCTCAACTTTTTGGTCCTTAAATCATGGCTTTATGTCTTGTTCCCATTTCTTTTTTGTTTGGGTTGCAGCCGGCTGTGAGGGAGGGAAAGATGGCTGCACAAGTAAGCTTAAGATAGTAAAGGATGATGTCATGGGCATGGGCTCTTGTCCTTTGCTTGGTTAGACTTTAGTTGGTCATTTAATTCCCAAAACTAAACCAATTTCTTTTCTTTTTCTTCCTAGTTGGCCGCACATTTAGAGTGGGGGAGGGCTGCCATTTGTTGTCTTGAGTTAGTGGAGGGTGATGTCAAGAGTTGATGTCATCTTCCAGTAGCTCTTCCAAGGCCTTGTTTGGCCATCGCGTTCTTTCGCAGCTCCTTTCGCGCTCTACCGTTATTTCCAACACTGTGATGAGCATTCCTATTTTATATTTTTGTCCAACAATTATCCCATGTAAATTTTGGACCGAAACTCTCTTTCTCCAATTTTTCGGAGACCCTTTTGCCCTTAATTCTTTTTCGGTGTGCTTGATTTTTCTAGGGTGGATTTATGGCTTATAAAACTCCATTCTCGGAGATTCTTTTCATATTTCTTCATCATACTTGTAAAGTCGACGTTGTGACCCGTTCCAGTCAAACTTTGACTTTTTGGTCAACCCTTTGACTTTTGGTCAACCCTTTGACTTTTTGGTCAAACTTTTGACTTTCGTAAAATTTCATCATTTTTCATTCTTTTTCCTTTAAAAACTTCATTCTTGGCTCGTAAAACCTTAATTGAGTCTCAAAATCATTAAATGAGGACTCGAACATCGTTTAAATAAAATTATGAATTTCTCATTATTATTCATAATTTTTCATATAACACTTCATAAATACATAAATTAGACTCTAATTCCTTATGAACAAGGAGATTACAAGTCTACAAAATTTCGGGTCTTACACTAATTCTGCTTAGATCAATACCAGTTTTAATTTGAAACTCGTGGATCATAAAAACTAGGTCTGACTGGACCACTCTCGGTTTTTCGTGAAAACAGAGGCCTTTGGAACCTCATTTTGGGAAACGGTTCACGCGGCCCACTAGGAAAAACCCTGTTCTACAACTTTCATGTTTTAGGTTTTTACCCGTTCGGCCTCTAAGGACCTGCAATTACCTCTTTCCTGGGACTGGCCAGTTTGGAACCCGAACTGGCAGCCTTGGCTAATTAAACCGGTTAACGTCCTAATTCGTGGTTTCTAACTCGACCGATCACTTCGGGAGCTTAATGACAAAACATGCAACGTTTCTAACGTCCTGCATGTTCTAACATGCCTTCCCAACGTACCCATGCAACCCTCTAATCCGGTTGCACAACACCATGGCTGCATGGTTCTATCTCTTAGCATACATCAACCATCCAAGTTATAGCATGCCATATCAATCAAACTAGCACCCTAACATGCATTCATACTCTTATTAACATACTTGGGGACATATAACTTCATTCATGCATCTAGCATGCAACCTATAGTCAATCCATATAGGCATAAAAACATAAATGTATAATTTAAACCAACCACCCCTTAAGTACAAATCAAGCACAAAAATTCTAACTAATGGGCACAAAAATAAAATGAGCTTATGCTCTTACAAACCATAACTTGAAATACATTTAAACTTTACTTTAAAAAGTTTAAATGAAACTAGGATTAGGTTTTGGAAAAATACCTTGAAATGGTAGGGTTGGCTTAAGGTTTGAACCGAAAATCACCCTTTGGTTCTAGCTCCTAGAACTAGTTTTGGGCTCCCCAAAATGGCACCAAAAATTCAACTTTTTGGACCTCAAAATTGTCTCACCCAAGGCTCGGCTTCACTGCACTAAAACAAGCCAAAAATCTGAAAATTTTTCTGCCTACAACCCACCAAACCTGTGGCTGCACTAGGGAGAAAAATGGCTCCCAAAACTCACTCAAAACTCACACTCTTGCTTGCTTACTCAAACCCAAAATTTTTTTCCAAAAATTTTGGTTCCTCACTGCCTCCCCCTGCTGCTAACCCACGGCTACAGCCATGGAATTGGCTGAAAAAAAATTTCAAACTTGCCCTAAGGTTTTCTTCCTCACAAAACCGAAAATCACTAAGCTTGGATCAAGAAATTTTTTTGGTTTCTCTCCTCCCTCTCACTTACGGATTTTCTGCTGAAAAATGGGCAGAATATGGCTGGGTTTTCTGATTTAAAATGGGTATTTAACACCTCTATTTATAGGCAAATTTGAACTTTCAAAAATTGTATTTTTGACCCCAAAATTTTGGAAAATCACACACCTAGGGGGGTTAGGTGGCCGGCCACTTACTTGTGGAGCAAGGCCTTGGTGACTCATTATAGTGACATCATCCAAGTGA
Organism: Ficus microcarpa; assembly: GCA_025413485.1. Classification (NCBI taxonomy): domain Eukaryota; kingdom Viridiplantae; phylum Streptophyta; class Magnoliopsida; order Rosales; family Moraceae; genus Ficus; species Ficus microcarpa. Next base: position 22,814,947 of record CM046376.1, read on the forward strand.
CATCACATGCTTACATCACCAATTTTTCAAAAATTACACTTTTGCCCAAAAACTTAAAATCTTTGCAAAAATGCCCCTAGTTGGCCGAAATTATTTTCGTGGTGAACAAGCAAGAATTTTCTAGAATAAGACACTTGTCTTATCTTGCTTGGTTCACAAAATAATTATGATGTCATAAATTAAAAACGATGATGTCATAATTAAAAAGCCATATTTGACTCTTTTTGTGAAAAGAAACTTATTTTCAAACTGAACATACTTAAATCTCTATACTGTGACTACTAATACACAGTATGGATTTTTATACTGCAGTACAACTTTTTATCTGTGAAAAATCGGACTGAAAAATATTTTTCTTCTTTTCTGAAATCCTTTTGCTCGGTGCCCTATTTTTATGTGCTTGAATTTTCTATGGCGATTTTAGTTCTAAATTATGTCGTTCTATCTAAACTGAGTTTCTACAGTATTTTTCTGATACTGCAGATCTTAAAATTATACTGCTGCAACTTTTGGCCATCTTGGGTCAAACTTTGACTTTTCTGGTCAAAGTTGACTTTTTTGATCAACACCTTGACTTTTCTAAAATGATGCAAAAATCGTCCCTTTCCATCCGAAAAGGCCAATTTCAAGTCTAAAACTTTCATTTTTGAGTCCTGTAAAGCTATACGGACCCATCTCGCATAATAAAGTTCTAAATCGAACTTTTTCGTAAATACCTTCACGGTATACATTCAACTCCTTCTAAGGAGGAAATAGAGACATAGAAATCTTAGGTATCACAACAAGCATAAACAACCACCCTTAAAACCCCTAATCAAGCACCCCACCTAGTTCTAGGGCAATTGAATAAAACTTGAGCTTAAGCTCTTACAAACCTTGACTTGAAATACACATAAATTTCTAATTGAAATCAAATGGAAAAGGTTAGGGTTTATGGGAGATTTACCTTTGCTAACCCTAGGGATGGGTTAGGGCTTATGGATCCAAATTTCTCCCTCCCTTGGCTCTTCCTTTCCCTCGGCTTTTACCCTCCAATTGGGCACCAAAATTTTCTTTTGGTTACTTGGTGATCCTAGCACATTTGGCCACACCCTCACAATAATCCTCTTCACTTTTTCCTTTCCCTTTCTTGCTCACCCACAATCGGCCATGGACTCACCTAGGGGTACCAAAATTCTTTTGGTTTCTTGGTTGGTGATTTGTCCTCACTCTTGGCCACTAACCAATTTTTCCCACTAAAATTTTCTCTCCATTTTCTCCTTCCCCACACTTGGCCTCAGCCTAGAAAATGGGTCTCTAAGTTTTCCAAAACTTTCTCTTGGTTCCTAGCTTGAAAAACCGAACACCCCTAAGCTAATCTCCCTTGGATTTTTGAATTTTTCTTTGTTCTTTCTTGATTTATCTTGCTCAGATTTTTGGGAGAAAATTTTGCAAGAGGTTAGCCGATTTTCTCCATTTTTCCAGCCCAAAAATTCATTGGGAGAAAATATATTACTATTTCTATACCACAGGTGAGGTTTGTACTTACCTGAGGTCCTATGCTCTTGACATATCGTTCCTCATGATATATCAACAGGTTCCTATTCCTGTTTCAATCAAGGTGTAAGATAAGGTTATCTTATCTTATCATAAATAATGATATATGATGTTGGTATCCTAACCAAACTCTCATACCTACTCTTAGTGGTATGTCCCCGATATTTAATACCATACTTGGTCATCATTGGTCATTTTACTTTTTAAGAACAATCAAACTTTGATTATTCTTTAAGAGGTCACGTTGGATAACCTCTCCTTGGTGCTAAGCCCTTAATCTTTTCCATTAGGGTTTAGGGTTCCATTCCACCTTTGGGTTTTACTCTTGCATCATATCCATTGGGTTATCTCCATTAACCCTTAAATCTTAACCCAATTAGGTATCCCTTAGGGTTATACTGGGTAACCCTTAAGGTCAACCTAAATTGAACATCGGGTCAACCCTTAGTCAACCCTTAGTCAACCCTTAGTCAACTATGGTCACCCTTCTAAGGCAAATCTTGGGCTTCGGGCCTAAGCCCAGTAACTCGGATATAATATCCGGTTACCGTTCGTAGCTTAATTACCAATTTTTACCTTAAAACCCCATTTCCTTACCTTTGGAAAATATTGTGTAACTATCTTCCAAAAAAATCCTTTTGTTTGCTTGTACAATTCTTACTTTTTTGGATAACATTTTTATAAAACTATTTTGGACTGAAAATCGTCTGTTACGTACATTTTGCTTTACCTTGGCTTAAAATTCCACTTCTCTTCTTAACTTGAAAAATCTTATTTTCCCTTAACTTGGAAACTTCCATTTTTCTTCAACTTGAAAACTTTGGGTGAATAATCTCAAAAACTCTTTTCTTAACTTGTAAAAATTCATTTTCTTAAAATAGAGCTTCATAAAATCATTAAGGACTGAAAACTGCCATTGGAACAGTTTTCATAGTCAAAACAGTGGTTTTGAGGAGAAATACAGTTTTTCAGAAACGTTTGTAAAAATTCATGTGCAGGAATTTTCGGTTCCTTGCACACTCCTCAGAAAACAGTGTCAGTTTAAAAATTGAATCCGAATCTGAAAAATTTTCCTTCATGAAAGTTGTAGCTATCGAAAAATGCTAAAACTTTTGTGTTTTACAAAAAATCCAGTTCCGCTTGTATTCGTGTCAGTTTTTGTTTGAAACTGGATGATCCTGAAAACTGGGTCTGGGTAGGTCAGCCATGGGTTTCCATTAAAAACGGAGGCCATTGGAGCCTCATTTTGAGATTCTGCCTGTGATGTCCCCTAGGAAAAACCCTTCTGAACAACTTTTGTGTTTTGAGTTTTACCCAATTCGGCCTCTAAAGGCCTTAAATTTCCACATTCCCGAAATTGGCCAGTTTTAAATCCGAACTGGCAGTTTCGGTTGCTTAGTCCGGTTTACGTCCTATTTTGCGGAATCTATCTCAACCGACCACTTCGGAAGCTTACACATCAAACACACAGCATTTCTAACGTCCCATAAATTCAAGCATGTTAATCCCATGTGCCCATGCAGCCCTAAACCGAAAGCCCTATTCCTTGGACTGCACGGTTTCTAGCCTAGCATCATGATCAAGCATACACCATCACATTCTTCCTTAAACAAGCAGCCACACAAGCACTGCCTAGGGCAAATTTTGTGACAAAAAATTAGGGAACATATCAATCACATCTAGCATGCATCCTAACAATTTTTCAAGCACAAATCATACAAGCAATCATCATAAATAAGCCAACTACACCCTAATCCCTAACAAAGCACACACTAACATATCTAGGGCTGAAAATTAAAATTGGACTTATGTCCTTACAAACCATCTTGAACCACAATTAAAATGCTAGAATTGAACTTAATTGAAAGATTGGTTCAAGAGTTTATCTTAAACCCAAGTTAGGGTTCGGAATCCCAAATCTCCTTTCTTCCCCTTGGCTTCCTTCCACTCGGCTGCTCCCTAGTTTGGCCACCAAAAATTTTTCTTGGCTGATCCACTCAAGAGCCGAGCCTTCTGCAAGGTTTTCCCGTCAAATTTTTTCTAGCTTTCCTCTCCTATTTCTCCTCCCCAAACCCACGGCCACAGCAGCCAAAATGGGTCTCCAACTTCTCAAATTTTTTTCTTGTTTCTCCCTAGCAAACCCAAGAGCAAGATGACATCACCCTTAAAAACAAGGGCCTTGTTTGGCCATTCTCCAAAATAATCCATTTTTCTCTTAAAACTATCCGTTTTTGTGCTACACAGTTATTTCCAATACTGTGCTTAGTATTTTCTTACTGTACTTTGGTTCAAAATTTTCTTTTATGTAAAATCGGACCGTAAAAATTTCTTTCTTATTTTTCGAAGACCTTTTTGCCCTTAATCCTAACTCGGTGTGCTTGCTTTTCTAGGGTGGTTTTAAGGCTTATTCCTACTATCTTGACCATAAAAATGTTTTCGCAATCTCTTTTCTATACTGTGTTTCATCATACTGTAAAGTCAATGTTGTGACCCGTCTTGGTCAAACTTTGACTTTCATAAAATCATGAATTTTCTAAGCCTTCTTCCATAAAAAGGCCTTATGCATGTCTAAAAATCTCTTGTTGAGTTTCATAGCCAATTGAATGAAAGCTCAAACATTTATTGTAGAATTGTGAATTTCACCTTGATATTCATAATTCTCATGAAATACTTCATAAATACATAATATGGACTTCAATTCATTCTAAACATGAGTCCATGAAAATTCTGGGTGTTACATCCTACCCTCCTTAATAGATTTTCGTCCTCAAAAATTCTGATAATTCTAAGTGGCTTTTCCTAAAGTCCACCATAAATCCATAATGGTCTGTTCCTGTTCCCATTTTTAATACTTTAATGGGATCATATCTTTTATACAGAACCATAATCTTACTTCTATTTCATCTTAGTTCATACCTCATATCCTCGTACTTTCACACTTTCATGCTTACTTTTGTCATTTTTTCATTCTTCATACATTCTTTCATCATGCTTTCATACCCTATCATCATACTTTCGTATCTTCATCATTTCATCTTGCTTATCATCATACTTTCATACTTTCATAAAATTTCTTAGCAAGTATATCATATAACTTGCCATTTTTTGAAAAGCATAACATAACATATAACTTTTCCATACTTGGAAAGTATATCGTATCTTATATTTAAGATACTTCTTTTTTTTAACTTTAATTTAGGGCTCAGTGAATATTGAAAATATTTTTCTTTCAATTTAATTGAAACTGAGGACCCTCTTGGCACAGTGTTAATCTCGTGCTATTAGAACCCTTTTTCTTTTCATGGTGGCCCATATCTTGGAATTTTATTCCTTAAGGATTGGGCCCCTTATATAACATGATGGCCCCTATTTTGGAACTTTATTCCTCAAGGATTTGGCCTAAGGCCTCTATCTTGGAATTTCTTCCTCAAGGATTCGACCCTTTACATTACATAACATGACATGATTTGGTTCTAATTTCGCATAAGATCAAGCACCATACATGAAAATAACTTCTTTAAATTTTTTCCATATTATTCATGGAAAACAATAATAAATAATATTATTGAAAACATTTTTCTGTTCGAGTGATGTAATAGAAGACATACTTGATTCACTAGCTAATTATTAGCCAGCAGAAACTTTTCTTTCTGCCTTTAACATTTCTTTAAAGCATAAAGGTATAATCTTAGCTCTAGGGAATATCTAAACTTCCCATCATAACATAATCTCCATTACTTAGAATGTGGTATACAGTCGACCTTAGTGAAATCATTATATGTCGACTATAAGGTTGTTGTCAATTTCAACCTTATTAACTTCATCGTCATCCTTATAACCATCATCATAACATACCAAATTTTTGTTGGTAACATCTAACTCATATTGGCATATGCCTATTTGCTATTCCCAAATTAGGGCATTATCCACTTTTTCCCCATATTTACTATTATTCTTACGGGGCAAAATTTCCATAATCAGGAAACTTAACTTTCATGGTATCAATCCAATTCTTAAAAGGAAAAGTTCCTCTTTCTCACTATACCCGAGATAAGGTGATAGGCTATATGCTTTTAAAGCCTATTTCTTTCTTATGGCTTTTTTTTTTTTTTTTTGAATTACTATTCTAGCAATCGTAACTTAGCTTCTATCATTGCAAGATTAAACTCTTGCAAAACTTGGGTTCGTTCGTATGCACGGCAAACCATCTTCTACTTCTAGTTTCTAATTCCTCATATTTCTATACCCATTCTTTCATCCATATCTTATCATGTTCTTTCCTAGGAATACCATAACTCATCATGATCTTCTTCCCATCATCATCATCATCATCATCATCATTATCATTATCATCATCATCATCATCATCATTATCATTATCATCATTAGCTTACCCTCTTACATACCCATCATGGTAGTTTCTAGGGTCATGGAAATACATATGTATATCATATATGATCCCATAAAATCAAAAATAATATGGGTATCATTCCCCGTGAAACATTAATGAGATAAACTCATTACTTAAACAAGATCTTAATGAAAATATTTTAACTTACTTGGGCCGTTGCGGAGACGATGTGAAGCGAAGTAAAGTAGGCTGGCAGGATACGGTTTTGATACCAAACCTGTAACGCCCCAACCACCCACGTAGGGCCGACCACGCGAATGGGGGACCGTTACATTACTTACTTTAACTTAGCTTACTTTGAAAATCTAAGACTTAGTCTAATCGGGAAAAATTTCAGAATAATTTTTTTTTTCTTTCTTTCTTTTAAAACTTGTAAACTTGAACTCATTTTAAAATCGTGACTTGAAATCAGTACATACATAAACCATAACATGTTTCTTAAATATACATGTAAAACTTCATAACTTAAATATTTTGCGGAAAATATTGCGTAGTGGTATCCCACACTGCCCTTCATTTGCTGCATCGTCTCCAAGCCCACCAAGTAAAGCTACAAGCCTTTTATCTTTACCTGCAATATGGAATATATCTGATGAGCTTTCGCTCAGCAAGTACAAACTTTAATCTCACAAAAACATTTTTATTTTAAACATCTTGAAAACATACCAATCATCATATAACATATGCACGAACCATTTATGTTCATTTATTCATCCATTTTTAACTTGAACTTATTATCTTTCTTTAACATGTGGGCCCCTTGTGCACGTACCAGAAGCGCACCTCCAGATAAAGTTAGGGGTTGCAAGGTCCCTAACAGTTCTGGGAAACATAACATAACTGATTATACCCTCACGCATCAACGAGAGGTTGATAATCATAACTTGAACATGGATAACCCTCCACCTTTGGGAGGTTGGTACGACACTTTACTTGTGTATTTTTACCAAGTGGTTTATCATTAGTGAACATACTTCATGATGTCACTATATCATACATAACTTAACATTTCATTCATAAAGCATAGCATGGCATCTTTAAACCATGACATCTTTAAAACTTGACATCTTTAAAACATGGCATTTTTAAAATATCTTTAAGACATGACATTTTTAAACTATAGCATCTTTAAAACATCATAACATAACATGAAACATGACATAGCATATTTGAAAATATATTACTATTTCCATACCACAGGTGAGGTTTGTACTTACCTGAGGTCCTATGCTCTTGATGTATCGTTCCTCGTGATATATCAACAGGTTCCTATTCCTGTTCCAATCAAGGTGTAAGATAAGGTTATCTTATCTTACCATAAATCATGATATATGATGTTGGTATCCTAACCAACTCTCATACCTACTCTTAGTGGCATGTCCCCGATACGTGATACCTTACTTGGTCATCATTGGTCATTTTACTTTTTAAGAACAATCAAACTTTGATTATTCTTTAAGAGGTCACGTTGGATAACCTCTCCTTGGTGCTAAGCCCTTAATCTTTTCCATTAGGGTTTAGGGTTCCATTCCACCTTTGGGTTTTACTCTTGCATCATATCCATTGGGTTATCTCCATTAACCCTTAAATCCTAACCCAATTAGGTATCCCTTAGGGTTATATTGGGTAACCCTTAAGGTCAACCTAAATTGAACATCGGGTCAACCCTTAGTCAACCCTTAGTCAACTATGGTCACCCTTCTAAGGCAAATCTTGGGCTTCGGGGCTAAGCCCAGTAACTCGGATATAATATCCGGTTACCGTTAGTAGTCGGCTTAATTACCAATTTTTACCTTAAAACCCCATTTCCTTACCTTTGGAAAATATTGTGTAACTATCTTCCAAAAAAATCCTTTTGTTTTCTTGTACAATTCTTACTTCTTTGGATAACATTTTTATAAAACTATTTTGGACTGAAAATCGTCTGTTACGTACATTTTGCTTTACCTTGGCTTAAAATTCCACTTCTCTTCTTAACTTGAAAAATCTTATTTTCCATTAACTTGGAAAATTCCATTTTTCTTCAACTTGAAAACTTTGGGTGAATAATCCCAAAAACTCTTTTCTTAACTTGTAAAAATTCATTTTCTTAAAACAGAGCTTCATAAAATCATTAAGGACTGAAAACTTCCATTGGAACAGATTTCATAGTCAAAACAGTGGTTTTGAGGAGAAATAAAGTTTTTCGGAAACGTTTGTAAAAATTCATGTGCAGGAATTTTCAGTTCCCTGCACACTCCTCAGAAAATAGTGTCAGTTTAAAAATTGAGTCCGAATCTAAAAACTTTCCTTCACGAAAGTTGTAGCTATCAAAAAATGCTAAAACTTTTGTGTTTTACAAAAAATCCAGTTCCGCTTGTATTCGTGTCAGTTTTTGTTTGAAACCGGCTGATCCTGAAAACTGGGTCTGGGCAGGTCAGCCACGGGTTTTCATTAAAAACGGAGGCAATTGCAGCCTCGTTTTGAGATTCTGCTTGCGTAGTCCCCTACGAAAAACCCTTTCGAACAACTTTCATGTTTTGAGTTTTACCCAGTTCGGCCTCTAAAGGCCTTAAATTTTCACTTTCCCGAAACTGGCCAGTTTTAAATCTGAACAGGCAGTTTCGGTTGTTTAGTCCGGTTTACGTCTTATTTCGCTGAATCTATCTCGACAGGCCACTTCGGGATCTTACACATCAAACACACAACATTTCTAACATCCCATAAATTCAAGCATGTTAATCCCATGTGCCCATGCAGCCCTAAACCGAAAGCCCGATCGACTTTCATGCTAGTTCTTTCTCCAGCATGAAAGTTCCATTTCAGGGAAGGACGACGTACCATGATACTTTCTGTTTTGTCGAGACCTGCTTTGGTATCTGGTTTGATGGTTGCACGTGCTAAAAATCCGGTACATTTTTAGCCTAGCATCATGATCAAGCATACACCTTCACATTCTTCCTTAAACAAGCAACCACACAAGCACTGCCTTGGGCAGATTTTGTGACAAAAAATCAGGGGACATACCAATCACATCTAGCATGCATCCTAACAATTTTTCAAGCACAAATCATGCAAGCAATCATCGTAAATAAGCCAACCACACCCTAATCCCTAACCAAGCACACACTAACATATCTAGGGCTGAAAATTAAAATTGGATTTATGTCCTTACAAACCATCTTGAACCACAATTAAAATGCTAGAATTGAACTTAATTGAAAGATTGGTTCAAGAGTTTACCTTAAACCCAAGTTAGGGTTTAGAATCCCAAATCTCCTTTCTTCCCATTGGCTTCCTTCCACTCGACTGCTCCCTAGTTTGGCCACCAAAAATTTTTCTTGGCTGATCCACTCAAGAGTCGAACCTTTTACAAGGTTTTCCCCTCAAATTTTTTCCAGCTTTCCTCTCCTATTTCTCCTCCCTAAACCCACGGCCACAGCAGCCAAAATGGGTCTCCAACTTCTCAAAATTTTTTCTTGTTTCTCCCTAGCAAACCCGAGCACTCTACAAGCAAAAGCCCTCAAGAATTTTTGGTTTTTCTTTCCTCTTTCTCTCCCCCAAACCCACGGATTTTGTGCTGAAAAAATGGCAGGAGTTTTGCTATGTTTTGTGAATAAAAATGGGTTTTTTGGTGCATCTATTTATAGAGGTGGGGGGGGGGGGGTATGTGGCCGGCCAAGGGAGGTGGGAAGGTTCATGAACCTTTCCAAGGCTTAGCTCACACTTATGATGTCATAACTTAAGAGAAAGATGACATCACCCTTAAAAACAAGGACCTTGTTTGGCCATTCTCCAAAATAATCCATTTTTCTCTTAAAACTGTCCATTTTTGTGCTACGTAGTTATTTCCAATACTGTGCTCAGTATTTTCATACTGTACTTTGGTCCAAAATTTTCTTCTGTGTAAAATCGGACCGTAAAAATTTCTTTCTTATTTTTCGGAGACCTTTTTGCCCTTAATCCTAACTCGGTGTGCTTGCTTTTCTATGGTGGTTTTAAGGCTTATTCCTACTATCTTGACCATAAAAATGTTTTCGTAGTCTCTTTTCTATACTGTAATACCTAGAAATTTCATGTTGCCATTTCCTTTTTAAAGGAATTATGGGCATACGTTAAGATGTTTACAGAAAAACTCAATTCAGAGTTTTTCATACGTTTTACGAGGTCTTATGGCTGAATAAGACTCAGAATAGATTTTTAAGGTTAGAAAACGCCCTTTCAAGTCAAAAAGGACGAAAAAGGACGTATTTTCGAAAAAGTCAAAGTTTGACCGAAAAAGTCAAATTTGACCAGGAAAGTCAAAGTTTGACCAAGAGTGGTCAACGGTTGACTTGACAGTATTGAATTATGCAGTATGAGAAAATACTGTAAAATATGTCAGTATGGGCGAGATAGCCCAAGTAGGCTTTAAAACCACCCTAGAAAATCAAGCACACCTAGAATAAGTCAAGGGCAAAAATGACAAATTTAGTCACCAAGTCACCCAAAAGGACCGGTCAAAGTCAGGGGCAAAAATGTCAAAACTTTCACTTTTGGGGCAAAAGTGTAAATTTTGGAAAATATGTGAAGTAAGCTTAGTGATGTCATTAGATGATGTCACAATAAGGCAATGACTATCCTTGCAAGCAAAGATAAGGACCGGCTACTTTTGGGGGTAAAATTTCAAAGATTTTGTCTTTCAGGGCAAAAATGTAATTTTAGAAAATATGTGATTTAAGTATGAGAAAATCACATAATATCATGAAGAGAATGTCAATTGCTTGAAAAGCAAGCAAAATTACTGGTTATGACATTTTAGGGGCATAAATGCAAGAATTTTCACTGTTGGGGTCAAAGTGTAAATTTTGGAAAATTGATGATGTAAGCACATGATGTCATCAAGATGATGTCATCATGATAAGATAAGCTTGGCTTGTTCACCAAGAAAGCAACCGGCCACCTAGGGGGCATAAATGCAAGAATTCTAGTTTTTGAGGTAAAAGTGCAAATTTTGAAAATTTGGTGAGGTAAGCGATGAGGTCAGCCATGAGGTCAGCAATGATGTCATCCCTTGCTTGCTCTCCAAGTTAGTGGCCGGCCACCTTGTGGAACAAGGTTTAATATTTTTAAACTTTTGGGGTCAAATTATAATTTTCACAAAGTTTGCATATGCCTATAAATAGCCACCATTATGGGCTGATTTGGTGCTGGAAAATTCCAGAAAATCAGCCAAAACTCTGGCCAATCTTCATCAGAAAAATCCGAGAGGTTGGGTGGAGAGAAAGAACCAAGAAAAAAATTGAAAATCCAAGGAAGATTGGATCTAGTGTGTTCGGGTTTCAAGTTAGGAACCAAGAGAAGAAAAAAAAATGGGAGACCCATTTTTTTTTTGGGCTATGGCCGAGTATGAGCAAGGAGAGAAAAGGAAGAGAAATTTTTGAGAAAAAAACTGGTTAGTGGCCGAGTATGGAGAAGAAACTCCAACCAAGAAACCAAATGAATTTTTGGTGCTCTAGGTGTGTGTGTTTCGGCCTTGTATGTGCAGAAATTTGGAGAGAAAATTTTGAGGTTTTGGGGCTGCCAAGAGGTCGGACTTCGCTGCAAGGAATCACCAAGGTTGGTGAAAAATTTTGGTACCATTTAGAGGTCCAAAGCCGAGTGGTTGATAGCCAAAAGGAGGGAGATGATTTTCGGTTCATCAACCCTAACCCATGCCTAGGGTAAGTCAAGGTAAAATCCCTCAAACTTTAGTGATTTTTCCATGCAAGTTTGATGGATATTTATGGGTATGTTTGTATGTGCATGGCTGAATTTGGAACCCATTTGGAAGGAGAAATTCGGCTGTAAAGGCAGCCAAGGAAAGCAAAGGAGTTTGGCTCCAAAGGTGTGAACCAACTTCCGAAAATTAAGAGGTAAATTCCCTAAACCCTAAGCTTTTGGTTCAAGCTTAATTTGGGAAATTTATATATATTTCAAGCATGGATTGTAAGAGCTTAAGCTCAAGAATTTATTTTGATGCCCTAGACTTAGTATGGTGCTTGATTAGGGTGTGTTGCATGTGGTTTAGCTATGCATGGTTTATGCTTGTGTGCTATGATTTTATGCTTGCATGAATGCTTGGTTTGCATGGATTTTTGGTTGGTATACTCCCTGCCTTAGGTGCAACCGTGTATGGCTTGCTTGCTAGGGTGATTGACCTAGCTTCGGTGTTGCATGAATGGTTCAATTTTATGTGATGCAAACCTTAGATGCATGCAAACCTAGGTTTTAGTAGTTCCGGTTTGGTTTGCATGGCTGCGATGGGATGACATGTTGATACATGTGGGACACTAGTTAACGTTGCATGTTGTTTATTTAGGCTCCCGAGTGATCGGTTGAGTTAGTTCCGCGAAGTAGGACACGTAAAATCAAGTAAGCACGAAAACTAGCAGGTTCGGATGCAATCTGCCCAATTTTCGGAAAAGAAAAATAACAGGCCTTTAGAGGTTGAATTTACGAAAACATAAAACATGAAAGTTGTCCAGAACGACTTTTTCTAGGGGGCATCATGGACCGTTTTCCAAAATGAGGCTCCAATGGCCTCCATTTATGCCAAAACCCGTGTCTAATTTCTTTAAGTCCCCAGACCCAGTTTTCAGGGGTCATCCAGTTTCAACTAAAAACTGGTATGAATCTAGGCCGAATTGAAATTTTTGTAAAACATGAAAGTTTTAGCATTTTTTGAGAGCTAGAATTTTCATGAAGAAAACTTTTCCAGATTACGAACCGATTTTTAAATTGGGATTATTTTACGAAGGGTGCGCAGGGAATCCGAAAATTCCTGCACCACTAGTTTTACAAATGTTTTAGAAAATTGTTTTTCTACATCAAACGACTGTTTTGACTACGGAAAACTGTTCCAAGGGCGGTTTTCAACCTCAAATGATTTTATGAAGCATTAATCCAAGAGTTTGGATTTTTGTGATTTAAGTAAAGAATTTTACAAGTAAAGTAAGATTTTGGGATTTATTTCCCTAAGTTTTCCAAGTAAGGAAAATGGATTTTTCAATCAAGATTTTAACAAGCGATTAGATTACGATAAGTAACCGGAAGTTACACCCGAGTTACCGGGTCAAGCCCGAGGCCCAAAGGTTGACCCATAAGGGGGGTTAACCATAGTTAACCGTAGTTGACCAAAGTTGACTATAGTTGATTTTGGTTAACTAATAACATTGATTTAGTTTAACCTTAAGGGTTATCCAATGTAACCCTAAAGGATACCGTTTAAGCTCAACTAAAGGTTTATCAGATATAACCCGATAATTACGGATTAAGATAAGTAACCGTTAGGGGTTTAGTAAGGCTTAGTACGTAAGGTTACCGAGTGTAACCCAGTTAGACGTTTTTGCACTAAGGGACATACAATCAAGACCATGTAGGATAAGCATGTTGGTTAAGTCACCAGCATTGCACGAGTTTAAGTTAGATCATGTCCTTGGTCAAGCAGGCAGAACCTGCAGCTTACCAGGAGAAGAACAGCATTAGTTGGGACAGTTAAGCAAGAACGTAGGACGGAAGGTAAGTACAACTCCGCCTACAGCATGAACACATGTTTGTTTGCATATGTTGTTTTCAAGAAATCATGAATGGGATTTCATGATTTATGATGTTATGAAGTAGTATGTTCAGGTTACACGTTAAGATGCTATGTCAAGATGCAGTATGTTCATGTTATATGTTAAGATGCAGTATGTTCCTGTTTCATGTTAAGATGTAGCATGTTGTAACACCCCGACCTGGCGCCGGTGCGCTACTCTACTGTTTGCTACTAACTACTTACTACTACTGCTGACTACTAAAAATAATACTTACTTAGTATTTGAAAACACAGCGGAAATTTTTTTTTTTTTGTACCGTGCTGATTATCACGTAACTGCTCTGAAAATACATTTCTCAAATAACGTGTCTGAAGAATTTAAACGCGTAGCGACTTCCATTCCCCACGATTTCACATTGCCCGACCACGCTCCTCCATCTTATATCAAAGATTGCTGAAAGGTGGCTTACCTACAGCATAAACTTAAAACAATGAACTTTCGCTCAGCAAGTACAATTCCTATACCGCAACATATATACTACTAACATCACAACATGTCAACACTGCATAGAACATATACTGGCAACTACTGCACACGTACTGCTAACTACTGCACTGAACATAAACTGATAAACATATGCATGAACCGGTTATGTTCATGTTATGCTCTGTTATCTGCTGCTAACTTACTTACTGTCTTTCTAACTTAATCTGCTAATGGGCCCCTTACTGAGGTGAACGTATCCGGCGCGCAACCATGGACTTACACTTACCATAGCCCGACCCGCCCTGTGACGGGGGATATGACACCGGCAAGTGCTGCTTGCCATCTGAACTGCCTTTAAAGTCTATCGGAGACCTTTTTTTTTTTTGTTCTTATAAAGTTTAGTGAACATGCATCATGATGTTCCTATTCTTAAATCATGCTTACTACTGAAATCTGAGCTTACATACTGCATGGCATCTATAAAACATGTTATCTAAATAGGGCATCTAGCATAGCATATAGCATATAGCATATAGCATATAGCATATAGCACATAGCACTGAACACTGAACACTGAACTCATCTCTAAGTAAGTATACAACTACTAGCCTATGCTGTAGGCGGCGTTGTACTTACAGTTTCTATCTCTGATGCTAAGCTGTTCCACTTCCGCGTTTAGCTACTGGATACGTCCTTGAAATGGTAGGGTTGGCTTAAGGCTTGAACCAAAAACTCACCCCTTGGTTCTAGCTCCTAGAACCGGATCTAGCTCACCCAAAATGGCTCAAAATTTTGACCTCAATCCACCCTCCCTAAGCCTCGGCTGCAACCCAAAAATTGCACCCCAAAAACTGAAACTTTTCTGCTCTTGCACCACACAAACCCGTGGGCACCAAATGGGGGATTTTGGCTCCTAAAACTCACTCCAAACTCACCCTCTTGCTTGCTTACTCAAACCCGAAATTTTTCCCCAAAAATTTGTGGTTCTCTCACTGTTTTCCCTGCACCAAACCCACGGTCACAGCCATGGAAAGTGGCTGGAAAAATTTTTTCTCTCTTCCCTATTGCTTCCTCTCACAAACCGAACAACACACTAAGCTTAGATCAAGAAAAATTTTCAGATTTCTTCCTATCTCTCTCTCAGTTTTTGCTGCAGATTTTTTGGCATAATAAGGCTGTTTTTTCTGATTTAAATGGGGTGGAAGGCAGCCCTATTTATAGGCAGTGTGGGACACAAAATTCTTCTCATTTTGACCCCAAAATTTTTGAAAATTTTCACTTTTGGCATGTGAGGTGGCCGGCTACTTTACTTGTGGAGCAAGGCTATGGTGACTCATCATAGTGACATCATCCAAGTGACATCACATGCTTACATCACCAATTTTTCAAAAATTACACTTTTGCCCCAAAAATGAAAATCTTGGCATTTAAGCCCCCTAGGTGGCCGAATTTTTTTCTTGGTGAACAAGCAAGAATTTTCTAGAATAAGACACTTGTCTTATCTTACTTGGCTCACAAAAAATTTATGATGTCATAAATCAAAAACGATGATGTCATAATTAAAAAGCCCTTTTTTGACTATTTTTTGTAAAAACAGTCTAATTTAAACTAAACACAGATAAAACTAATAATGTGTTGTACTAATACACAGTATTAATATTTTATACTGCAGTAAAAATTTTATCTGTGAAAACTCGGACTGGAAAAATTTTTTTCTTCTTTTCTGAAATCCTTTTGCTTAGTGCCATATTTTTACGTGCTTGATTTTTCTATGGTGGTTTTAGTTCTTAATTATGCTATTCTATCTAAAACTAAGCTTTTACAGTATTTTTCTCATACTGCAGATCCTAAAAATTTATACTGCTGCACATTTGACCATTTTGGGTCAAACTTTGACTTTTTTGGTCAAAGTTGAGTTTCTTGGTCAACACTTTGACTTTTCTAAAATGATGCAAAAATCGTCCCTTTCCATCCGAAAAGGCCAATTTCAAGTCTAAAACATTCATTTTTGAGTCCTGTAAAGCTATACGGTCTAAAATAAAGTTCTAAATCAAAGTTTTTCATAAATGCCTTCATGGCATACATTCAACTCCTTCTAAGGAGGAAATAGAGACATAGAAATCTTAGGTATCACAATCTACCCTCCTTAAATATTTTCGTCCTCGAAAATTCGAACGAACTGGTGTAGCTTTTCTGACTGGCCTTCTGTTTTGGGGTGAAATGTCGTACTAGACTTCAATTTCGACCCCTTGGCTGCGTGAACTCTTATTCATAATCATGAAGTGAAGCGTCCTTCGTGATCTGCGATGCTCGATCTCGACACGTCGCGTAATCTAACGATCTGAACTACTTAACCTTCTACTAACTTTTCTACCGAAAAGTGGCCTTAATCGCGGATAAGTGGGTTAATTTGGTCAATTTCTCGATAATGTCCCAAATCTTGTCGTCCCCACTTGTAGTCCTAATACGAAATCTATCGTAATCTGCTCTCATTTTCGTGGTAGCAACGTAATTCTTCTCCTTGAAGTAGACCACGCCCTCGGCTGAAGCCTCAAATTCCTTGCTCCTTACGTATTCTGACTGTTTATGCTGCCTTCTGGGGAGTCCCGCAACTGCTCGTAGCGGCTAAACCTCCACTTAGCGTACTAACTAACGTCCCACAACGCTTTGATGGTCCTTCATAGCGTTGTAATCTATCTCTAAGATCACATCGAAATCCTAAAGCTGATTGCGATGAGATCTACAAGCAACTTTCTACCATAGATAATTATGGAAATATTTTGCATTCATAAGTTGATCACAAAATTTCTCCATAGAGCACAGAAACTTTAAAGAAACTGTCTTAAACTGTACATACTACTTCCTAATTTCTGGGCACCCTTCAAAAATATACCCAAATGAGTGGCACCAGAGCTATATACTATAATAACGTTGTGGCGATAAAAGTCTAATTCATCACCACATGAGATGTTCTTGCTCCGGGATCTCCGTTAGTGTAGGCGTAAATCCTGGTCTGTGGCTCAGGAGCCTCTAGTCTTCCTTGCGCAATCGAGGGTCCGTCGAGCTGCGCTTGGATTGCGTGTAACTGCTGATGGTTATTATTCCGACTCGGATATGGGGGATTCTGGATCTGGCTGTTCAGGGGACAGTTCCTTGAGTAGTGCCCCTCCTGGCCACACTGATAGCAAGCAGTTGACCCTATCTTGCATACTCCCAGATGTCTCCTCCCACAGTTTGAGCACATCGGGTAGTCATTGTTGCCATTTTCATTCCCTTGACTGTTCCTTTTCTGAGGAAAATTCCCTTGTTGGGCCTGGCCAAAGGAATTTCCCTTTCTCTTGCTTTTCCCAGGTTGCTTGGAATCTTGCACAGGTTTGTTCGACTGTCCTCTAGGTTGTGAATCTGAGTCCTATCGAGACTGATTCTGCTTTGCTCCTGCTTTCTCTTCTTTCCTAGCCTTGAAAAATTGGGCCCTAGCCTCCCTGTCTTTGTTTATCCAATACTCGGCTCTAATGGCTCGACTAATGCAATCCGACACCGTCCTTGGTGGGCTACTGCTAGCACTGACTTGCTTGGCAATATCTGTTCTTAACATCTTCATCATCAGTCGCACCTTCTCTTCTTCATTCTGTACTGTGGTGGGACATAATCGAGCCAGTTGCTCGAATCTTCTGACGGCTTCCATTACCGTCATTGTCTCTTGTCTGAAGCTAGTGAATTCGTCCTGCTGTACCGCAAGGACCTCTCTGTTGTAGTACATAGCGCGAAACTCATTCACAAAATCTTGCCAGGTCATGGTCATGATGTCCCGGCGCATCTGTACTGTCCTCCACCAGTGTCTCGCATCCTTCTTAAGAGCAAAGGAAGCACAAAGTACTTTCTCTTGCTCTGTGAGTTGCATGAAATCCAAAATAACTTGGACATCAATGAGCCAGTTATCGGCTGCGATCGGGTCTGTGGGTCCCTCGAATTCGGGCGCCTTCATTCGCCTGAAGCGCTCGTATAGAAGATCCTCTCGTACCACTGGCGGGTTCACTTGTACTCTAACTGGTGCCATCGGAATCTCAGCATTCCGAGGGATTTCTGGCTGGGCCTCCGGTTGAGCCTCCGGATGCACATTCGGTACTTGGGGTACTACTGGGGGAACTGGCTGAACTCTGGGCGGAACCTCATTAACTTGGGGTCCTCGGTTCATCTAAGCTATATGAGCTCGAAGTCTACCTGTCTCCTGCTGCTGCTCTAATAACCGCCGTTGTAAGTCTGCTATAACGGTCGCGAAATCCGGCTCAGGCGGGTTAAGCGGTGCTGCTTCCCGTGTACGAACCATTTTCTAAATCCTATCGTAAGAAAAGATATTATCATACTGTTAATATCTTCTCTTTCATTCATGACTCATCACATCATATAACTCGTACTATAAAATCGAGGTTGTGATGGAAGTGTCTACCACTTTGCCATCATATTCGAGTTGTCCTATCGTTAAAAGAAAAACTAACGGGAGTCGGTCTTAAATCTAAAGATTCGATCGAAATCACGGAAGAACGTTAAAATCGGTATCCGGGCGTTTGTAGAATCGGCGTCGGCTTCTACTTCATAATCTGATATCTTCTGCCGTAAAATTCGCTGGAGTCGAGTCCTTTGAAAATACGGGTCCTGCTTCGTGCTGTCGCTCCCTTGTTCTGACGTTGTCCACGATGCTCGTCAATCGTTCGGCCTAATAGCTACTAGCATTCCAACCGTAACTGTTGGAACGAAACGTCTAATCCTTACTGACTTACTACACCTATCCTCTTGGCAGTCCCGGTTCTGCGGAATATGAGGTATCTGACATTCTGAAATCCCTTGCAGTAGTGACCCTTGGACCTGTGAGGGTTAGCGTGCCTTACTACTGCTTAACTAAACTATCGTGCGTAGAATGCATCCCGACGGGTGACATTCTAGCTCCTTTCTGAATTCCTGCGTCTGCTGCTAAGCATCTGATAGCTGATCGAATTCCTCGATAAGCTTCTGTGCAGCATCTATGGAATATTTCTTCCATCTCGTACTGTGTCGTACTGCTTCATACTGCTTCGTACTGCTTCATACTGCTTCATACTGCTGCCTGTCGTCGTAGCGGGGACGATACCGTCCGCCACGTATCCTTGCATAGTATAAATCGCAGTCTGGAAGAAGACCGCGCTGCGTCCCGATCTACCTCGATCCGATTAGGGTCCTTAACTATCGCATCTATCTTACCATACGCATAAAATAGCTATTTACGCGTATTCATGAAAACTATAAACTTACTTACAATGATGGCGGCGATGGCAGGCAATTGTGAAATCATGTCGCAGGGAAACCGCTCTGATACCAACTCTGTAACGTCCCGACCTGGCGCCGGTGCGCTACTCTACTATTTGCTACTAACTACTTACTACTACTGCTGACTACTGAAAATAATACATACTTAGTATTTGAAAACACAGCGGAAATTTTTTTTTTTTTTTTGTACCGTGCTGATTAGCACGTAACTGCTCTGAAAATACATTTCTCAAATAACGTGTTTGAAGAATTTAAACGCGTAGCGACTTCCATTCCCCACGATTTCACATTGCCTAACCACGCTCCTCCATCTTGTATCAAAGATTGCTAAAAGGTGGCTTACCTACAGCATAAACTTAAAACAATGAGCTTTCGCTCAGCAAGTACAACTCCTATACCGCAACATATATACTACTAACATCACAACATGTCAACACTGCATAGAACATATACTGGCAACTACTGCACACGTACTGCTAACTACTGCACTGAACATAAACTGATAAACATATGCATGAACCGGTTATGTTCATGTGATGCTCTGTTATCTGCTGCTAACTTACTTACTGTCTTTCTAACTTAATCTGCTAATGGGCCCCTTACTGAGGTGAACGTACCCGGCGCGCAACCATGGACTTACACTTGCCATAGCCCGACCCGCCCTGTGACGGGGGATATGACACCGGCAAGTGCTGCTTGCCATCTGAACTGCCTTTAAAGTCTATCGGAGACTTTTTTTTTTTTGTTCTTATAAAGTTTAGTGAACATGCATCATGATGTTCCTATTCTTAAATCATGCTTACTACTGAAATCTGAGCTTACATACTGCATGGCATCTATAAAACATGTTATCTAAATAGGGCATCTAGCATAGCATATAGCATATAGCATATAGCATATAGCATATAGCATATAGCACATAGCACTGAACACTGAACACTGAACTCATCTCTAAGTAAGTATACAACAACTAGCCTATGCTGTAGGCGGCGTTGTACTTACAGTTTCTATCTCTGATGCTAAGCTGTTCCGCTTCCGCGTTTAGCTACTGGATACGTCCTTGAAATGGTAGGGTTGGCTTAAGGCTTGAACCAAAAACTCACCCCTTGGTTCTAGCTCCTAGAACCGGATCTAGCTCACCCAAAATGGCTCAAAATTTTGACCTCAATCCACCCTCCCTAAGGCTCGGCTGCAACCCAAAAATTGCACCCCAAAAACTGAAACTTTTCTGCTCTTGCACCACACAAACCCGTGGGCACCAAATGGGGGATTTTTGCTCCTAAAACTCACTCCAAACTCACCCTCTTGCTTGCTTACTCAAACCCGAAATTTTTCCCCAAAAATTTGTGGTTCTCTCACTGTTTTCCCTGCACCAAACCCACGGTCACAGCCATGGAAAGTGGCTGGAAAAATTTTTTCTCTCTTCCCTATTGCTTCCTCTCACAAACTGAACAACACACTAAGCTTAGATCAAGAAAAATTTTCAGATTTCTTCCTATCTCTCTCTCGGTTTTTGCTGCAGATTTTTGGGCATAATAAGGCTGCTTTTTCTGATTTAAATGGGGTGGAAGGCAGCCCTATTTATAGGCAATGTGGGACACAAAATTCTTCTCATTTTGACCCAAAAATTTTTGAAAATTTTCACTTTTGGCATGTGAGGTGGCCGGCTACTTTACTTGTGGAGCAAGACTATGGTGACTCATCATAGTAACATCATCCAAGTGACATCACATGCTTACATCACCAATTTTTCAAAAATTGCACTTTTGCCCCAAAAATGAAAATCTTGGCATTTAAGCCCCCTAGGTGGCCGAATTTTTTTCTTGGTGAACAAGCAAGAATTTTCTAGAATAAGACACTTGTCTTATCTTACTTGGCTCACAAAAAATTTATGATGTCATAAATCAAAAACGATGATGTCATAATTAAAAAGCCCTTTTTTAACTATTTTTTGTAAAAACAGTCTAATTTAAACTAAACACTGATAAATCTAATACTGTGTTGTACTAATACACAGTATTAATATTTTATACTGCAGTAAAAATTTTATCTGTGAAAAATCGGACTGGGAAAAAATTTTTCTTCTTTTATGAAATCCTTTTGCTTAGTGCCATATTTTTACGTGCTTGATTTTTCTATGGTGGTTTTAGTTCTTAATTATGCTATTCTATCTAAAACTAAGCTTCTACAGTATTTTTCTCATACTGCAGATCCTAAAAATTTATACTGATGCACATTTGACCATTTTGGGTCAAACTTTGACTTTTTTTGTTAAAGTTGACTTTCTTGGTCAACACTTTGACTTTTCTAAAATAATGCAAAAATCGTTCCTTTCCATCCGAAAAGGCCAATTTCAAGTCTAAAACATTCATTTTTGAGTCCTGTAAAGCTATACGGACCCATCACGCAAATTAAAGTTCTAAATCGAAGTTTTTCATAAATGCCTTCATGGCATATATTCAACTCCTTCTAAGGAGGAAATAGAGACATAGAAATCTTAGGTATCACAATCTACCCTCCTTAAATATTTTCGTCCTCGAAAATTCGAACGAACTGGTGTAGCTTTTCTGACTGGCCTTCTGTTTTGGGGTGAATTGTCGTACTAGACTTCAATTTCGACCCCTTGGCTGCGTGAACTCTTATTCATAATCATGAAGTGAAGCGTCCTTCGTGATCTGCGATGCTCGATCTCGACACGTCGCGTAATCTAACGATCTGAACTACTTAACCTTCTACTAACTTTTCTACCGAAAAGTGGCCTTAATCGCGGATAAGTGGGTTGATTTGGTCAATTTCTCGATAATGTCCCAAATCTTGTCGTCCCCACTTGTAGTCCTAATACGAAATCTATCGTAATCTGCTCTCATTTTCGTGGTAGCAACGTAATTCTTCTCCTTGAAGTAGACCACGCCCTCGGCTGAAGCCTCAAATTCCTTGCTCCTTACGTATTCTGACTGTTTATGCTGCCTTCTGGGGAGTCCCGCAACTGCTCGTAGCGGCTAAACCTCCACTTAGCGTACTAACTAACGTCCCACAACGCTTTGATGGTCCTTCATAGCGTTGTAATCTATCTCTAAGATCACATCGAAATCCTAAAGCTGATTGCGATGAGATCTACAAGCAACTTTCTACCATAGATAATTATGGAAATATTTTGCACTCATAAGTTGATCACAAAATTTCTCCATAGAGCACAGAAACTTTAAAGAAACTGTCTTAAACTGTACATACTACTTCCTAATTTCTGGGCACCCTTCAAAAATATACCCAAATGAGTGGCACCAGAGCTATATACTATAATAACGTTGTGGCGATAAAAGTCTAATTCATCACCACATGAGATGTTCTTGCTCCGGGATCTCCGTTAGTGTAGGCGTAAATCCTGGTCTGTGGCTCAGGAGCCTCTAGTCTTCCTTGCGCAATCGAGGGTCCGTCGAGCTGCGCTTGGATTGCGTGTAACTGCTGATGGTTATTATTCCGACTCGGATATGGGGGATTCTGGATCTGGCTGTTCAGGGGACAGTTCCTTGAGTAGTGCCCCTCCTGGCCACACTGATAGCAAGCAGTTGACCCTATCTTGCATACTCCCAGATGTCTCCTCCCACAGTTTGAGCACATCGGGTAGTCATTGTTGCCATTTTCATTCCCTTGACTGTTCCTTTTCTGAGGAAAATTCCCTTGTTGGGCCTGGCCAAAGGAATTTCCCTTTCTCTTGCTTTTCCCAGGTTGCTTGGAATCTTGCACAGGTTTGTTCGACTGTCCTCTAGGTTGTGAATCTGAGTCCTATCGAGACTGATTCTGCTTTGCTCCTGCTTTCTCTTCTTTCCTAGCCTTGAAAAATTGGGCCCTAGCCTCCCTGTCTTTGTTTATCCAATACTCGGCTCTAATGGCTCGACTAATGCAATCCGACACCGTCCTTGGTGGGCTACTGCTAGCACTGACTTGCTTGGCAATATCTGTTCTTAACATCTTCATCATCAGTCGCACCTTCTCTACTTCATTCTGTACTGTGGTGGGACATAATCGAGCCAGTTGCTCGAATCTTCTGACGGCTTCCATTACCGTCATTGTCTCTTGTCTGAAGCTAGTGAATTCGTCCTGCTGTACCGCAAGGACCTCTCTGTTGTAGTACATAGCGCGAAACTCATTCACAAAATCTTGCCAGGTCATGGTCATGATGTCCCGGCGCATCTGTACTGTCCTACACCAGTGTCTCGCATCCTTCTTAAGAGCAAAGGAAGCACAAAGTACTTTCTCTTGCTCTGTGAGTTGCATGAAATCCAAAATAACTTGGACATCAATGAGCCAGTTATCGGCTGCGATCGAGTCTGTGGGTCCCTCGAATTCGGGCGCCTTCATTCGCCTGAAGCGCTCGTATAGAAGATCCTCTCGTACCACTGGCGGGTTCACTTGTACTCTAACTGGTGCCATCGGAATCTCAGCATTCCGAGGGATTTCTGGCTGGGCCTCCGGTTGAGCCTCCGGATGCACATTCGGTACTTGGGGTACTACTGGGGGAACTGGCTGAACTCTGGGCGGAACCTCATTAACTTGGGGTCCTCGGTTCATCTAAGCTATATGAGCTCGAAGTCTACCTGTCTCCTGCTGCTGCTCTAATAACCGCCGTTGTAAGTCTGCTATAACGGTCGCAAAATCCGGCTCAGGCGGGTTAAGTGGTGCTGCTTCCCGTGTACGAACCATTTTCTAAATCCTATCGTAAGAAAAGATATTATCATACTGTTAATATCTTCTCTTTCATTCATGACTCATCACATCATATAACTCGTACTATAAAATCGAGGTTGTGATGGAAGTGTCTACCACTTTGCCATCATATTCGAGTTGTCCTATCGTTAAAAGAAAAACTAACGGGAGTCGGTCTTAAATCTAAAGATTCGATCGAAATCACGGAAGAACGTTAAAATCGGTATCCGGGCGTTTGTAGAATCGGCGTCGGCTTCTACTTCATAATCTGATATCTTCTGCCGTAAAATTCGCTGGAGTCGAGTCCTTTGAAAATACGGGTCCTGCTTCGTGCTGTCGCTCCCTTGTTCTGACGTTGTCCACGATGCTCGTCAATCGTTCGGCCTAATAGCTACTAGCATTCCAACCGTAACTGTTGGAACGAAACGTCTAATCCTTACTGACTTACTACACCTATCCTCTTGGCAGTCCCGATTCTGCGGAATATGAGGTATCTGACATTCTGAAATCCCTTGCAGTAGTGACCCTTGGACCTGTGAGGGTTAGCGTGCCTTACTACTGCTTAACTAAACTATCGTGCGTAGAATGCATCCCGACGGGTGACATTCTAACTCCTTTCTGAATTCCTGCGTCTGCTGCTAAGCATCTGATAGCTGATCGAATTCCTCGATAAGCTTCTGTGCAGCATCTATGGAATATTTCTTCCATCTCGTACTGCGTCGTACTGCTTCATACTGCTTCGTACTGCTTCATACTGCTTCATACTGCTGCCTGTCGTCGTAGCGGTGACGATACCGTCCGCCACGTATCCTTGCATAGTATAAATCGCAGTCTGGAAGAAGACCGCGCTGCGTCCCGATCTACCTCGATCCGATTAGGGTCCTTAACTATCGCATCTATCTTACCATACGCATAAAATAGCTATTTACGCGTATTCATGAAAACTATAAACTTACTTACAATGATGGCGGCGATGGCAGGCAATTGTGAAATCATGTCGCAGGGAAACCGCTCTGATACCAACTCTGTAACGTCCCGACCTGGCGCCGGTGCGCTACTCTACTATTTGCTACTAACTACTTACTACTACTGCTGACTACTGAAAATAATACATACTTAGTATTTGAAAACACAGCGGAAATTTTTTTTTTTTTTGTACCGTGCTGATTAGCACGTAACTGCTCTGAAAATACATTTCTCAAATAACGTGTTTGAAGAATTTAAACGCGTAGCGACTTCCATTCCCCACGATTTCACATTGCCTAACCACGCTCCTCCATCTTGTATCAAAGATTGCTAAAAGGTGGCTTACCTACAGCATAAACTTAAAACAATGAGCTTTCGCTCAGCAAGTACAACTCCTATACCGCAACATATATACTACTAACATCACAACATGTCAACACTGCATAGAACATATACTGGCAACTACTGCACACGTACTGCTAACTACTGCACTGAACATAAACTGATAAACATATGCATGAACCGGTTATGTTCATGTGATGCTCTGTTATCTGCTGCTAACTTACTTACTGTCTTTCTAACTAAATCTGCTAATGGGCCCCTTACTGAGGTGAACGTACCCGGCGCGCAACCATGGACTTACACTTGCCATAGCCCGACCCGCCCTGTGACGGGGGATATGACACCGGCAAGTGCTGCTTGCCATCTGAACTGCCTTTAAAGTTTATCGGAGACTTTTTTTTTTTGTTCTTATAAAGTTTAGTAAACATGCATCATGATGTTCCTATTCTTAAATCATGCTTACTACTGAAATCTGAGCTTACATACTGCATGGCATCTATAAAACATGTTATCTAAACAGGGCATCTAGCATAGCATATAGCATATAGCATATAGCATATAGCATATAGCATATAGCACATAGCACTGAACACTGAACACTGAACTCATCTCTAAGTAAGTATACAACTACTAGCCTATGCTGTAGGCGGCGTTGTACTTACAGTTTCTATCTCTGATGCTAAGCTGTTCCGCTTCCGCGTTTAGCTACTGGATACGTCCTTGAAATGGTAGGGTTGGCTTAAGGCTTGAACCAAAAACTCACCCCTTGGTTCTAGCTCCTAGAACCGGATCTAGCTCACCCAAAATGGCTCAAAATTTTGACCTCAATCCACCCTCCCTAAGGCTCGGCTGCAACCCAAAAATTGCACCCCAAAAACTGAAACTTTTCTGCTCTTGCACCACACAAACCCGTGGGCACCAAATGGGGGATTTTGGCTCCTAAAACTCACTCCAAACTCACCCTCTTGCTTGCTTACTCAAACCCGAAATTTTTCTCCAAAAATTTGTGGTTCTCTCACTGTTTTCCCTGCACCAAACCCACGGTCACAGCCATGGAAAGTGGCTGGAAAAATTTTTTCTCTCTTCCCTATTGCTTCCTCTCACAAACCGAACAACACACTAAGCTTGGATCAAGAAAAATTTTCAGATTTCTTCCTATCTCTCACTCGGTTTTTGCTGCAGATTTTTGGGCATAATAAGGCTGCTTTTTCTGATTTAAATGGGGTGGAAGGCAGCCCTATTTATAGGCAATGTGGGACACAAAATTCTTCTCATTTTGACCCCAAAATTTTTGAAAATTTTCACTTTTGGCATGTGAGGTGGCCGGCTACTTTACTTGTGGAGCAAGGCTATGGTGACTCATCATAGTGACATCATCCAAGTGACATTACATGCTTACATTACCAATTTTTCAAAAATTGCACTTTTGCCCCAAAAATGAAAATCTTGGCATTTAATCCCCCTAGGTGGCCGAATTTTTTTCTTGGTGAACAAGCAAGAATTTTCTAGAATAAGACACTTGTCTTATCTTGCTTGGCTCACAAAAAATTTATGATGTCATAAATCAAAAACGATGATGTCATAATTAAAAAGCCCTTTTTTGACTATTTTTTGTAAAAACAGTCTAATTTAAACTAAACACAGATAAATCTAATACTGTGTTGTACTAATACACAGTATTAATATTTTATACTGCATTAAAAATTTTATCTGTGAAAAATCGGACTGGAAAAATTTTTTTCTTCTTTTCTGAAATCCTTTTGCTTAGTGCCCTATTTTTACGTGCTTGATTTTTCTATGGTGGTTTTAGTTCTTAATTATGCTATTCTATCTAAAACTAAGCTTCTACAGTATTTTTCTCATACTGCAGATCCTAAAAATTTATACTGCTGCACATTTGACCATTTTGGGTCAAACTTTGACTTTTCTGGTCAAAGTTGACTTTCTTGGTCGACACTTTGACTTTTCTAAAATGATGCAAAAATCGTCCATTTCCATCCGAAAAGGTTAATTTCAAGTCTAAAACATTCATTTTTGAGTCATGTTAAGCTATACGGACCCATCACGCAAAATAAAGTTCTAAATCGAACTTTTTCATAAATGCCTTCATGGCATACATTCAACTCCTTCTAAGGAGGAAATAGAGACATAGAAATCTTAGGTATCACACATGTTATGTAGTATGTCATGAAGTATGTATGCTATGTATGATGTTATGTTATGATGCAAGTATGTCATGCATATTAAGTATGAGATAGTATGTTATGCAGAAGTATGTTATGTGATATGTTAGATAGCGTGGCATCACGAAGCATGTCCACTAATAATGAATTACATGGTAAGCAAGAGTTAAGCTAAGTAAGGATTGTTGTGTTGTACTGGCTTGCCTCCGTGGTAAGTTCGAATGGTATGTTCCATGGTTTGACTTGAATTGGACGGGCTGTCTCCACTACTCCATGTTAAACGTCTTGTTTCATGGTTTGAGTTGGATTGGACGGACCGCCTTCAATCACTCCATGGTTACGTACCACAGTACATGCACACAAGGTATAGAAGTAAGATAAGATTAGTAGAGAAACCATAATTGAATTAATAATAAATCATAATTGGTTCATGTATTCGTGCATTTCATTTGCATGCGGATTGAATATTGTGCTTACTGAGCTTTTTAGCTCACTACTTACGTTCATGCTGTAGGTAAGCTACCTACCGGCAATACCTGATGCAAGGCTGTGGAGAGATAGCGCCGCGGATTGTGAAACGTGGGAATGGTCACCGCTACGGGGTTTCCAAATTATGTTTGAAATGAAAATGTGTTTTCATTATGTTTTCAGTATGTATGGTACAGTTTCAGTTTCAGTATATATGGCAATGAGTTGCCTCTTTTTGTACCGATCCGCTTTAGGTCGGGTCTGGTCCACGTTTTTATGTTATGTTTCAGTATAGTAGCTTCCCTAAGGGGTAAAAGCTTGGTACTCGAGTGAGTACATAGTAAGGAGTTATGTATTATGAATGAGAATCAGTTTTAAGACATGCTTAAGATAAGCTTAAGGTTTTATGTTTTATGCACGGGCAGTTTTCAAGTCATGATTTTAAAATAAAGTTAAGTCTTTTGAAGTTTCAAAAGAAGTTTTAAAAGAAAAAAAAAAATTTTCCGCAATTTTCTTCAAGATTTAAGTTAAGCAAGTAAGGTAGCGACCCAAGTTCGCGTAATTAGCCCTACGTGGATTTGGGGGCGTTACAGGTTTGGTATCAGAGCGAAGGTTTTCTGCCATCCAGTTTCACAATTCTGCCACCAGCGCCACAGTTTTGTAAGTTGTTTTCTTACTCTGTGTAGTTATAAGATTAGCATAGAGACATGTACCTGGTTTTAAACCCAGGTTAGATTTATTAGGATCGAAAGGAGCAGCAAGGCTTCGTCGGCATTCCAAGGAATAGAGGAGCAGCTCCGCACCTTTGACAACACCCAAAACAATGGTTTTACAGAATGGAGAGTCTTCTCCGATTATGCCCTCAACAGTCAAAATTTACACTTTGACCCCAAAAGTGAAAATTCTTGCATTTATGGCCCCTAGGTGGCCGGTTGCTTTCTTGGTGAACAAGCCAAGCTTATCTCATCATGATGACATCATCTTGATGACATCATGTGCTTACGTCATTTTTCGGTCAAATTTGACTTTTTCGGTCAAACTTTCACTTTTCCGAAAATACGTCATTTTTCATCCTTTTTGACTTGAAAGGGCGTTTTCTAACCTTAAAAACCTATTTTGAGTCTTATCGAGCCATAAGATCTCCTAAAAGTATGAAAAACTCTTAACCGAGCTTTTCCGTAAACATCTCAATGTATACACATAATTCCTTCGAAGAGGAAATGATAACATGAAATTTCTAGGTATTACAATCTACCCTCCTTAAACAAAATTTTCGGCCTCGAAAATTCGGATATTTCTAGGTGACTTTTCTTCAAAATCCACCATATCCTCATATTCTCATACTTATCATACTTACTTGCTTTCATACTTTCATACTACTGTACTTGCTTTCCTTTCTTACTGATCATACTTATCTTACTGCATACTTTCATACTAACATACTTTCCTTTCCTACTGCATCACAAGAACTATTTACGTAAAAAGTTGGACAAGTATATCATATAACTTGTCACACTTTGAAAACATATTTCATACTGCTTGTTCTTACTTGAAAAACTTACTGTAAAATCTTTTCCACTATTGGAAAACATATCGTATCATACATTTAATACTCTTACTGGAATATAGTTTCTTTCTTGAAACTCGATCCTATGCTATTAGAACCATTTACCTTACATAATGGCCCCTTTCTTGGACTCATCCTCAAGGTTTACGGCCTTTCGTACCAGTTCCTAACTCGAAACTTTCATACGTGTGACAGAACAATTCCTTCCTCAAGGATTTGGCCGTCTTTCTAAACTTGAAGGGGTTCTATTAACATAAGATCATAGCTTAATCATTTCTTCTGAAAATACTGTCTTTGAAACTTTTCAAAGTTTATTCTGGAAAAATCATAATATCGTTCGAGTGATACATTGAAAGGTATACTAAAATATCCAACTACTTCTTGGATACAAGAAGCTTTTCTCATTGCTTCAAACTTTTCCCTCATAACACAAGGGTATAATCGTAATTCTTAGGAATATCTAAACTTCCCGTCAAATTCATAGCCCTCAATCTTATCTCTTATTGCTACTCTAGCAATTATCGTTGCAACTTAGGAATAACAGTTGCAAGATAGACTTCTACGAAGTTTGGTTTTGTCGTACCTACGACAAACCAACTTTTAGCTTCTAATTCTAATTCTCATACTCCTTCTATATCTTAACATATCCTATTAGAGATTTCTCGCAATCTCTTCATATCACGTCATAAAGATAGCGTCTCCACCACGCTTCTGCTGCGCAACTCCAATCCGTTGGCAGTACTGATCCATGAAATCCTTCAGGTAAGCAGGTCAAACTGCTACATAACTGATCTGAGTATCTGAGGTGTCACCTCGTCTAGTCGTTGGCTGGCAACATAACGTAGCCGAAAAATGCGTCTTTGCAGCACATAATCGGAGAAGACTCTCCATTCTGTAAAACCATTGTTTTGGGTGTTGTCGAAGGTGCGGAGCTGCTCCTCCATTCCTTGTAATGCCGATGAAGCCTTGTTGCTCCTTTCGATCCTAATAAATCTAACCTGGGTTTAAAACCAGGTACATGTCTCTATACTAATCTTATAACTACACAGAGTAAGAAAACAACTTACAAAACTGTGGCGCTGGCGGCAGAACTGTGAAACTGGATGGCAGAAAACCTTTTGCTCTGATACCAAACCTATAACGCCCCCAAATCCACGTAGGGCTAATTACGCGAACTTGGGTCGCTACCTTACTTGCTTAACTTAAATCTTGAAGAAAATTGCGGAAAATTTTTTTTTTCTTTTATTTTAAAACTTCAAAAGACTTAACTTTCATTTTAAAAATCATGACTTGAAAACTGCTCATGCATAAAACATAAAACCTTAAGCTTATCTTAAACATAAACTTAAAACTGATTCTCATTCATAAAACTTAACTCCTTACTATGTACTCACTCGAGTACCGAGTTTTCACCTATGAGGAAAGCTACCATACATAAACTTAATCTAAACCGTGAACCAGACCCGACCTAAAGCGGATCGGTACAACACGAGGCAACTTGCTCGCCATAACTGTTAAATCTGAAACTGTACCATACATACTGAAAACATAATGAAAACACATTTTCATTTCAAACATAATTTGGAAACCCCGTAGCGGTGACCATTCCCACGTTTCACAATCCGCGGCGCCATCTCTCCACAGCCTTGCATCAGGTATTGCCAGTAGGTAGCTTACCTACAGCATGAACGTAAGTGCAATATTCAATCCGATCAATCCGCATGCAATGAAAGTGCAAGCATACGTGAACCAATTATGATTTCTTATTAATCAGATTATGGTTCCCTACTTAATTATCTCTATACCATGTGTACACGTACTGAGGTACATAACCATGGAGTGGTTGAAGGTGGTCCATCCGATCCAACTCAAACCATGAAACAAAATGTTTAACATGGAGTAGTGGAGACAGCCCTTCCAATTCAAGTCAAACCATGGAACATACCATTTGAACTTACCACAGAGACAAGCCAGTACAATGCAACAATCTTAACTTAGCTTAACTCTTGCTTACCATGTAATTCATTATTAGTGGACATGCTTCGTGATGCCACGCTATCTAACATAAAACATAACATGCTTCTGCATAACATATTATCTCATACTTAACATGCATGACATACTGCATCTTAACATGAACATGCCATACTGCATCTTAACATGAACATGACATACTGCATCATAACATACCACATAAACATACTACTTCTTAACATAACACATAACATACTACTTCATAACATCACATCATAAATCATGAAATGCCATTCATGATTCTTAAAAACAACTTATGCAACAAACCTGTGTTCATGCTGTAGGCGGAGTTGTACTTACCTTCCGTCCTACGCTCTTAATTTACTGTCCCAACTAATGCTGTTCCTCTCCCGGGTACAGCTGTAGGTTCTGCCTGCTTGACAAAGGACATGCTCTAACTTAAACTCATGAAATGTTGGTGATCTAACCAACATGCTTACATGGTCTTGGTTGTATGTCCCTTCATGCAAAACATCCAACTTGGTTACACTCGGTAACCTTGCGTACTAAGCCTTACTAAACCCCTAAGGGTTACTTATCTTAATCCGTAACTATCGGGTCATATCTGATAACCCTTTAGTTGAGTTTAAACGGTATCCTTTAGGGTTACATTGGATAACCCTTAAGGTTAAACTAAATCAATGCTATTAGTCAACCAAAATTAACCATGGTCAACTTCGGACAACTACGGTCAACTATGGTCAACTTCCCTATGGGTCAACCTTTGGGCCTCGGGCTTGACCCGGTAACTCGGGTGTAACTCCCGGTTACCAATCGTAAACTAATCGCTTGCTAGAATCTTGCTTGAAAATACATTTTCCTTGCTTGGAAAACTTAGGGAAATAAATCCCAAAATCTTACTTTACTTGTAAAATTCTTTACTTAAATCATAAAATCCAAACTCTTGGATTAATGCTTCGTAAAATTATTTGAGGTTGAAAACCGCCCTTGGAACAGTTTTCCATAGTCAAAATAATCGTTTGATGAAGAAAAACAATTTTCTAGAAACATTTGTGAAACTAGTGGTGCAGGAATTTTCGGATTCCTTGCGCACCCTTCATAAAATAATTCCAATTTAAAAATTGGTTCGTAATCTGAAAAAGTTTTCTTCACGAAAGTTCTAGCTCTCGAAAAATGCTAAAACTTTCGTGTTTTACAAAATTTCCAATTCGGCCTAGATTCGTAACCAGTTTTTATTTGAAACCGGATGACCCCTGAAAACTGGGTCTGGGGACTTAAAGAAATTAGCCACAGGTTTTGGCACAAATGGAGGCCATTGGAGGCTTATTTTAGAAAACGGTTCATGTTGCCCCCTAGAAAAAGTCGTTCTGGACAACTTTTGTATTTTACGTTTTCCCAAATTCGGCCTCTAAAGGCCTGTTATTTTTCTTTTCCGAAAACTGGACAGATTTAATCCGAACCTGCCAGTTTTCGTGCTTACTTGATTTTACGTGTCCTACTTCGCGGAACTAACTCAACCGATCACTCGGGAGCCTAAGTAGTCAACATGCAACGTTAGCTAACTTCTCACATGTATCAACATGTCATCCCATTGCAGCCATGCAAACCAAACCGAAACTACTAAAACCTAGATTTACATGCATCTAAGGTTTGCATCACGTAAAATTGAACCATTCATGCAACACCGAAGCTAGGTCTAACACCCTAGCAAGCAAGCCATACACGGCTGCATGCAAACCTAGCATTCATGCAAGCATAAAATCATAGCACACAAGCATAAACCATGCATAGCTAAACCACATGCAACACACCCTAATCAAGCACCATACTAAGTTTAGGGCATCAACATAAAAACTTGAGCTTAAGCTCTTACAATCCATGCTTGAAATACATTATAAATTTCCCAAATTAAGCTTGAACCAAAAGCAGGTTTAGGGAATTTACCTCATGAATTTCGGAAGTTGGTTCACACCTTTGGAGCCAAACTTCCTTGCTTTTCTTGGCTGCCTTCACAACCGGATTTCCCCTCCAAATGGGTTCCAATTTTTCAGCAATGCACATACAAACATACCCATAAATATCCATCTAACTTGCATGGAAAAATCACTTACGTTTGAAAGATTTTACCTTGACTTACCCTAGGCATGGGTTAGGGAAGATGAACCGAAAATTCTCTCCCCTTTGGCTGCACACATGCTCGGCTTTGGTTCACCAAGTGGCACCAAAATTTTTCACCAACCTTGGTGATTGCTTGCAGCCAAAGCCGAAGCCTCTACAGCCCAATTCCATCAATTTTTTCCTCTCCTAATTTTCTGCACACCAAGGCCGACCATGCATACACATAGGACACCAAAAATCTTTTTGGTTTCTTGGTTGGAGTTTCTTCTCCATACTCGGCCACTCTCCAAATTTTTTCTCAAAATTTTCTCTTCCCTTTCTTCCTCTCCCTTACACGGCCACTGCACAGAAATTGGCCCCAAAATTTCCAGATTTCTCCTTGGTTTCTAGCTTGAAACCGAACATGTACACTAACTAGCCTCCCTTGGCTTTTTCCAACTTTTTCTCTTGGTTCTTTCTCTTCCTCTTCCTCTCTGATTTTTCTGAAGAAAAATGGCCAGAGGTTAGCTAATTTTCTGCATTTTTTTCAGCCCAAAACCAACCTCTATTTATAGGCAAATGCAAACTTTCCAAAAATTACATTTTAGTCCCTAAACTTTGAAAGTTTCAACCCTTGTTCCACAAGGTGTGAGGTGGCCGGTCAAGACTTGGAGAGCAAGCAAGGGATGACATCATGGCTTACCTCATCGCTTACCTCATCAAATTTCTAAAATTTACACTTTGACCCCAAAAGTGAAAATTCTTACATTTATGCCCCCTAGGTGGCCGGTTGCTTTCTTGGTGAACAAGCCAAGCTTATCTCATCATGATGACAATATCTTGATGACATCATGTGCTTACATCATCAATTTTCTAAAATTTACACTTTGACCCCAAAAGTGAAAATTCTTGCATTTATGCCCCTAAAATGTCATAACCGGTCATTTTGCTTGCTTTTCAAGCAATTGACATTCTCTTCATGATATTATGTGATTTTCTCATACTTAAATAACATATTTTCTAAAATTACATTTTTGCCCTGAAAGACAAAAATCCTTGCAATTTTACCCCCAAAAGTAGCCGGTCCTTATCTTTGCTTGCAAGGCAAGTCATTGCCTTATTGTGACATCATCTAATGACATTACTAAGCTTACTTCACATATTTTCCAAAATTTACACTTTTACCCCAAAAGTGAAAATTTTGACATTTTTGCCCCTGACTTTGACCGGTCCTTTTGGGTGACTTGGTGACTAAATTTGTCATTTTTGCCCTTGACTTATGCTAGGTGTGCTTGATTTTCTAGGGTGATTTTTAAAGCCTACTTGGGCTGTCTTGCCCATACTGACATATTTTACAGTATTTTCTCATACTGCATCATTCAATACTGTCAAGTCAACCCGTTGACCACTTTTGGTCAAACTTTGACTTTCTTGGTCAAATTTGACTTTTTCGGTCAAACTTTCACTTTTCCGAAAATACGTCATTTTTCGTCCTTTTTGACTTGAAAGGGCGTTTTCTAACCTTAAAAACCTATTTTGAGTCTTATCGAGCCATAAGATCTCCTAAAAGTATGAAAAACTCTTAACCGAGCTTTTCCGTAAACATCTCAATGTATACACATAATTCCTTCGAAGAGGAAATGATAACATGAAATTTCTAGATATTACAGTTATGACATCATATGTGTGAGCTAAGCTTGGAAAAAATTCTAGAGAACTCTAGAATCTTCCTACCTCCCTTGGCCGGCCACATACCCTCCCCCCCACTCTATAAATAGATGCACCAAAAACCCATTTTTATTCACAAAACCAAGGGAAACTCTTGCCATTTTTATGCTGAAAATCCGTGGGTAAGGGGGAGAGAAAGAGAAGAGAAAAGCCAAAATTTCCATAGGGCTTTTACTTGGGAGAGTTGGATCTTTGCTAGGGAGAAACAAGAAAAAATTTTGGAAGTTGGAGACCCATTTTTTGGGCAGCTATGGCCGTGGGTTTGGGGAGGAGAAAAAGGAGAGGAAAGCTGGAAAAATTTGAGGGGAAAACATTGTAGAAGGTTTGGCTCTTGAGTGGATCAACCAAGAAAAATTTTAGTGGCCAACCTAGGGTAGCAACCGAGTGGAAGGAAGCCAAGGGGACCAAAGGAGATTTGGGATTTCAAACCCTAACTTGGGTCTAAGGTAAAATCTTGAACCATTCTTTCAATTAAGATCAATTTTAGCATTTTAATTGTGGTTTAAGATGGTTTGTAAGGACATAAGTCCACATTTAATTTCTAAGCCCTAGATGTGTTAGTGTGTGCTTGGTTAGGGATTAGGGTGTGCTTGGCTTATTTATGATGTTTGCTTGCATGATTTGTGTTTGAAATTTTGTTAGGATGCATGCTAGAGGTGATTGGTATGTCCCCTGATTCTTGGTCACAAAATCTGCCCTAAGCAGTGCTTGTGTGACTACCAGTTCAATGGTAAATGTCATGGTGTATGCTTGATCTTGATGCTAGGCTAGGAACCATATAGCCCAAGGATTTGGGTATCCGGTTTAGGGCTGCATGGACACGTGGGAATTGCATGATTGAAATTAAGGGATGTTAGAAGCGCTGCTTGTTTGATGTGTAAGCTCCTGAAGTGGTCGGTCGGGATAGATTCCGCGAATTAGGACGGAAATTGGACTAAGTAACCGAAACTGCCAGTTTGGATTTAAAACTGGCCAGTTTCAGGAAAGTGGAAATTTAAGGCCTTTAGAAGCCGAACTGGGTAAAACTCAAAACACAAAAGTTGCTCAGAAGGGTTTTTCCTAAGGGATAGCATGGGCAGAATCCCAAAATGAGGCTCCAATTGCTTTCGTTTTTACGAAAACCCGTGGCTGATCTACCCAGACCCAGTTTATAGGGTCAGCCAATTTCAAACAAAAACTGACACGAATATAAGCAGAACTGGATTTTTCGCAAAACACGAATATCGTAACTCAGTAGGTTACGTTGGACAACCTTTTCTGCTAAACCCTTGTGCGACTTACAGGATTAAGTCATTACCTAACCTTGGCTCACAACTTAACTTAACCCCTACTAGGTTAACCAATGTTAACCTCTAAGGTTACTAAGGTCAACCCTCTTCGGGTCAATCTTGGGCTTTGGGGCAAAGCCCGGTAACTCGGGTGTGATTCTCGGTTACTTGTCGTAACTAATTACCTTGCAAACCTTGAACTTGAGAACCTTAAATTTCTTTTAAATCTTTGAAAGAGTTTGGCAATTAAGCCCAAACTTCCTTTAAATTCTTCTAAAAATTCTCGATTCATAAAACATGATTTTATAAAATGTTTGAGGGTTGGAAATTGCCTTTGGAACAGTTTCCATATTTAAGACAATGTTTTTAGACAGAAAAACAGTTTTCCTAAACTGGTTCTAGAAAATCCTGTGCAGGAATTTCTTGCTTCTTGCACAGTTTTCAGAAATCATATTATATATAAAAACCCTTTTGGAATTAGAAAAAGTTATCTTCACAAAAGTTCTAGCTCTCGAAGAGTTCTAAAACTTTCATGTTTTACAAAAAATCTAATTCTGCTTAGATTCGTACCAGTTTTAATTTGAAACTCGCTGAACGTGTAGACTAGGTTTGGGCAGACCAGTCTCGGTTTTCTGTAAAAACGGAGGCCATTGGAGCCTCATTTTGGAAAATGGTCCACGCTGTCCCCTAGGAAAAACCATGTTCTACAACTTTTGTGTTTTACGTTTTATCCCATTCGGCCTCTAAAGACCTAGAATTTCCACTTTTCTAAAACTGTCCAGTTTGGAACCCGAACAGGCAGCTTTGTTTATTAAAACCGGTTGACGTCCTAATTCGTGGATTCTACCTCGACCGATCACTTCAGGAGCTTACTTGACAAACAGGTAGCGTTTCTAACGTCCCGCATGTCCAAACATGCTAACCCAACGTACCCATGCAACCCTATAAAACCGGCCATACTAACCTTGGCTGCATGGTTCTAATCCTAGCATACATCAAACCATTCATGCCATACAATTCAATACCATTCCATCTAGCATCCTAACATGCATTCACATTCTTACATACTTAATTGGGGACATGTAACCTCATTCATGAATCTAGCATGCAACCTATCATCAGTCAAACATAAGCACATAAAATTGCATAATTGAACCAACCACCCGTAGGAAAACTAATCAAGCACCATAATCTAGCTAAGGGCACAAAAAATAAAATAGTGAGCTTATGCTCTTACAAATCTTGCTTGAAATACATTTAAACTTTACTTCAAAAGCTTAAATGAAATAGGGTTAGGGATTTTTGAAAATTAACTTGAACAAGCAAGGATTGGCTTTAAGATTTGAACCAAAACCTCCCTATCTCCCTCTTGCTCCTAGGACCAGTTTCTCCACACCAAGTGGCTCCAAAATTTTTCTTTTTGACCTCTAATTTGCCTTCCACCTTTGGCTCAGCCACACAACACTTTGACACTCAAAATTTCCACTTTTTTCCACTGATTTTTCTGCACAAACCCGTGGCTGCCCTAGACCCAAAAATAGCTCCAAAAACTTGTCCTAAGCTTGGTTTTGGTTGCTTGAATCAAACCCGAATTCTCCCACCAAATTTTCCCTAAAAATTTCTGATTTTTCCTCTTGATTCCACTGCTCACTCACCCACGGCAGCGGCTAGTAATGAGCTGGAAAAATTTTTCAACTTTCCTTCTTGCTCTTCTAGCTCAAAACCGAACACTCCCTAGGGTTGGCTCAAGAAAAATTTTTGGTTTCTCTCTTGTTTCTCTCCTCCTCTCTCTCTCGGCTTTGGGGTGCAGAAAAATGGCAAGAGGTTGGCCAAAATTTCTGATTTAAATGGATAAATGACCCCCCTATTTATAGGCAAAAATTGAACTTTCAAAAATTGGATTTTGACCCCAAAACTTTAAAAATTCACACTTTTTGGGGGTGAGGTGACCGGCCACTTTACTTGGAGAACAAGGGAAGATTACCTCATCATGATGACATCATTATGCTTACATCACCAATTTTTCAAAATTTACACTTTTGCCCCAAAAGATAAAATTCTTGTAATTTTACCCCTTAGGTGGCCAGTTGCTTTCTTGGAGATCAAGCAAAAATTTTCTAAAACAAGACACTTGTCTTGCTTGGCTTGGTTCACAAAAGTGACGTGAGGTCATAAATCAAAAAGTGACGATGTCATAAATAATAAAGCCTTGTTTGGCTACTTTTTTGTAAAAAACAGTTTAATTTTAAACTTAACACAGATAAATCCAATACTGTGTTCACTAATACACAGTACTGATAGTTTATACTGCAGTAAAAATTTTATCTGTGAAAAATCGGACCGGAAAATTTTTTTCTTATTTTCTCAAGCCCTTTTGCCTTGTGCCCTAACTTAGTGCGCTTGATTTTTCTACGGCGGTTTTAGTTCTTATTTATGCTATCTTACCCGAAAAAATGGGTTTTCGCAGTATTTCTTCCATATTGCATGTCACAAAATTATATAGTTATCTCGTTGACTATTCTGGTCAAACTTTGACTTTCCCGGGTCAAAGTTGACTTTTTTGGTCAAACCTTTGACCGACATAGAATCATGTAAATTTCATCCCTTTTCATCCGAAAAGGCCATTATACATTCAAGCCTTCTAAGGAGGAAATTTTAGAAATTTGGTGATGTAAGTAATGATGTAAGCAATGATGTAAGCAATGAGGTCATCTTAGCCTTGTTCCACAAGGGAATGGCCGGCCACTTGGACACCTTGCATGCCAAGTATGCAAATTTTGATTTTTGAGGGGCTAAAATGCAATTTTTAGAAAGTTTTTCAACCTCTATAAATAGCCACCATAGAGGTCGGTTTTTGGGCTGGAAAAATGCAGAAAAACAGCCAAACTCTTACAAAAGTTTCTCCCAAAAAATCCGAGCAAGAGAAATCAAGAAAGAGGCAAGAAAAAAAGTTGAAAATCCAAGGGAGGCTAGCTTAGGTGATGTTCGGTTTTCAAGTTAGATAGGGGTTGCAGGTCCAAGTTACAGATAGGGGTTGCAGGTCCCTAACTGCTCTGGGAACATTGGGTGATTACACCCTCCCGCATCAACGAGAGGGTGAATCCTTTACTTTAACATGAAAAATCCTCCACCTTGGGGGAGCTCGGTACGACACTTTACTTGTGATTTCTTACCATGTTATTTATCTTTAGTGAACATACCTTATGATGTCACTATATGATAACATACTTTTTATCTCATTAATAACATGACATGGCATTCTTTTCATTCATAGCATTTGCAAACATGACATTTTTTATAAACATGACATTTTGCAATAATAGCACTTTTCATAAAACATGGCATTTCATAGATATAGCACACAACATATTGCAGCACATTTGAAAACCACATACTTGAACATAATTTATTAGTTTTCATACTGCAGGTGAGGTTTGTACTTACCTCTAGTGCCGTATCCTTAAAATTGCGTTCCTTAATTGTCGGCAACGGCAATTCACTTTTCCTGATATACCAAAAATATAGGATCAGGATCCTTTCGTAAGGTGTTGGCGACCTACCAACACTCACATCTACTTTTGGTTGTATGTCCCTTGTACATGATATCCATCTTGGCCACTTTAATCCCCATTCTTTATTGAACTTTGATAAATCCTTATGAGGTTACATTGGGTAACCTTTTTAGTTAGAGCCTTGTTCTATTATTGGGCTTTGCTCATACATCCTTGTTATTGGGTTATTCCCATTAACCCTTTAAATCTTAGCCCAATTATACATGTGGGTATCCCTTAGGGTTATATTGGGTAACCCTTAAGGTTAACCTTATTCAACATTGGATCAACCTTTTGTCAACCCTTGGTTATCCTGGGGTTTGTAACTCGGATATAATATCCGGTTACCGTTCGTAATCGGCTTGCTTATCAATTTTACTTTAAAATTCCTCTTCCTTATTTTTGGAAAATCTTGAGTAATTTACTTCCAAAAATCCTTCATCTTGCTTGTAAAATTCTTACTCCTTTAATTAGGAAATACCTTGGTTAAATTTCATTATTTTCTTTAACTTGGAAATGTTTGGTATGAAACCCTCTTTTTCTTTACTTTATGGGAAAATGTGAATTTCAAACCCGAGCCCTTAAAATTCATGGTTTTCGAAATAAACCTTTCATAAAATCATATGGAGTTGGAAACTGCCTTTGGAATGGTTCCCGAAGCTAAAATAACCATTTAAGAACACTTCACAATTTTTCTAGAAAATATTTTCGTGAAACTCATGTGCAAGATTTCGGACTCTCTGCGCATCTCCCACAAAACGCGCCCATTTTAAAATTTGGCTTAGAATTTGAAAAACTTGTCTTCACAAAAGTTGTAGCTATCGAAAAATGCTAAAACTTTCGTGTTTTGCACAAAATCCAGTTCGGCCTAGATCAGTACCAGTTTTTATTTGAAAACTGGTTAACTCTGAAAAACTTGGTGGAGAACGTCCCAGGGTTCAGCCACGGGGTTTGGGTAAAACGGAGGCCGTTGGAGCCTTATTTCGAGATTCTGTCTATGGCGTTCTCTAGGAAAAGTTGTTCCGAACAACTTTCGTGTTTTGAGTTTTACCTCATTCGGCCTCTAAGGGCCTTGAAATTACCCTTTCCCGAAATTGGCCAGATTCGAATCCGAATTGGCAGTTTCGGTTCCTCATTTCGGTTTACGTCCTATTCGCGGAATCTATCTCGACCGATCACATCGGAAGCTTAGACAACACCAAGCAGCGCTTCCAACGCCCCATTGAAACCCATAAATCCATCTCATACAACCCATGCAATCCCAAATCCGAAAATTAAAAAGACTAGGGTTGGTTGGTTCTAACTCATGCATCAACACATACTAGCATCACAAAATCCATCCCTAATCTAGCATGCTCTCATGGCTGCCAAGGGCAGATTTTTGGCCTCATCTTATGGGACATACAACCTAATTTCTAGCATGAAAAATCCATCATTTTCAAGCACAAATTTTAAAGCAAATAAGCATCAAAAATCAGCCAACCAAACCCTAACCTTATCAAGCACACACACCATCAATGAGGGCAGAAATTTAAAGTGGACTTATGTCCTTACAAATCACTTGAATCAACATCAAAAATACTTAAATAAGACTTGATTTCAAGGTGGTTTAAGAGATTTACCTCAAACCCAAGTTAGGGTTTTGAAATCCCAAAATCTTCCTTGGTTCCTTGGCTTGCTCTAGCCCACGGCTTCACCATGAAAAAATGGCATCCAAAATTTTTGTTGTTAGTTCTTTCTTGCTCTAACCAACCGAACCTTAATCAACAGAAAAACCAAATTTCTCTTACCTTCTTCTCTTCTTCCTTGTTCGGCCAAGTCTTGGAGAAATCCACAAAAATTTTCTCAAATGCTCCTTCCTTGCTTGGCTCACGGATTGGTACAAGAAAATGAGATCCAAGAGATTTTTTTGTTAGCTTTTTCTCATCCCTAACCGAGCACTATCAAGGAAGAAAACCAAGAATTTTTCAAGATCCACATACCTCTTTTTCTCTTGCTCTTGGTCGGCCAACTCTTGGAGAACCCACAAAAATCTTCTCACTTTTTCTTAGCTCTTTCTCTCTTAGAACCGAAACCCTTGAGATGGAAAACCCAAAACCTTTTTGAATCTCTCTCTCTCTCTTTCTTCCTCTTGCTGCCGAGTATTACCCAAAGAAAAGTGAGAGCTTTTGGCTCACTTTTTCCCACAAAAGGCACAAGGAATGGGAGGGCTTGTTGATGTGACTTAGTGGTTGTTTGCTTGCCTTGAAACAAGGCTTTATGTCTTTTCTCTTTCTTTCCTTCTAGCTGGCCGAATCCAAGGGAGGATTGGGGAGTGTGCTGACGAAAAATGGGGAGGGAAAGTGCAAGGGTTTGGCTGCCTTTGACAAGGAAATGAGAAGGGAAAATAGAAGGGATGTCTTGAATGACTAGTGGTTGGTTACTTTGCCTTAAATCAAGGCTTTTTCCCATACTTGTCTCATCTCCTTTTTCCTCTTTGTGCAGCCGGATTTTGGGAGAGGGAGGACAGCCCACTTGTTCAAGTTTGGTTAGTGGAGAATGAGGTCACAAGCATGGGCATGTGTCCTTGGCTTGGTTGGACTTGAAAGACCACTAGTTACTCTAACCAAACCAATCCCCTTTCTTTTTCTTTCTAGTTGCCGAATTTAGTGGAGTGGTTGGAGCTCCATATTTGAAATCTTGAGTTAGTGGAGGGTGATGTCAATGGGTTGATGTCATCTTCCACTAGCTCTTCCAAGGTCTTGTTTGGCCATTTCGGTCCTTCACAGCTCCTTTCGCGCTCTACAGTTATTTCCAATACTGTGATGAGCATTCTTATTTTATATTTTGATCCAAAAATTCTTTCATGTAAATTTGGACCGAAAACTTTCTTTCTCCAATTTTTCGGAGACCTTTTTGCCCTTAATTCGATTTCGGTGTGCTTGATTTTTCTAGGGTGAATTTATGGCTTATAAAACTTCATTTTCGGAGATTCTTTCCATATTCCTTCATCATACTTGTGAAGTCAACGTTGTGATCCGTCCCGGTCAAATTTTGACTTTTTGGTCAACCCTTTGACTTTTTTTTGTCAAAGTTGACTTTTTGGTCAAACCTTTGACTTTCGTCAAATTTAATCCTTTTTCGTTCTTTTTCCCTTAAAACCTCATTCTTGACTCGTAAATCATCAATTGAGTCTCATAATCATTAAATGAGGACCCGAACATCGATTAATCAAAATTATGAATTTCTCATTATTATTGATAATTTTTCATATAACACATCATAGATACATAAATTAGACTCTAATTCCTTATGAACAAGGAGATTACAAGTCTTCAAAATTTCTGGTCTTACACATTTTCTGGGCAGTGGCCGAGTATGGGAGAGGAAGAAAGGGAGAGAAAATTTTCGTGGAAAAAATGGATAGAGTGGCCGAGAGGGTGAAGGAAACACCAACCAAGAAACCAAAAGGATTTTGGTGCCCTAGGTGAGCTAATGGGTTCGGCCTTGGTGTGTAAGACTCGAAATTTTATAGACTTGTAATCTTCTTGTTCATAAGGGATTAAAGTTCAAATTACGTGTTTATAATATGTTTCATGAAAAATTATGAATAGTAATGAGAAATTCATAATTTTATTTATTAATGTTTGAGTCCTCATTAAATTGACTATGAGACTCCATAAATGATTTATGAGTCATGTATGAGGTTTTTAAAGGAAGAAGAACGAAAAAGGATGAAATTTTACGAAAGTCAACTTTGACTGAAAAAGTCAAAGTTTGACCAACAAAAAGTCAAAGGGTTGACTTTACGGGATTTTCGAAGTACAGTCCGGAAAAAGTTCTGAGAATAATGTTTGGTGAATTAGATAGCAAGATTAGGTCTTAAAACGTCCCTAGAAAATCAAGTACACCAAGTTAAAGTTAAGGGCCAAAAGGGGTTCGGAAAAATTAAAGAAAAATATTTTTCGATCCAAAATTTAC
The DNA here is from genome assembly GCA_025413485.1 of Ficus microcarpa. NCBI lineage: Eukaryota > Viridiplantae > Streptophyta > Magnoliopsida > Rosales > Moraceae > Ficus > Ficus microcarpa. The sequence continues at coordinate 22,859,048 of CM046376.1, forward strand.
ACAGATAAATTTTGTACTTCGGTACGATATAAAAATATTGTGTTTTGGAGAATCACAATATTAGAATTATTGTGTAGCACAAAGGAAAGAAAAAAAAAAGAGTTTTGGAGAGCAAACTAGCCGAACAAGGCCTTAAATGAGTTAGTGGAAGATGACTTAATTGCAATGACATCACTTCCCACTAAGGAGCTTTGCACATGTGGAACTCCCTCACCATGCATGTTGGTCGGCAGCTATAGGAAGGAAAGGAAGAGAAAAGCCAAAAGTTAAGGGAAAAAGCCACAATTTTGGGGCCAAAAATGTGAGCTAAGCAAGGACATCTTGCCATACCTATGAGCTCATCATCCACTAGCCTAAAGCAAGCCCATGTGGAGTCTTACCCTCCCCCATGAATTCGGCTGCAGCTAGGAAAAGAAAGGAATGGGTAAAGCCTTAAATCAAGGCAAGTCATCAACCACTCTTGTCCATCAAAGAAAACCCTCTCATTCCCTATGCACTTTTATTAAAAAAGTGAGCCAAACCCTTGCATTTCCTTCAAGAAGTTTCGGCAGCAAGAGGGAGAGAAGGAGAAGAAGGATCCAAAAAAATTTTCTTGGAGTTTTAAGCCTTGGGTTTTCGGTTCTACAAGGGAGAGTGAGAGCAAAAAAAAGTTGAGAGAATTTTAGTGGGTTCTAGGGCTTGGTGGCCGAATGGTGAGGAGAGAAAAGTGAGTGAGAAACTTGAAAAATTTTGGGGCTTTTCTTCTTGGAGAGCTCGGCTTGGTGGAGGAAGCAAGATCCAACCAAAAACAAAAATTTTGGAGTGCAACCCCCTAGGTGGCCGTGAGCTTTGGTGAGGAAAGGAGGAGGATTTGTGACCAAACTTTAGCTTTGATCAAGGTAACTTTCTAGAGCCCTAATCCTCTTTATTTTAAGCTTAATTTCAAGTTTAATTTGAGGATTCGATTGGGTTGTATGGACTTAAGTCCAATTTCGTTTCCGTGCCCTATTTTCGGTGTGTGCTTGGTTTGATAGATTTAGGGTTTGATTGGCTAAATTCTTGCTTGATTTATGCTTGTTTATAAATGAATTTCATGCTAGAAACTAGGGTTGTATGTTCTCCCAATTTGTGGCCAAAAATCTGCCCTTGCAGCCCCCATTGATGCATGCTAGTTAGGGCTGATTTTGTGATGCATATTTGTGTTGAATGCTAAGCTAGAACCAAAGCAACCCTAGGTTTTTAATTTTGGTTTTGGGTTCCATGGATTGTATGAGATGGCTAATGGGTTGGATGGGACGTTAGAGAACACTGTGTGTTTGAATCGTAAGCTCCCGAAGTAGTCGGTCGAGATAGATACGCGAAATAGGACGTAAACCGAAAGTAAATCTCAAAACTGCCAATTAGGTTTCGAATCTGGCCAGTTTTGGAAAAATGAAATTTCAAGGCCTCTAGAGGCCGAACGGGGTAAAACTTAAAACATGAAAGTTGCTCAGAACAACTTTTACTAGAGAGTAACGAGGGCAGAATCTTAAAATGAGGCTCCAACGGCCTCCGTTTTCCCCAAAACCCGTGGCTGATCCCCAGACCCAGTTTTCACTCAGTTTTTCAAGGCCAGCCAGTTTCAAACAAAAACTGGTATTAATACAAGCCAAACTGGATTTTTTGTAAAACACAAAAGTTTTAGCATTTTTCAAGAGCTACAACTTTTGTGAAGAAAAGTTTTCCAGATTGTCGATGGATTTTTAAACTGGGCATGTTTTAGGGAAGGTGCGCAGGAAATCCGAAAATTCCTGCACCTTAGCCTTACAAAAATGTTTTCTAAAAAAATTGTAAAGCGTTTTAAACTGTTATTTTAGCTACGAAAACTGTTCCAAAGGCAGTTTCCAACCTTAGACGATTTTATAAAAGATCTGTTTTTAAAACCATGAATTTTAAGAGTTCGGATTTGAAATTCCACATTTTTCCAAGAAGTAAAGAAAAAGGGGTTTCAAACCAAATGTTTTCAAGTTAAGGAAAAAGGATGATTTTACGTCAAGTGCTTCCAAGTTAAGAAGAGAAATGGATTTTAAGCCAAGTTACTTTCAAATTAAAGGAGTAAGAATTTTTACAAGCAACTAGAGAATTTTTGGAAGAAAGTTACACAAGGTTTTCCAAAGGTAAGGAAATGGAGTTTTAAGGAAAAATTGGTAAGCAAGCCGATTACGAATGGTAGCCGGATTTTATATCCGAGTTACAAACCCAAGAATGACTAAGGGTTGACTCAATGTCCACTTAAAGTTAACCTTAAGGGTTACCCAACATAACCCTAAGAGACACCCACATGTATATTTGGGCTAGAATTTAAGGGGTTAATGGAAATGACCCAACAATGAGGATGTATGAGTAAAGCCCAAGGGAAGAATGGAAACTGAACCCAAATGGAATGATTAAAGGCTTAGTATCAAGAAAAGGAGGTTATCCAACGTGACCTCTTAAGGACAATCAAAGTTTGATTTTCCTTAATGAAGAAAGATGATTAAGGTGGCCAAGAAAGATATCAAGTATAGGGGACATATAACCAAGATTAGGCATGAATGTTGGTTAGGTCACCAACACCTTATGAAAGGATCCTGATCCTATATTTTTAAAATAGCAGGAAGTGGCCGACAGTTGCAAACTGATTGAAGGACGCAACATTAAGGATACGGCAAGAGAAGTAAGTACAAACCTCACCTACAGTATGAAAGATAGTATGTTTTCAAAAGTGCTATTGCATGTTTTTATACTATGTTCAAAGCGATGGTATGATTGCTAAAAGTGCCATGTTTTCAAAAGTGCTATATTTGCATAATACTATGCTTATAAAAAGTGCTATATTTGCAAATTGCTATGTTTATAAAAAGTGCTATATTTGCAAAATATCATGTTTATAAAAGTGCCATAATTGCAAATGCCATGAATGTAAAGATGACATGCCATGTTATGAATGAGATGAAAGTATGTTATCATATAGTGACATCATAAGGTATGTTCACTAAGGATAAACAACATGGTAAGATATCACAAGTAAAGTGTCGTACCGACCTCCCATCAGGTGGATGGTTTTTCATGTTAAAGTTATGGATTATAGCCCTCTTATTGACGCGGGAGGGTGTAATCAATTATGTTTTTCCCAGAGTAGTTAGGGACCTTGCAAACCCTAACTGTATCTGGAGGCGCGCTAAATAAATGATGGTATGTACACTATGGAGCCCATAAGAAAGATAAGTCCAAGTTAAAAAGGAATGCATAAATGAACATAAATGGTTCACGCATATGCATATGATGATTGTATGTTTTCAAGATGTTTTAAATATGAATATGTTTTGTGAGATCACGTTTGTGCTTACTGGGCGAAAGCTCATCAAGTTATATTTCATACTGTAGGTAAGAAACCTGCAGCTTAAATGGTGGGTGTTGTGTGGATGATGCGGCGGCAGATGAAGGGCGGTATGGATACCACTACGCATAGATTCCGCAACCTTTTGATATGTCAAGAAGTTTTTGTGTATAAGTATAAGTGATGAAAACCACATATGTTATATGGTGTTTTGATACTAAAGACTTTAAGTAAACTTTCTACTTCAGTATCAAAGATTTATTGCTAAAGACAAATGCTTTTTATAAGTATGTTTCAAATAAAAAAATAAAATATATATATTTCTAAATTTTAAGTAAAGTTAAGTTAAGTAAGTAAGGTGGCGGCCCTACGTAGTAAGGGGGCATCACATGGTGTGCAGAAAATAAGAGAGAAAAAATTTGAAGGAGCTTAGCTAGGAGAGCTTCGGTTTGGCTTGAAGCATTCACCAAGTTGGGTGAAAAATTTTGGTGCCCAATTGCAGGGCAAAACCGTGGGTATCGGAGACCAAGGGAGAGGGAGAATTTCGGGTTCATCAACCTTAACCCAATCCTAGGGTTAGCTAAGGTAAATCTCCAATAAACCCTCACTTTTTCCATTCAATTTCAATGGGAAATTTATGTGTATTTCAAGTCGAAATATGTAAGAGCATAAGCTCAAGTTTTATGTTAATTGCCCTAGATTAGGTGTGGTGCTTGATTAGGGTGATTGCTCATGCATTGCTTGTGCATGGTTTATGCTTTGTGTGCATTATGTTTGTGCTTGCTTGCATGCTAGGATTACTTGGTTATATGGTTGGTATGTGCCCTGTTTTTGTGCAGCCGGTTATCGCTTGTTTGTTAGGTTGCTAGTGCTAACCAAGTAATGGCATGGAATGTTGGAATGAGATGTGTATGCAAACCCTAGATCATGCAACCCTAGGTTAGGGCAGATCTGTTTTGGGTTGCATGGCTGCGTTGGAATTACATGATAGTTCATGGGACGTTAGAGAATGCTACATGTTGGTTACTTAGGCTCCCGCGTGTTCGGTTGAGTTAGTTTCCGCGAAATAGGACGTAAAACCAAGTAAGCACAAAAACTGGCAGATTCGGATAGAATCTGCCTAGTTTTCGGAAAAGTGAAATATAAGACCTTTAGAGGCCAAATTGGGAAAAATGTAAAACATGAAAGTTGTTCAGAACGATTTTTCCTAGGGGACAGCATGGACGGATTTTCAAAATGAGGCTCCAATGGCCTCGATTTTTGTGATACCTAGAATTTCATGTTGTCATTTTCCTTCTAAAAGAGGAATTATGAGCATATGTTGAGATGTTTACGGAAAAACTCAATTAAGAGTTTTTCACACGTTTTACGAAGTCTTATGGCTCAATAAGACTCAGAACAGATTTTTAAGGTTAGAAGACGCCCTTTCAGGTCGAAAAGGACGAAATAGGACGCAGTTCCGAAAAAGTCAAAGTTTGACTGAAAAAGTCAACTTTGACCAAGAAAGTCAAAGTTTGACCAAAAGTGGTCAACGGTTGACTCGACAGTAAAAAATGATGCAGTATGAGAAAATACTGCAAAATATGTCAGTATGGGCGAGATAGCCCAAGTAGACAGTAGAAACACCCTAGAAATCAAGCATCCCTAGCATTAGTTAAGGTCAAGAATGACATTTTCAGTCATGAAGTCACCCAAAAGGACAAGTCAAAGTCAAAGGGCAAAAATGTCAAAATTTTCACTTTTTGGGCAAAACTGTAAATTTTGGGAAATATGTGAAGTAAGCAAAGTGACGTCGTTAGAAGATGTCACAATAAGGCAATGACTTGCCTTGCAAGAAAAGAATAAGGACTGGCCACTTTTTGGGGTGAAATTGAAAGGATTTTTGTCTTTCGGGGCAAAAATGTAATTTTAGAAAATATGTGATTCAAGTATGAGAAAATCACATAAAATCATGAAAAGAATGATATTTGCTTGAAAAGCAAGCATTATGGCCAATTATGAAGTTTAAGGACATAAATGCAAAAATTTTCAATTTTGGGGCAAAAGTGTAAATTTTAGAAATTTGACGACATGAGCATATGAAGTCACCAAGATGATGATATCATAAAATAAGATGGGTGTGTTGATTTTTAGGACAATCGGACACCTAGAGGACATTTTTACAAGAATTTCCATTTTTTGGGGGCAAAAATGTAATTTTAGAAAATTGTGAGGTAAGCGATGATGTAAGCAAGTGAGGTCAGCCATAACATCACCCATGCCAGCTGTTGCTGAGCTGAAGACAGCCGGCCACCTTGGGGGAGAAAGTAAGAAAAGTGGAAAAGTTAGGGGTCAAAGTCCAATTTTCAAAAGTTTCAAAATTGCCTATAAATAGACCCATTTGGAGCTGAAAAAAATGAAGAAAACTAGCCAAGTTCTGGCCAATTTTCCCCGGAAAATCCGTGAGCCATGAGGGAGAGAAAAGGGAAGAGAAAAAAATTGGAAATCCCATGTGTGATCTTCCATGGGTGAGTGCACGGGTTTGGTGCAAGAACCAAGCCCAAATCTGGAAATTTTTCTCCAGAAATCAGGCAGCAGCCGTGAGGAAGAGAGGAGAGAAAGTGAGAAAAATTTCAGTCCAATCCATGGTGTGTGGCCGAGCAAGGAGAAGGAGAAACCAACCATGGAGCCAATGAGGATTTGGTGCTTGGTGGGTGGCTGTTTCGGCCAAGAAGGGAGAAGAAATTTTCATGGGTTTGGGCAGCAAGAGGGTTCGGCTTTGGCTGAGAGGATTCACCAAGGATGGTGAAAATTTTTGATGCAATTTGGGAGCCAAAAGCCGTGGACAGTGCAGCCAAAAGGGAGATAGGATTTCGGTTCACAAACCATAGCCTAAACCAAGGGTAAGTCAAGGTAAACCCTTGAATTCTTTTAAGAAATTTCCATGCAAGATTTCATGGATATTTATGTGTATGTTTTGTGTATGCATGGCTGGAAATTTGGAGCCCCTTTGGTGGGGGAGAGTCGGCTGCAAAGGGCAGCCAAGAGCAAGCATGGAGTTCGGCTCCAAGGAAGAGAACCAACTCCGAAAATGTAGGAGGTAAAGCCCTAAACCCTAAAGCTTTTGGTTCAAGCTTTAAATTGGGTATTTATGATGTATTTTCAAGCAAGAATGTAAGGGCATAAGCTCAAGATTTTTGGTTATGCTAGGGCTAAGAATGTGATGCTTGATTAGGGTGTGTAGCATGTTAGTTAGTATGCATGGTTTATGTTTGTTGTGCTATGATATATGCTTGCATGAATGCTTGGTTTGCATGGTTGTATGGTTAGTTATGTCCCTGCCCTAGGTGCAGCCGAGTAAGGCATGAATGCTAGGAGGTTAGACCTAGCTTCGGTTTGGTTTGTATGATGCCGAATCCATGTTTATGCAACCATAGAACACATGCAAACCTAGGTTTAAGTAGTCCGGTTTTGGTTTGCATGGCCACGAGGGGATGACATGTCAACACATGTGGGACGTTAGTTAACGTACATGTTGTTCATTTAGGCTCCCGAGTGATCGGTTGAGTTAGTTTCCGAAAATAGGACGCGTAAAATCAAGTAACAAGAAAACTGGTCAGATTCGGACTAAGTCTACCCAGTTTTCGTAAACGAAAAATAACAGGCTTTTAGAGGCCGAATTTGGGAAAACGTAAAACATAAAAGTTGTCCAAAACAACTTTTTCTAGGGGGCTACACAAGCCGTTCTCCAAAATAAGGCTCCAATGGCCTTCAAAAATGCCAAAACCCGTGGCTAAGCATTTAAGCCCCCAGACCTAGTTCGTTCCAGGAGTCAGCCAGTTTCAACTCAAAACTGGTACGTTTTTAGGCCGAATTAGGATTTTCATAAAACACGAAAGTTTTAGCATTTTTTGAGGGCTAGAACTTTCATGAAGAAAACTTTTTCAGATAATGTACCGATTTTGAAACGAAAATTGTTTTATGAAGGGTGCTCAGGAATCCGAAATTTCCTGCACCAACAAGTTTAACAAAGTTTTTAGAAAAATTGATTTTCTATCTTAAACAAGTGTTTTGGCCATGAAAATCGTTTCAAAGACGGTTTTCAACCTAAAATGAATTTACAAAGCATAAAACCAAGAGTTTGGATTTTATGACTCAAGTTATGAATTTTTACATGAAATGTAAATTTTGGGATTTCTCCCTAAGTGTTTTCCAAGAAAGGAAATGTGAGTTTCAAGCTATGTTTTAGCGTACGATTAGTTCACGTGTGGTAACCGGGTGTTAGACCCAAGTTGCCGGGTCAAGCCCGAGACCCGAGAGGTTGACCTTAGAGGGTTGACCATAGTTGACCGCAGTTGACCAAGGTTGACTTTAGTTGACTTTTGGTTAACTCATAGCATAGAGTTAGTTTATCCTTACGGGTTATCCAAAGTAACCCTAAAGGATACCGTTAAGCTCAACTAAAGGGTTATCAGATATGACCCGATAGTTTCAGATTAAGATAAGCAACCCTTAGAGATTTAGTTTTGGCTTGGCACGCCAGGTTACCAAGAGTAACCAAGTTAGATGCTTTGCACATAAGGGGACATACAACCAAGATCATGTAGACATGTTGGTTAGTTTACCAGCATTTTCACAAGTTTAAGTAGAGCATGTCCTTGTCAAGCAGGCAGAACCTGCAGCTGTACCAGGAGTGGAACAGCACTAGGAAGGGACAGTTAAGCAAGAATGTATGACGGAAAGGTAAGTACAATTCCGCCTACAGCATGAACATGTTTGTTTGCATATGATGTGTTTAAGAAATCATGAATGGGATTTCATGATGCAGTACGTTTATGGTGTTCATGTTATGCAGTATGTTATGCAGTATGTGCTATGATGTTATGCAGTATGTGTTATGATGTTATGCAGTATGTCCATGCATGTTAAGTATGTAGTATGTTTCATGTTAAGATATGCACTAAGTTCATGTTATGCAGTATGTTATGTTAAGCATGCAGTATGTCATCCACGTTAATTGATGAGTTAGTATGCAGTCGCATGTTATGTTTTATGTTAGATTTGTGATATCACGAAGCATGTCCACTAAAAATAAGTCAGATGGTAAGATATGAGATAAGTTAAGTAGGACATGTTATGTTGTACTGACTTGCCTTCGTGGTAAGTTCAAATGGCATGTTCCATGGTTTGACTTGATAGGGAAGGGCTGCCTCCACTACTCCATGTTAAACTGTGTGTTTCATGGTTTAAGTTGGTTTTGTCGGACCACCTTCAATCACTCCATGGTTACATACCTAAGTACATACGCACATGTTATAGTAGCAAGATAAGATCAGTAGAAAGACCATAAATGATTTTAATAATAAATCATAATTAGTTCACGTTTTTGTGCATTTAGTTGCATGCGGATAGGACGTTGTGCTTACTGAGCTTTTTAGCTCATTACTTACGTTCATGCTGTAGGTAAGTTTCCTACCGGCACTTCCTGATACAAGCTGTGGAGAGATGGCGCAACAGAATGTGAAACATGGGTATGGACTACTACGGGGTTTCCGAAGTGCGTTTAAATGAAAATGTGTTTTCAGTACGTTTTCAGCATGTATGTATGACTCAGTTTATGTATGTATGGAGCTTTCCGCTCAGGTGAAAGCTCAGTACTCGAGTGAGTACATCAGAAGCAGTAAGGTTTTATAAAAGAAAAACAGTTTTAAGTTATAATTTACTTGAGTTAAAGTTCTATGATTTCCGCAAAAGATGTTTTCTAGTAACGATTTTAGAAAAGAAAGAAAAAAAAAATTTACTCTAGAAATTGGGTAACTTTATTTTTCAATCAAGCAAGTAAGTAAGTAGATGTCCGGACCGAACGCTCCAGGTTCGCGCGGTCGGACATCGCGTGGCCTTGGTGGCGATAAGTCGGGTTGTGACAATTTTAGTGAAAACCCGAGCCTAACCATGCCCAGTTTTTATGCATGGTCGGGTGGATTCAACCAAGACTATGGACGTGATAGAGTCCGAATTTAATTTTTCGTAAAACATAAAAGTTTTAGGATTTTTCGAGAGATAGAACTTTCATGAAGAAAAATTTTTCAAATTCGAAGTGCATTTTTAAACTGACACCATTTTCTAAAGACTGTGCGGGGAGCAGAAAATTCCTGCACAGGATTTTCTAAAAACTGTTTAGAAAAATGGTATTTTTCCAAAACGTACTGTTTTTAACTATAGGAAACTGTTCCAAGGGCAGTTTTCAACCTCAAATAATTTTATAAAGCACTAATCTAAGAGTTTGGATTTTTATGATTTAAGAGAAGGATTGTTAAAGTTAAATTACGAATTTTCCAAGTTAAGGAAAATGAATTTTTCAAATTAGAGTATAGCAAGCGATTAGTTTACGAATGGTAATCGAAAGTTATACCTGAGTTACTGGGTCGAGCCCAAGGCCCAAAGGTTGACCCATAGGGTGGTTGACCATAGTTGACCGTAGTTGACCGAAGTTGACCATAGTTGACCTTGGTTGACTAATAACATTGACTTAGTTTGGCCTTAAGGGTTATCCAAAGTAAAGGACACCAATTAAGTTAAGTTAAAGGGTTGATGGATATAACCCGATAGTTGTGGACTAAGGATGAAGCCCAGGGTTGGAAGATGGTTTAACCCTAATGGTATGTTATGGGCTTAGTACACAAGGTTATCCAATGTAACCAAGTAAGACGTTTTGCACAAAGGGACATACCACCAGGATTATATAAGCATGTTGGGTAGGTCACCAACATTTCACAAGTTTAACTAGATTATGTCCTCAATCGAGCAGGTAGAAACCTGCAGCTGTACCAGGAAGAGGAACAGCCTTATTTGGGGACAATAAGTTAAGAGCGTAGGACGGAAGGTAAGTACAACTCCGCCTACAGCATGAACAACATGTTTTGTTGCATAAGATGTTTTTAAGAAATCATGAACTGAATTACATGATTCGTAGGTTATGATGTTCATGTTACGATGCAGTATATCTATGTTCTATGTTACGATGTAGTATAATATGTTACGATGTTATGGTATGTTATGTTATGGTACGAGTATTATGTATTGATGAAGTATGCTATGATACGATGTTATACGCTATGAATGAGGTATGTTATGTTTTATGTTTGATATCGTGACATCATGAAGCATGCTCACTGATAATGAATCACATGGTAAGAACAAGTTCTTAAGACAAGAGATAAGACGAGTAAGATTGTTGTGTCGTACGGACTTGCCTCAAGGGCGAGTTTAAACGGTATGTTCCATGGTTTAAGTTGGATAGGACTAGCTGCCTCCACTACTCCATGTTAAACGATTTGTTTCATGGTTTAAGTTGGAACGGGCTGGCTGCCTCCCGCCACTCCATGGCTATGCACTTTAGTACGTGCACGCATGGTATATAAGAAAATAGAACTAAGTTAATTTACGAAATCATAATTGATTAATAAGAAATCATAATTGGTTCATGTATTCTTGCACTTACATATGCATGCGGATTGAATATTATGCTTACTGTGCTTTAGCTCACTACTTACGTTCATGCTGTAGGTAAGCTACCTACCGGCAATACCTGGTACAAGACTGTGGAGAGATGGCGCTGCGGACTATGAAATGTGGGATGGACACCGCCACGGTTTTATAAAATGTGTTTGAAATGAAAAAGGTGTTTATTTTATGTTTTAAGTATATATGGCAAAGTTTAAGTATGTATGGCAAGCAAGTTGCCTCGTATAGTACCAATCTGCATTAGGTCGGGTTTGGTCCACGGTTTATGTTTATGCATGATAGCTTCCCTAAGTGGTGAAAGCTCAGTACTCGAATGAGTACATATGAAGAAGTTAAGTTTTATGTATAAGAATAAGTTTAAGTTTATGTTTAAGTTTTTGTTAAGGTTTTATGTTTTATGTATGTATGTTAGGTTTTCAACTTACGGTTTTAAAATGATGTTTCAAAAGGAAAAAAAAAAAAAAAAATTTCCAGAGTTTTGAACTAACTTAATTATTTAAGACCAAGTTTTAAATTAAGTAAGTAATGTAACGACCCCCATTCGCATTGATGATCCTACGTGGGTGGTCGGGGCATTACAGTAACGACGTCCACCTCATGAACTCCCACTACACGCCTCCCCGTAGCGACTCTTTCAGTAGGCCACTGGTAGTTGTTGTTGGACATTCTCTCTAGGATCTCGTAAGCTTCATTGTAAGATTTCATCAAGAGGGCTCCATTTGCAGACGCATCCACCATACTCCAAGTCTGAGCATTAAGACCATTATAAAAAGTCTCCATTTGGATCCAATGGGGAAGTCCATGGTATGGGCATTTTCTAAGCATCTCTTTAAAACGCTCCCATTCTTCATAGAGAGCTTCTCCGTCCAGTTGTTGAAATGATGTGATGTCATTCCGAAGTTTGGCATTTTTGTTCGGAGGAAAATACTTCACCAAGAATTTCTCAGCCAAATCATTCCATGTTACTATCGAATCTGGTGGTAAAGAATTCAGCCAAGCTCTTGCTCTGTCCCTTAGAGAATAAGGAAATAACTTGAGTCGAAGTGCTTCTTCGATTACACCATGTAGCTTAAAAGAGTCACTCACTTCCATAAACAATCTCAAGTGCAGATGAGGATCTTCGGTTGGCATCCCACTGAATTGCCCCACTGTTTGAAGCATCTAAAACATAACCGGCTTCAACTCAAATTGTTGTGCCTGAATTTCCGGTCTAACAATGCTAGGATGCAGCCCAAGCAACATAGGTACAGCATAATCCCTTATCGCTCTGTGTCTATCATCTGCGATTGCTGCAGCATTGTTGACATTATTCACTATTGCTCCTTTAGCCCTTTCATCCATTCTGGCAGCTCCCTGTTGGTCTCTTCTTCTTGCTCTGAAAGTTCTTTCAATTTCTGGATCTAAGGGAAATAAATCAGTGTTCCTCGGCCTATTCATGCACGAAAAAGCAAGCTCCTGAAAATATAAACACTGAACCAATAAGAAAATGTAAAAACAAGAACCAAAACAAAATAACTTTTACAACTATTTTTAATGATTTCAATCCCCGACAACGGCGCCAAAAACTTGTTCGCGATTAATTAGTGTATATAAACCTACGCAAGTGTACGTAATCGCACAAGTAATATAGAATGTGAGTTGAGTATCGTCTCCACAGGGATTGACTCACTAAAATGAATTGTAAAAGAAATAAAGCACAAATCAATTTGCGTTTGGAAATCAAAATTAGAAAAAATGCAATAAACAAGTGAAATAAAAATGGATATAATGAAAAGGCACTAAAATAGACAAAAAGAACAATATTCAATCAAGAGTTTGTAATCAAGAATGAGAATTAAACTAGGATTGCCAAATCCCCCTCAATTGCAAATCAGACCCGAATGCTGTAGGAAATGCTGCAGCAAAACCTGTCCTGTTAACCAAAATTCGATTTTATCATAAAATTCTTCTGAATTCAGTATGATTAAAATTCATTAAACCTTTTTCAACATATTCCTATGTGAATCTAGTTCTCATAACACAATTTTAAACACCAAATTCAATTGGGTTATACAAGGTAAACAATATATTCCTATACCATTCACAAATCAATATAAACTTTAAAAAGCATATTGAACTTGCAACATCCAAGTTATATCCAGCTCAATTTAACCTTTCCAGAATTAAACAAGCCTAGTCTCCTATATAATGATGGCCAATCAACAATAGAAATTAACATTCAAGACACTCAGATGAACAGAAACAAATTCGCCCAACACTTCAACCAAACATTCAAACCATCCTCACAATTTCGGGTTCATCAACAATCCCAGCTAAAGAAATTTAGCTCATGTTTCGGATTACAAAATCAAA
>CM046376.1:22872339-22924820 GCA_025413485.1 Ficus microcarpa
AAGTGACAGCTACGTAATTACTCCGTCCCTTGTAGGACCTGAATCACGCATTTGTTGGGCTGGTCATTGCTCGTAATTCCCTCAATGGGCCTCCACACAATAGCTTGAGACCAAGTTGCTCGAATCAGCCCCATAAGTGCGTCTTTGAATTTCTTCGCGTGAGCTCTCGTAACCGAACCAGTGGGAACTAGAATTGGATCTAAATACGTCTCGTCCCACGTGAACTTGCCTGTGACGACGTTCTCATCAAAATATTCATGTGTAGTAACGACTAGGTTTAGTTTTCTCACGTAGAAATTTTGAATTTTTTCTCGGGAAAAATTGCGGCAATTTTTCGCGTTTACCAAACTTGTACGTTTTTTCTCAACAATTAGGTTCTATAGAATGAGAATCATTCCTGTGCTGAAACAATTACGTATTTAGGCTTTTTCTAATGGCCAAAATAACGAATTTATTCCCTCCAAATTTAGTGCGCGATTTCGGGTCTTAGAATCGTGTACCCTTTCTCACAGCAATTAGGCTCTGCCACCGCGAGCAATATTCCTTCCCTCACACGACAACTTCTTACACTCTTTTTCCCATCGTAATGTTGAATTTTTTTCCCTTCCAAAATTGGGGGATGTTTTTTCGCGGAGTGTAACAACTGTGAGGCATCACAGGCCTCGATAAATATTCTTGCGCTGAGACGACGTGGTTTTTCACTTGTTTCACCCGAAAATATTGAATTTATTTTGCCAAAAATTTGGTGCACGTTTTCCACGGCGCGAAAACGACCGCTCGTTCTTACGATGATTGAGGGCCCGCATGCCTCAAGCAGTGTTGCTATGCCGAAGTGACAATGCAAATCACAGTATATGCTGCCAGAAATTCATGTTCTTTTTGCCTCCAAATCGTCGAACGTTTTGGAGATGGGCAAACAACGTCCCATTTGTGCCACGATTTCGGTTGGCCATCCACAAGAAATATTCCTGTGCCGAAGTGATGGTGTTTTTGTGCGTTTTCTCCCTCCAAATTTTTGTATTTTCTCCCGCAAAATTTGGGCCATGTTCTCAAGGTCCCATTTGTACCATGGTTTGGGTTGGCCGTTGACAAGAAATATTCTTGTGCCGAAGTGTTGGGGTTTTTGAGCTTTTTTTCCCCCAAATTTTTGAATTTTCGCCCACGTTCTTAGCTACGTAAGAACATTTATATTTTTCCGCGACAACTAAGCCCAGCAGCCCCGAGCATTTCTTCGCCAAAACGACAAATCTTTTCCTGATTTCCCTGCCCAAAAAGTCTAATTATTCTTCCCTCAAAAAATTGGGAACCTTTTTCGCGGACTCTTTTACACAACTTTGGGGCACTGCGGGCCCTAATAAATATTCTTACACCGAAACAACTAGGTTTCTAACTTCGTTCTGGCCAAAATTTTTGATTTTTTTCCCTCCATAATTAAAGCATGTCTTTCGCGTGGTGCAAACGTGTACTTTCACGACTACCAGGCACCGCAGTCCCGAACAAATATTCATGCGTAGTAACAACTAGGTTTTTCAGTTTTCTCACGCAGAAATTTTGAATTTTTTCCCGGGAAAAATTGGGGTAATTTTTTGCACTTACCAAATGTGTACGTTTTTTTTTCTCGACAATTAGGTGCTATAGGAATGAGAATCATTCCTGTGCTGAGACGATTACGTATTTAGGCCTTTTCTTCAGGCCAAAATAACGAATTTTTTTTTCTCCAAATTTAGTGTGTGTTTTCGCGTCGCAGAATCGTGTACCCTCCTCACAGCAATTAGGCTCTGCCGCCGCGAGCAATTTTCTTTTTGCCCAAACAACAACTTCTTACACGCTTTTCCTCGTCGTAATGTTGAATTTTTTTTGCCCCCAAAATTTGGGGATGTTTTTTCGCACAGTGCAAACTTGTACTCTTTCTAACAACTGTGAGACACCATAGGCCCCAATAAATATTCTTGCACCGAAACGAGGTGGTTTTTCACTTGTTTCACTCCAAAATTTTGAATTTTTTTTCCCAAAATTTGGGGGCACGTTTTCCACGACTCGAAAACGACCGCTTGTTCTTACGATGATTAGGGCCCGTAGGCCTCCACCAGTGTTGCTATACCGAAATGACAATGCATAGTTTATACTGCCAGAAATTCGTGTTCTTTTTGCCTCCAAATCGACGAACGTTTTGGAGATGGCCAAAACAGGGTCTTATTTGTACCCGGATTTGGGTTGGCCATCCACAAGAAATATTCCTGTGCCAAAGTGATGGTGCTTTTGTGCTTTTTCTCCCTCCAAATTTTTGTATTTTCTCTCGCAAAATTTGGGCCACGTTCTCAATGTCATGATTTGGGTTGGCCGTCCACAAGAAATATTCCTGTACCGAAGTGTTGGGGTTTTTGGGCCTTTTTTCCCTCCAAATTTTTGAATTTTCTACCACAAAATTTGGGCCACATTCTTTGCTACGTAAGAACGTTTATCTTTTTCCGCGGCAACTAAGCCCAGCAGGCCCCGAGCATTTCTTCGCCAAAACGACAAAAATTGGGAACGTTTTTCGCGGAGTCTTTTGCACAACTTCGAGGCACCGCGGGCCCCAATAAAAAAAAGTCTTTTTAGTAAACTGAATGCTTTCTTATTAAAAAAAAAAAGCCCTCTGTTAGTAAATAAGTAATTTGTTCAAAAAACATGCAGAATGATAAGTTCAATGAATACAAGAAAAATGAAGGGGGAAAAAATGTGGTTTCCCTACTTTAGTAGACTTTTTTCCTTATGTCGTTCTGTTCTTCATTGGTTGTTATGGATCTGTTTTTGCTTTCCTTTTCATTGAAAATACACAAAGCTCTACGTGAGACAAATAGAGGAATGAGCAAAAGGAAGTCAACAAGAAATGCTAGTGCATTTTGTTGTCCATTTGCCCTGCTATGCCTGGATTGAGGCTTTTTGGTAGTAGAACTGGTAATGAAAGTAAAGTAATAAGAAAGATGATCCTTAATTTTCTTTCAAGTATTTGTTTGTGTATCAGATAATGTAATGAAAGACATTCTCGTTCTCTTTTTAGTGTTTATTAAATTTAATAATGTTAATTTTACCAATGTGATTACTACTTTTTACTCAATCAAAAAATCATTGGCACGTGAGATAATGTAATGAGAGATATTCTCGTTCTCTTTTTAGTGTTGATTAAAAACTTAATAATGTTAATTTTACCAATGTAATTACTACTTTTTTACTCAATCAAAAAATCATTGGCACATGAGAACTAGTAAGAGTACCATACAAGTAAATCTCATATTTATTAGTTTTGACAAGAAACCGATATTAAGGAGGACATAAAATATTGACATTCTCTTTTTTCAGTCTGTATATTGTATGAGACTCATATTATAAGTAAACATACAATTAACTTAGAAAAGAAATAGCTACTCACTTTTCATTTTTCCTTTTTTACGAATAAAAAAATAAAACTTACATTTGGGTTGGAAAAACAATAATAGAATGAAAACTTATACTACAAAAAAAAAAAAAAAAATGAGACACTAAGCGAGAAAACACTAGACGACAACCAAGTTTCAAATGAGAGTGAAATCAGAGAAATAGTTTAATGGAACGACATCCTACCAAGAAAACGACACCTAAGTATTAAAATGTCAAACAACTTGGAAAAAACATAAACAAGTGAAAACAAGCTATGATCAGTGGTGTTTAGTTTTGTTTACAAGTGTTTTTAAAAATGTTTTCAGACATCTTTTGAGGTACGAGGATAAAAACGTTTCCTAAGTAGAGTTTGTTTAGTTAAATACTTTGAAAACGAGAGTGAAAAACAAAAGCAAAAACTGAAATTGGTGAGACTAGTTTTTGTAAGGGAAATAAAAAAGATTAAAAACTGTTTTCTAAAAATTTTTTTTTTTTCCATTTCTAAGTTATATAATTTAATACATGTTTTATAAAAAAAACACTCAAACACGATTCATATTCTACTAATACCAAAATCAATCTCTGACAAAACATAACCAAACACAATTTCTAACTCTGGAGGAACAAAAAGAATCAATTTATGAGCGTTTACTAAAACGTCCCGTCTAAAAATGTCATCAGTCATCTTGATACACTAAAAAAAAAAAAGGTGAAATCTCGTGAAGAATTAAAAAATTAATAATAATAATAAAAACAAATGCTTCCTTTTAAGTAAAAGCAGCCTCTAGAAATTACTGACTTTGCTACAATTAGCGCAAAAAAAAAAAAAAAAAAAAAAAAAAAAAAAAAAAAAAAGGGACTCTGTTTGTATCCGTAGCAAATTTGTTTTAACTCATAAATAAGTACGGGGTTTTGGAACATAACTGCATAAATATTTGGATGGAATTTATAATAAGTTTTCCTCTGCGGAGGAGTGGCTACAGAACACAAGAGAGGCACACCAAATCCAACACGGAAATTTTTTGTGAATAAAATTGCAGAAACATCCAAATACATATGACAATATTGAACAAGAGGGAACATTACATGACCAACATGAAACAACAAGATCTTGAAAAGTTAAAAAAAGCAGAAACAGGATTTATTTTGTTCCAACACAGAGTGGCTACAGAGCACAAGAGAGGCACACTAAATCCAATACAGAGATTTCTTCTGAATAAAATGACAGAAACCTCACAATTCAAATAATAACACAGAATAGGAGTGAGTATCACATGACCAACATGGAACAACAAGACATAGAAACATGATTTGTTACGACATAAAAATACACCTTTGATAGACTGACTGACCTCTTCACAACACCATATGAAGCTAGTGTCTTCTTCCAATTCTTCGAACTTGGCGAGCATTTCTCTTTGATGATCTTTTCATCCTCCAAACAATGTCTGCAAGCCATTCGATTGTCTTATCTGGAAACCCCATAGATCCCATGGATATTCCAATTACGATCCGAGATCCAAATCCCATCAACACAATTTTCCAACCAAATCTATTGTCTTCATGCTTTGAGACGTTTTCTGCTGATGATTCTTTAGCCCCTTCATTGCTGCATGTTTGGACAGAGGGAATCCACATAATCCCAAGTTTCTGATGTATGAATTGTTTTCAAATGTCTCAAACTGATTGCCACAAGGTATTGGTCCCACCAATGTTCAAGGAAAGGTTGAGGAATGCAAGTTGTGTCAAATCTACCCCTAGTTCGTTGGGAATCTCTTTGGAAAGCTCATTTGAAGAGAGTCTAACCATTCCAAGTTGGATAAATTTCGCAATGAAATTGGAATAGGACCAACTAACTTGTTGTGAGACAAATTTAGCCCTTTAAGCGATTTAAGCTTCTCAACTGACATCGGAATCTCTACTTCAACATTATTCATGAAGACATCAATGGTTGTCAACGTGGTTAGGATTTTCTCGAGTTGAATCCCTGAGCCTTTCATTACCACCATCATAGAGTCTTGATAGTACAAACCGAATCCAATGTATTCCAAGTGATCTACATGTGCATACGTCATGGCAACGAATTTCTCAAAATATTTCGTCGGTAAACAACCTGCAAATTGATTGTTAGAGAGGTCCATGATTCTCAACTTCTGAAAAGGAAACCTTATCTTGGGATGTCCTACTGAACAAGCGAATCTATTAGATCTGAAGATAAGAACTTGTAATTCTGGGAGGGATTCCAACCACCGTGGGAATGACCCATTTATCTTGTTGTTTCCAATTTCATGCAATTGCACCTAAGAAAGAAATGTACATATAGTTGTCTTATGGATTTGGATTAAACTACCGGAGTTTATAATTTAAGAAAAGGATGTGATTAGTGTTTCCCAAAGATAAAAAGGCTATGCTCTTCATGCAGATCAAAGTAGTAACGGTTTAAAATCATAAAACTTTCAGAAAAATGATCTTAGAGTTAGACTTTCAATGTGATTTTTTTAATCTGATTAAAAAACTTTCATCAAAGATTCTTTTGAAACTTCGTAACGAATTTTTGGTTTTTGTTTCTTTTTCTTATTTTGTTGTTATGTGTTTTTTTATTCTTATTTTCTTTGTAATTTTTGGAATATTTTAAAGTTTTTTTAATTTGGTTAAAAAGGATTTCACCTAAACTTTTTTTTTTTTTTTTTGAGTTTCTATTAAGAAGTTTCAGTTAGTGTATTTTAAAATTTTCGTATTATGATTTTTTGTTTCTTTTTATATTTTCGTCATTGTGCACTTTTTGTTTAAAGTTTATTTCTTTTATTAATTTGGTTAAAAAAGATTTCGTCTAAATTTTTTTGGAATTTTGTCAAGAAATTTTTTAAAAAGTTTCGTACGGAGTTTTGGTTTTTTTGTTTCTTTTTCTTTTATGTCATTCTATGCTTTTTCAATTTTTATCTTTCTTATATCTTTTAGACAATATATTATTTACACACGCACCTAGTAAAATTATATTAGAGCAAAAGAAAAACAACAAAATGATCAAAGATAAAACAAACTAAATGCTTGAAAAATAACTAAGCGAAAGTATTAATATAAAAAGTAACTAGAAAGGAAACAACTAACGTTCAAAAGAAAGGAGAAAGGAAAAAACTAACTTGAATGGAAAAAAGGAAGTAATAAATTGGGGTTTATCAGGACCAATGTTACGAGCTTCTGGAATACAATGGGATCTTCGTAAAGTTGATCGTTATGAATGTTACGACGAATTTGATTGGGAAGTACAGTGGCAAAACGAAGGAGATTCATTAGCTCGTTATCTAGTCCGAATTGGTGAAATGACAGAATCCATAAAAATTATTCAACAAGCTCTAGAAGGAATTCCGGGGGGGCCATATGAGAATTTAGAAATCCGATACTTTGATAGAGAAAGGAATCCAGAATGGAATGATTTTGACTATCGATTTATTAGTAAAAAACCTTCTCCTACATTTGAATTGCCGAAACTAGAACTCTAAGAAAAAATAGTTATAAAAGGATGAGAAGCAAAAGGATGTTTAAACAAAGTAAATTTGATTTAAAAGATAATATTTTAAAGGCAATATTTGTTAAAAAAAAATAATATTACAAAAGAAAAAATAGTTATAAAAGTCTATTTAAGAAAAAAAGTTAAATAAATGAGGATGTATATAATTGAAAAAGATTATTCCATAATAGGGAATGGAAAACATATGATCATAAAGAACAAAAACAAAAGTAAAACTAAAACAAAATTTAAAAAAGAAAACTCAAAATGATAAAAGCAAGAAAAAGAGGGGGGGGGGGACACAAAAACCGAAGCACTATGCAAATAAACGATTAAAAAAATTGCTATAATGAATAGAGATGGTATAAGGAAATAAGTGTAGATAATTTCAAAAAAAAAATTACATAAGGACAAATTAATATATAGTATTCAAAGAAAAAACAAGAAACGACCAAAATAAAAAGGATAAAATATTTTAAAAGCAACCAAACGAAATTATTTATATACATAAAAAAAAAAAAAAAACACTAACGTTTTTTTTTAATATAAACATCGAGTATATTCAACAACATATTTATTTCTATCATCAATAACAAAAGTTTTGACGATAGAAATAAATAGGTTTTTATCATCAATAATAAAAAATAGGTTTTTATTTTTTTTTTAATTTTTTTTAATTTTAAGAGTTGGACTTTCAATGTGATTTTTTTAATTTGATTAAAAAGTTTTTCATCCAAGATTCTTTTGGAGTTTCGTAACGAATTTCGGGCTTTTGTTTCTTTTTCTAATTTTGTTGTTATGTGTTTATTTATTCTTATTTTCTTTTTAATTTTTGGAGTATTTTTTGGATTTTATTTTGTTTTTTTAATTAGGTTTAGAAGGATTTCGTCTAAACTTTTTTTTTTTTTTTTTTGAGTTTCTGTTAAGAAGTTTTGGTAAATTTTTTTTAAAATTTTCGTATGGAGTTATTATTATTATTTTTGTTTCTTTTTATATTTTTGCCATTGTGTACTTTCTTTTTCTTTTGTTTTTTTTAGTTCTCTCTTTTAAACTCTTCTATCTTTTATTAGTTTGGTTAAACAAGGCTTTAACTAAATTTTTTTGGAATTTTTTTTATGACTTTTTTTTTAACATTTCGTATGGAGTTTTGGTTTTTTGTTTCTTTTTCTTGTTTTGTCATTCTATGTTTTTTTTCGGTTTTTAATCATTCTTATATCTTTTAAACAATATATAATTCACAGGCGCTCCTAGTTAAATTATATAAGAACAAAAGAAAAACAACAAAATGATCAAAGATAAAAAAAAAACAAACGAAATGCTTGAAAAGTAACTAAACCAAAGTATTAATGTAAAAAGTAAGTAGAAAGGAAAAAACTAATGTTCAAAAAATTAAAAAAGAGAAAGGAAAAAAGAGTAATTAGAAAAGAAAAAATAGTTATAAAAGGATCAGAAGCAAAAGGATGTTTTAAAGAAAAGTAAATTTGTTAAAAAATAATATTACAAAAGAAAATATAATTACTAAAGTCACATTTAAGAACATACAATATTTTAAAGGCGATAAGATAAAATTTCAAAAATAAGGATATACGTAAATTGAAAAGGATTATTCCATAATAGGGAACGGAAAACATGTGATCATAAAAATTTAAAAAAATTAAAAAAAAAAAAAAAAAAACACACACACACACACACAAAATGATAAAAGCGGGAAAAAGGGGTAAAAATACACAAACAGAAGCACAATGCAAAGAAACAATTAAAAACAAGAGTATCAATAATAAAAAGAAATGGGAAATATAGAAAAAAAAATTTTAATAAGGACAAATTAATATATAATAGTCAAAGAAAAATCAAGAAACGACCAAAATAAAAAGGATAAAATATTTTAAAAGCAAACGAAATTATTAAAAAAAAAACACTAAGGTATATATGTGACAATAAAAGGAAGTTTAAATAAGAGTATATTTGCTATTTGCAAAATGAAAATTTTTAATACAAATGTCAAGTGTATTCAATAACAAATTTATTTCTAGCATCAATAATAAAAGAAAGAATATTTTTTTATTATTTTTTATTTAAAGAGTTGGAACTTTCAATTTGATTTTTTTTTAGTCAGAGTAAAAAGGCTTTCATCCAAGATTCGTTTGGAGTTTTGTAACGAATCTGGGGTTTTTGTTTCCTTTTCTAATTTTGTCATTATGTTTTTTTTCATTCTTATTTTCTTTTTAATTTTTAGTGTTTTTTTTATGGTTTTTTAATTTAGTTACAAAGGATTTCGTGTAAACTTTTTTTTTTTTTTTGGAATTTCCGTTAAGAAAGAAAAAAAAAACAGTTTTAGAAAAAGAAAAATTAGTTTAAAGGCAGTAAGGAAAAAAAAAAGTTAAATGAGGATACATTTGAAAAATATTATTTCATAGAAGGCATAAAATAAAAGGAAAATATATGATTATTAAAAACACAAAAACATAAACTCATATACGCAATAATAACACAAAAAACTGATATAAACTCAAAAAAATTATTCAGATAAAGAAAAACACACAACCACAAAATGATTAAAGTAGGAAAAAAAAAAAAACAAACGAAATGTTATATAAAATATTAACTAAGGTGTATATGATAAGCAAAAAGACGTTTTTTTTTTTTTGTGGTAAATGAGAAGCAAAAAGATGTTTGAAAAAAAGGTAAATTTGTGAAAAATATATGTATATATATATATATCTTTAACAGTTAGTTTAAAGGCCATAAGAAAAAAAGTTCAATGAGGATATTTTTGAAAAATATTACTACATAGACGGGATAAAAATAAAAGCAAAATATATAATTATTAAAAACACAAGAACATAAACTGATATAAGCAGGAAAAAAGGAAAAAACACAAAATAAAGAGAAACACAAAACAAAAAGACGTCAAAAGCAAGTAATAGTAAGAAACAGAAATATAAAGAAAAATAGTACGCATAAATTTTTTCAAAAAAAATTATTTTTAAAAAGATAAATATATTATATAATAGCAACAGAAAACCGACAAAACAACTTTTATAGTTAAGAAATATATTAAGTAAAAACCAAAAACGAGAAGGAAGATTTAAAAAAATAACACAAAAACACAATGATTAAAGAAGGGAAAACAAATACAAAAATAGAAAACAATGAAAGCAACGAGAGCCGTGACAATGAGAGTATGATGTATGAATGCCTGTATGAAGCATGAATGCATGCCTATATGATGTATGTATGCATAGATGGTGTATATGCATTAATTATGATGCATGCATGTAGGGATATACAACTATATAATCATCATTACAAACTACAAAAACGAAAATGATTAGAGTAAGCTTCCTTTCTGTTGTGGTTGCTCACATTAGTTTCGGAGAATCAAGAATCATCAATATCCAGTAGTTTCTTCTTCCTGCAAATTTTTTTTTTCTCCAAACAAAAAAACTATTTGCAACAAAGCTTATACTCCTATTAATGAGTTCATACAAATTCTAATAAATAAAAACGATAAATGATAGGAATCTCTTAGTTCAAATACAAAAAAAAAAAAAAAAACACACTACTTATATTCCTGATAAGGAGTTCATTGAAAGAAACAAACAATTGACATTACCTAATCCAACACACACGTGAAGATTTGACAATTAGTTATTCTTCCTACAAAACAAATGTTGCACAGATAATATATATATGTATATATATGTTATCAGTGTTAATAACCACTCCTATATTGTTATTGCTACTACTAATACTACTAGTGTGACAGTTATCAGTACACCACTATTGTAAATAGCTACAACTATCATAACTATTCCTATATCTACTAACTACTGCTGTTGCAACTATAACGCGATTGATATAATTATTACTAATACTACTGTTATTGCTATTTGTACTACTGTAATTACTACCATTACCACTACTACTACTTTGTTACTATTACCATTACCACTACTACTACTTCTACTACTACTATTGTTACTATTACCACTACTACTACTACCACCATTACTACTATTGTTACTGCTGTAATTACTACTATAATTACTATTACCACTACTACTACTTTGTTACTGCTACTACTAATACAATTACTACTGCTACTATTACCAATTCTACTACTACTAATACCAATACTATTTTTACTTAATACTGCTGCTAATAACACTACCGCTACCGCTACCTGCCAAGTCTACTGCTACTACGCTACCATTGGTTAATACTAGTACTACTTCTATTGTTAGAACTACTTCTAATACTATTGAAACTGCTATTAATACTAACAATAATACGACTACTTTCGCTACTAACTAAAGAAAAAGAAACAAATGGAATGAGAATTACTTACCAATAGGAGTGTTTAATCATCTGTTCTAAAGATAACACTAAATTGTTGAAGATTCTGCTAAAATCACAAAATGGATAAAATTATGAAAATTGAGTTATCAAAGAAGCAAAAATTTCGTGGAGGATTAAAAAAAGAAAAATAAGTTTGTCTTGTAAGATTACCTGTTTAAAATTTATAGTCTATAACACCAATAAGGTATGTAAACTCTTGATCTTGCAACCACAACTTGTTGTGATACAGAGTGACACTCAACTCAAAACTGTCTAGAAAACAAGAGGAAAGAACAATATATTAGCTAGAACAAGCTAAAGAAATAACATGATATTAGGTAGGAAAAAAAAAAAAGTAAAAAGAGTATATAAGTTTTGAGCACGAACTACTCACAAATGCAGCGTCTTAGAATAATTAAAAATAAGGACTCCAACAATTTCACAGTATGTGGCACTTCAAGTAGAAAAAGCTAAAACTTGAATCAGTCAAAACAAAGTGAATTAGTTTGACGTTGGAAAAGATGCAGTGCCAGGAGGGGAAGAAGTTAGGTACCTCTGTGTAGGATATTGACGGGTGAATGATTTCAAAGTTGGTTTTCATGGTTAGGTGGTTTTGCCAACAAGTTCTAATGGGGGACCTAGCTGCATGCACACGTTAAAATGCAAGTGAATTTCATTTTATTTGTTATTTGTTATTTTTTATTTTTTGCAGTAACATCAATGCCAAACTAATTCAATAACATAGAAGGACAAAAAAGTTGCCGAAAACTATTGTGAGCAAAACTCTACGTCACGATCACTTCTTTTAAGATCCTCCTCGGAACCAACCATAAACCTACAAACATAAAAGCCATCAACCACTAATATGTCTCTAAAGAAAATGTGAAGAGAAAATAAGATATGGAATCGTCAATTCAAGAAACTCCATGTGACTAACTTCCAGACTAATATCTCATCAACCTACAAAAGTGCTCCAGACTCAGTAAATCATGTATGTTGTGTTCCCTCATTAGAACATAATGAAAGAGAAAGGGACAAAATTTCACTCACTTCAATTGCGCATATCGTGTTGCCTCATTCTGTAAAAGAGCTCCAGATAAACTTGTCGCTGCCATCACTTTAGGAAAAACAAACAAACCTAATTCACTAATCAGAATACAGGCCGAATCTAAGAAATACAATTGACAAACAATATACTAGTGGTTGACTAAGTACTTAATACAACTCTTGTACAATGTAAACTGGAGAAGAAATATTTGACATCCTTGTGAATCACATGAAGCCACTCATGTCAAAAAGAGTACAAATATTCTAATTCAAAGCTCCTAAGAGTGCGTTGAAATCACAAAAAGGATAAGATTTTGCACAACTAAAGCACTAAAATAAGAAAATATTTATTCGAGAAAAGAAGGTTGTCTTGTAGGTGTTTACCAGTGTGAAGTCTATGGTATAATAGCACCATACTTAGTGTTATGACTTGAGGCAGTATTTGAGTGGGAACTAGTTAAAAACCGCACAACTAGAAACAACAGGGAAAAAACGGACAATATATAAACTGAAGTACGGTTATGAATGATGCACTAAAAGCTATTTGTAACCCCAAAGCACAGAGAACTACTCACTACAAGTAGCTTCTTGTGACAATTCGGAATCTGTACTCCATTGGCTTCACAAGATGTGACACTTTACAACTGAAAAGAATAGATCATAAGCGGAGTAAATGACAAGCACATATAACTCACTGAGATTCTCTTACCACTTGGAAAAGATTTAATGCGAGGGCAAAACGAATTACATACCTCTGTGCAAGGATATTATTAAGTGAATCATTTAAAATCCATAAGAAGGCTAGCATACAAACATGAAATGACAGTGCTTCCAAGAACTTCTTGTAGGGGGGCCTAACTGCATGTCCACATAAAAATGTTACTTCACATGAATTTCAAATTTCTATAATACAAAATAGTTACCGATAAGGTATATAAGCATGATTTCGCATCAGGATCGCTTCTCCTCTGGGGCCATCCCCTGAACCACACCTTATCAGCAATAAAAGCTATCAATCTCAGTTTAAAGACCACAAATATGTACAATATATCTTTGAAGAAATTGGGAAGAAAAAAGGGTTAAGCAATAATCAATTCAAGCAACTCCATGGTGAAGGGCTCCCTGACTTCTCATCAATCCTCCAAAAGCAAGCCTATAAAGCGCTACAGACCAAAGCACATGTAAATAAGCATGTAAAGTGAAAAAAGAACCAATCAAAACTTGAAGGAAAACATTCTTAAGTCTAAGAATACTAAAGAAGTAAAAAATGCAACATCAAAAGATAAGACCAAAAGGTCTAAATTTTAGAATAGAAAAGATAGTACTCCAAAGCCATGTGATCATCTAGATCATCAATCGTAACTTTTGCAAGTAAAATAAAAAATGAACAGTGAGAGAGAGAATAAAACTTTTGGTTGTCACGTAAGGCTACATTGTATTAATCACCTTCTAGATTGAGCAAAAACATTTCTAAACGGTAGGACAAAACTAGATAAAACTTTTAAAGTAAAAGGAAAGGAAATGAATAAGACTTTCCAAACAGTTATAAGGTTTCATTACCAAATTGCTAAAATATTCTTACCTATGGGGCTTTTAGCAACAAGTACTGATGCTCAAGCATTATTTATTTATTTGAATGGAGAACGCCTTCCTTTCATCCTATTGCCCCAGTTTAGACCGAATACAAATGCATGAATCAAGTGAGACAGATTTCACAACATATTAATGCAACGTTGCTATAAGATCTCAACTTCTTTACAAGCTTACCGTGTGACTACAGTTGTGTATTTCCATGGTCCTAAACGTTTTTCCTGTGCTCCCAGTATACACGTGGAATTTTGAATGGCAAACCTAGTAAAAACTAAGATTGGTTGTTAAAAAGGTATCCAATCCATCAATAACATTAATTTGCTAGCTAAAGGTGATTAAGAGTACAAATATGCAATAATGGAGAAATTCTATGACTACAACAGTTAGTTTCAAGACATCTAGTATACCTTTTATAATGCTTGACATGTGCAACCTTTTGTTGCGCCTTCTTGCTCAGTCTTCCTATTGAAGAGCATCTGACGCTGCTTGCTGAAATCAAGCCTTTTCCAATCACAAAATAAGAGGATCGTTGGACTTTTATGGATTGATTCACAAACATGCACATCTTGTCACAAACTATGTCACAAGTACAAGTAAAATTCCAAACTAGCAAAAGAAAAAAGAAACAAACGACAATGTTTAAAGGTTCATATCAAATATAAATTTTTAACCTCAAGCACTAGAGAAGATCATAGGACCGCTCTAGAGAAGGAAGTGTTGTTTCTTTCCTCGTCAAGACCTTCAAAAAGGATGAAACTATGAAAGATTTGTTAAAATCACAAAATGGACAAATTATCCACCACTGTGCTATTAAAGAAGCAAAAATTTACTAGAGAAAAGAAGTTTGTCTTGCAGGGGTTAGTTGTGTAAAGTTTTGTAGTCTGGACACTAATAGGTCTCTTAACTCTTACCGGTTAAGTATGTGAGAAGAGTTCTTCATCATGATTGCTTCTTTCTTAGGGCCATCCTCTGAACCAACCATCAACTTGAAAGCAACAAAATCCACAAAACTAAATTAAAGACCACAATTATATATCTAAAAAAGATGTAAAGAAAAAAGAAGACAAGGAATTGCCAATTCAAGCAACTACACGGTGAAGAGCTTCGATGATTAATAACTCTTCAATCCTTCAAAAGCAATTCTGAATGCACCACAGATAAAAACATATCTATTAGCATATAAAGTTTAAAAAAAAAAAAAAAAAAAAAGGCAAAATTCTGACGTGGATTATAATAAATATCTTCTGCCTAAGAACACCAAAGACATTAGTAGTGCATTATAAATATAAACATTTTTCCCCATCAATTTCAAATAAGATTTTTTTAAGTTAAAAGATGTATAGGAACTATAAAATCTAATTTTTTTCAAACAAAAAGATACCAATTCAAATCTTTGATCATATGATCATCAATCATAGCGTTTTAAAGAAAAACCATGAAAGAATACAATAGGGGAAACATTGGGCTTAAAAATTGCATGGAAGCTAATGATAATTAGAAGTACCAAACTTTAGCAATTGCTTATTTAAAGGATAATAGTCAATAAAACATTCCAAGACTCTTACGGCGTTCCAATAGCAAATTGTTGGGATATTCTTACCTTTGAGGTTTCTCACATCAAGTATTGATGCTCAAGCATTTAATGTTTTTTCGCAAACAAGTGAAGCTTGGAAGAATCAAAACTCATCTCTTCATAATAAAACTGAGCATCGAGAATAAAGCATTCCTTCCATCTGTCTGTCCCTGTTTCATTTCAAACACAAATTCATGAATGAAGTGGGAAAGATTTGACAATATTTATAGAATCTCATCAATTTTAAAAGCATACCGTGTGACAACTCGTGCTAGATTAACATTCGTGCCATTCCATAGTCTGAAAAATTCTTCTTGCACGCTGCAACAACATTAATTCCTATTATATAGATGGAAACCAAGTTCAACACAACAACTTATAGTATTTCATTACCTACTAAGGAACCCTGTGTTCTTACTCCTTCGAATTGTTTCAGCTGAATTACAACAATGGAAATATCAAGAATGGATTCAGAGTGGAGGATGAGCATGATTGGGTGAGCCTTCGTAGGGCATCATCAGTCCTTTACCCTTATCCATATCAACCTCTTCCAAGCTAAACTGGTTGAAATCACAAAATGTACCTGGATAAATGAGTTATACCATGAAATCTATGATGAGTATTAATTTTAGAGTATCAAAACACCCCTGAACTAATTACAGAAAAAATGCAATTATAAAGAAAATAATCACCATGGTTTCATAAAGTCTAATTATTTTCAATTTTTAACAAGTACATAAATTAGTTGAAACTCATAATGCACTAAAAATGAATGATACCGAAAAGGATAAATCTAATTAAGCCTAATGAATAATAATCTAGCTTTTCTATTTTGCATCAATAAAACAAGGAAGAAAAACTTATAACTTGTTTAAATAGGGAATTTTCCACCATCAATTGCCATCATAACGTGTCTATCCTATTACCATCAACTACACTGGCATGTATTTCCTACAGCACAAACAAAACTTTTTAAAATCTGGGGCAAGGAAGAAGATACACCAACAATAAGACAGAGATAGTAAAGCAATAATTACGTATGAATGCATGGCTATTTATGACGCATGTATATGTACATTATACCTAAGCATTCATAGATAAGATATACAGTTATATAATCATCAGTACCTATTAAAAAAATGAAAAAGATTACAACAAGCTTCCTTTCCGTCATGGTTGCAAACATCATTCTCAGAGAATCAAGAATCATCAATATCTAGCAATTTCTTCTTCCTGCAACTTTTTTTTCTCCCAACAAAAACCGACGCACAAAAAAACTATTTGCCACAAAGCTTATACTCCCATTAAAGAGTTCACACAAATTCTTATAAATAAAAAGGGATAAATAATCGGAATCCTTTAGTTCAAATGCAAAGAAAACACACACAACTTATACTTTTGCTAAGGAGTTCACAAGAATTGGAAGAAATAATAAGAGAAACAATTCACATTATTTAATCCAACATGCACGAGAAGGATTAAACAATTAGTTACTCTTGCTACAAAACAAAAAAACAAGACACAAAAACTATTTGCCACAGCGCTACCCCCATTAAGGACTTCACACAAATTCTAAGAAATTAAACGATATAAATAATCGGAAGCCCTTAGTTCAAAAACAAAGAAAACAAACACAACTTATACTCCTACTAAGGAGTTCACATGAACTATAGAAATAAAAAGAGAAACAATTTATGTTATTTAATCCAACACACACGGTGAAGGATTAAACAATTAGTTACTCTTGCTACAAAACAAAAACGAGACACAAAAACAGAAAAAAAAAAAAAAAAATATTTGCCACAAAGCTTATACTCCCATTAAGGAGTTCACACAAATTCTAAAAAATAAAACGTGATAAATAATCGGAATCCCACAATTCAAAAGCAAAGAAAACACACATAACTTATACTCATGCTAAGGAGTTCACATGAATTATAAGAAATAATAAGAGAAAAACTTCACATTATTTAATCCAACACGCACGGTGAAGGATTAACAATTAGTTACTCTTACAGCAAAACCAAAAACAAGACAAAAAAAAAAAAAAAAAACTATTTGCCACAAAACTTATACTCCCATTAAGGAATTCACACAAATTCTAAAAAATAAAAAGGGAAAAATAATCAGAATCCTTTAGCTGAAACGCAAAGAAAACACAGACAACTTATACTTCTACTAAGGAGTTCATATGAATTATGAGAAATAAGAAGAGAAACAATTCACGTTACTTAATCAAACATGCGCGGTGAAGGATTAAACAAATTAGTTACTCTTGTTGCAAAACAAAAAACGAGACAAAAAAAAATTATTTGCCACAAAGTTTACACTCCCATTAAGAAGTTCACACAAATTCTAAGAAATAAAACGGGAAAAATAATTAGATTCCCTTGGTTTAAATGCAAAGAAAACACACACAACTTATACTCCTGCTAAGGAGTTCACATGAATTGTAAGAAATGAAAAGAGAAACAATTCACATTATTTAATCCAACACCTAAGATGAAGGATTAACAATTAGTTCCTCTGCCACAAAACAAAAAATGGGACAAAAAAAAAAAAAAAAAAAAACCTTTTGCCACAAAGCTTTTACTCCCATGAAGGAGTTCACACAAATTCTAAGAAATAAAAAGTGATAAATGATTGGTATCCCTTAGTTCAAATTCAAAGAAAACACACATAATTTATACTACTGCTAAGGAGTTCACATGAATTGTAAGAAACAAAAAAGAGACAAACAAGTAACATTTCTTAATCCAACACACACAGTGAAGGATTAACAATTAATTGCTCTTGCTATTTGAAACAAATGTTACACAAATAATATATATATATATATATTATCAGTGTTACTAACTACTCCTAGACTGCTATTCTACTACTAATACTACTAGTGCTACTTATTACAACTATCAGTACCACTATAGCAAGTAGCTACAACTACCACTGTCATCTACTAACTATTAATGCTCCTACTACTACGCCATTGCTACAACTACTACTAATACTATTGTAATTACTATTAATGTTACAACTACTACTACCACGAATATTACTACTATTGTTACTGCTACTCTTTCTACAATTGCTACTGCTACTATTACTAATGCTACTACATACTAATACTATTTCTACTTACTACTACTGGTTAATACTAATACCACTACACTTCTACTGTTAGTACTACTAATAACACTACTACAATTGCAACTGCTATTAATACTAACACTGACACTAATACCACTGCTATTGCTACTAAAAAAAAAAAAAACCAAATGGAATGAGATTAAAAGGGAAAAGATTAGTTACCAATATGAATGTTTGACTGTCTAGCTCTAGAGATAATACTGAATTGTTGAAGATTCTGCTGAAATCACAAAATGGATAAAATTATGCTAAATTGAGTAATTAAAGAAGCAAAAATTTGTTGGAGGAAAAAAAAGTTTGTCTTGTAGGATTACATGTCTAAAATTGAGTCTATAGCACCAACAATGTATGTAAACTCTTCATCTTGCAAATGACAAATAGGTACCAATTTGTTGTGGTACTGGGTGACACTCAACTCAAAACTACACAACTAAAAATAACAGGAGGAAAAAGATAAATAAATTAGCTGGAATAAGCCCAAGAAATAACAAGTTATTCCAAAAAAAAAAAAAAGAAAAAAGAGTAAAAGAGTAAAAGATTAAAGAAGTTTCAAACAAAACTACTCACAAAATGCAGCTTTTGAGCATAATTAAAAATCAGTAATTCAACAATTTCACATTGTGTGGCACTTCAAATAGAAAAGGCTGAAAAATGAATAGGTCAAAAGAGAATGAGCTAGTTTGGCGTTGGAAAAGATGGAGCGCGAGGTAGAGTTTAGGTACCTCTGTGGAAGGATATTGATGAGTGACTGATTTCAAAGTTGGTTTTCATGGGAAGGTGGTTTTGCCAACAAGATCTAATGGGAGACCTAGCTGCATGCACATGTGAAAATGCAACTTCTAGTGAATTTCTTTTTTTTTTTTTTTTACACAATAGCATCCGTACAAAACTAGTTCAATATTATAGAAAGATAAAATAGTTACCAATAACATTTGTGGGCATAGTTCTGCATTACGATCACTTCTTCTAGGATCATCCTTTGAACCAACCACAAACCTAAAAGCAATGAAAGCCATCAAATTCAGCCAAAGACCATGAATATATCACTAAAGAAAATGTGAAGAGAAATGAAGATAGGAATCATCAATTCAAGAAACTCCACGTGAATAACTCCGAGACTAATATTTATGATATAGACTAAAACATGTCTAAATTATCATTTAAGGTTGAAAAAATCTACAATGCTAACATTAAAGTAGACAAGGAACGTCTTTAGCCTATGAATACTAAAGAAGTCAGAAGTGCACTTAAAATTTTCCTATTATCATCTCAGCGAGTTCAAATTTGTTTTCATTAAAAAGAGATAGGACTAAAAAAATCTGAATACTGGGTATCAAAAATAGCAAGAAGGGCAATATAGGCTGAAAAAAATGCGTTGAAATGAGTTAACAATTAGAAGTCCCAACTTTTAACAAATATGTTTTGACTACATCATACCAGATCCCCTCCACGATCGAACATAACTACTTTAAAAAGGCAAGACAAAAAACACATGGAACATCAATTAAATTATCCAAAACAATTTCAAGGTTTCAATAGAAAATTGCAGGGATAATCTTACCTATGGGATTTTCAGCTGTAGGTACTGATGCTTGAGCATTTGTTTTTTCTCACTACCAACTGAAAAAAGCTTGGAAGAATCAGAATCATATATAATCAGAAAACATATGTAAATTAGCATGTAAAGTGTACAAAAGCCAGAATTATAACTTAAAAGGAAAGCAATCTTAAAGCCTAAGAATACTAAAGAAGTCAAAGATGCATTATCTAGGCCAAAATATCAAAATTTTTTGGAACAAAAAAGCAAAATCCAAAACAATGTGATCATTTGGGTCATCAATCATAACTTTTGCTAGTAAAACCATAAATGAAGAGCAAGAGAGGCAACGTGAGCTAGAAAAATGCATGGAAATTTATGAACAGTTAAAGCCCAATATTAAGTTATTACTTAAGACTACATTGTACTGATCACCTTCTACATTGAGCAAAAATTTTTGAAGAAGGTAGGACGTAGGCAGATAGAACTTTTAAAGACAAAGCAAAAGAAAGTCAATAAACAACAATTACAAAGTTTCAGTACCAAATTGATAGGATATTCTTACCAATGGGGCTTTCAGCAACAAGTATTGATGCTCGAGCATTTTTTTTCCTTTTTTGCAAACATGTCTAAAAAGCTTGGAAGAACCAGAATCCTCTCTCCTTATCCTGAAGTTGCACATGGAGAATTGCACTTATAGTGTTTCTTTCAACCTGCAGCCCCTGTTCAGACCAAATACAAATGCATGAATCAAGTGGGAAAGACTTTCACAACTTATTTATGCAACCTCACTAACAGATCTCAAAAACATCAAAAGCTTACCGTTTGACTGCAGTGGTAGACCAACATCTGTGTATTTCCATGGTCCTAAAAGTTTTTCCTGCAGCAACATCGGCTCCTAGTGTACACGTGGAATCTGAATGGCAAACCTTGTAAAACTTAAGATGGGTTGTTAAATAAGGATCATACCAGTCAATGATATCAGACAATCACAAAACCTAGTTTGCTAGCTAAAGGCGATTAATAGTACAAATCTACAATAATAGGGAAATTCTATGACTACAGGTTTTGTAACTAAAAGCCTTTATGAATTTAGATTAGAGACAGTGAATTCACAATTTTTTCTATTTTCAATTGTTCGATCATTAGAAGAATCCGAACTTCATTGAATTCACAATTTTTTTTTTTCAATTGTTCGATCATTACAAGAATCCGAACTTGGAAATCATAAACAAGCAGACTTGAAGACCAGGGCAAGAAAAATGAAAACAAAAACAAAAAGACAAAAATTTGGAAAACTCATCATGGAAAAAAGCCCAAACTCAGAAACCAGATCGTAGCTATCTGATCAATCTTCAGTAATCGGAAAAAGGGATTCCTAATTGTCTAATGTCCGTCACAGAAACTTTTTTGGGGGAAATGAAAGCCCCAAATTTTCCGTAAAGACCCTACAGACTCGTCGCGTTCCTTCCAGATAGACAGAGAGAAGAAGAAGAGAATCAAAAGAGAAGCTTAAGAAACACACTTGGAAAACGTGTAAATTAG
Organism: Ficus microcarpa; assembly: GCA_025413485.1. Lineage (NCBI taxonomy): Eukaryota > Viridiplantae > Streptophyta > Magnoliopsida > Rosales > Moraceae > Ficus > Ficus microcarpa. The sequence goes on from CM046376.1 coordinate 22,894,024, forward strand.
GAAGAGAAATCGTAACCCAAAACCTTTTGTGAATTTAGAGACACCGAATTCAATTTTTTTTTTCTAATTGTTCGATCATTAGAAGAATCCAAATTTGAAAAGTATGAACAATCAGGCGTTAAGAACAGGGCAAGAAAAATGAAAACAAACGAACAAAAAGAAAAACAAAGAATTGGTAAACTCACCATGGAAAAAAAAAATCCCAAACTTGGAAACCGGATCGTAACTGTCTGATCAATCTTCACCAAACGGAAATAGGAATCAATCTTCACCAAAAGGAAATAGGAATCAATCCTCGCCAAACGGAAATAGTAATCCAATGGAACTTGTTTGGGGGAAAATGAAAACCCCAAATCTTCCTTACAGACTCGTTGCGATGCGTTATAAAACCCCAGAGAAATCCATCGTTTCAGAGAGAAAGAGTGAGGAAGAAGAAGCAACAAAAGAGAAGCTTTACGAAACCCTCTGAGATAGAGAGAGAGGAAGAAAGAGAAAGAAGCCATTTTTGCGTCACCAAGCGAGTGACTGTGAGAGGAAGAAGAAGAATCAGAATGAGAGAGAAAGGAAGAAGTAGAGAGAGAAACAGAAGCCGTTAAAGTTCAAAAATAAAAATGTAACAGAAGCCGTTTAGCTGTTTTAAGGTTGTAAAGTTGGGCTCTAGGCTTGATTCAATCTTGACCGCTCGTATAATCACAACGGATAGTTTTTAAAACGATCTTACTAATCCGTGTATGATTACCAAACAACTATCAAACAGGATTATTCAAAAAAAAAAAAAAAACTATCAACCAGGAGGAAAAAAATAACTCAGATACTATGCTTAAATGTGACCCAAATATTACATTTTATAATGTCACCAAAAGAAATTTTGCAAAAAAAATTCGAAGTCGATGGAAATATCATTAGAAAAATTATGAAAACTTTTATACACCACACCTATTTAAATCATCCACCAATTTTAAATTTTAAATTTTATTTAATACTTTTAACTCACCACTTATAATTACAAAAAAAAAAATCCCATTAATTAAACCATATATATTTTTCTCCTTTCACCCACCCACAAATCAAATCACACACTCTCACTTTTAACTACTTTTCTTTCTATCCCACGTTCTTAAATTATTTTTTTCGAAGTTCTACGTTCTTTTAACTAATAATGAAAAGATAAATATAAATTTCAAATATATATATACACACACACATAAAAACGGTAAATCCATACATACACACGTACAAGACTCAAAATCAAAGTATTTAATCTTAAAATAAAATTAAAAAGAAAAAAGACTAGAGTATTTTGTTTGCTTCCAATATAAGGCTCAATTTAATACATATATCATTTCATTTCAAATTTATTTATATATTTTGAATTGTATGTACATATATATTAGTTTTCACAGGATATGAATTTTCAAATAGTATTTGAATTTTTTTTTAACTGAAACTTAACAAGATATTAAAAAAAGTTCGCAATAATCCATGTATGTATTCATAAACAAGCGCTTGACAAGTGCAGTTGAAAGTAAACGAAAAGAAAAGGTATGAAAAATTATTGATACAACCATATAAACTTAGAAAATACGATGTTTCTCGAACAAAAAGATATTCCTACATCTTTTTCTTGCAAAAAAAATGCAAATTGTCATCAACATGATAGTCAAAAATATAGTTAGACAAAAATAAATTAAAAAAAAAACTTATTGTTTCCTTTTCAACAGAGGTCAGTCTTCTTCATTTCATTTGTTATTAGAATTGAGCATTTTATATTATATATAATAAAGAGTATTGGACAAAAAAGAAAGTTTGGTGGATATAGCTTTCATTTTTGATACAAACACAAATGTGCAGAATACAAGCTATATACAAATTCTAGTTGACTTCTCTAAGCTAATAAAAGGAAAGGAAGCAAATGAAAAGCTGTGCAATCTGTAGAATTAAGGAAAATACAAAATAAGGAAAGTGTGCAGATTTGATGCCTCAAATCCGTATTATAGTAGTTTAGTAAATCAAGGGAGGCAATCAAGCGACCAATTACTTTCTCCAACACCTCCCCCCCCCCCTCAAGATGGCAAGTGAAGGTTTTGAACACTGATCTTGGAAAGAAGTCCCTTGAAAGGATCAATTCCAAGTGATTTGGTAAAAATGTTTGCTAGTTGCTGTTGTGAGCAAACAAATTCCATGCGAACAATGCCATTTTTAATTTTCTCATGAACTAGGTGACAATCAATTTCAATGTGCTTAGTTCATTCATGAAAATAGGATTAGCAGTAATGTGTAAGGCTGCTTTATTATCACAGTAAAGAGAAACAAGTTGTGAGAGATTAATTCCGAAGCTTACAAGCATGTAGAGCAGCCAACTTATTTCACAGCAGGTTGAAACGATCACTCGACATTCTGCCTCCGCCGAGGATCGAGACACAATAGATTGTTTCTTGGATTTCCATGAAATGGGAGAATCACCTAGTAGAATGCAAAAACCTGTTATAGAACACCTGGAATTTGGGCAACTCGCCCAATCTAAGTCGCAATAGGCATGTAGTTGAAGTGAACTAGAGGAGTATAGTAGTATGCCTTGTCCTGGACTCCCTTTGAGATATCGCAAAATCCGTGTCGCAATGTGATTGAGCAAGGAACTGAATTAGTATTTGAACACAATAAGCAATGTCTAGTTTAGTAACTGTAAGATAAAGCAATTGGCCAAATAATTGCCAGTAGGATATGAAGGATCCGAGACAAGTTCCCCTTCTGATTTATATAGAGCCTTAAATTTTGTTCCATTGGTGTTTTGGAAGGGCGTGAGCCAAGAGCACCAAATTCCTCTAGTAGTTCAAGAACATATTTCCATTGACTCAAATAAATCCCATCTTTGGAGCGGCCAACCTCAATGCCAAGGAAAAACTTCAAGTCGCCAATATCTCTTACTTTGAAACTACTTCGTAATCTCTCCTTGATCATTTGAATTTCAATCAAGTCATCGCCTGTAATGATGATGTCATCTACATACACAAGAACGACAATCAAAGTATTATTCACCACTTTAGTAAATAGCGAATAATCTACCTTTGATTGCTTATAACCAGAGCTCATCAACTTGTTCGAGAGTTTTGCAAACCATTGACAGGAGGCTTGTTTAAGACCATAGAGAGACTTTTGAAGTTTGCATACCACATCTCGACTTGTTGTTTCTTTGTAAACTTGGTGGAAGATGCATCTAAACTTCAACATCTAAATCCCCATGAAGAAAAGCATTACTAATATCAAGTTGGTGAAGGCTCCAATTTTTCACTGTTGCAATGGCTAGTAAGCAACGCATGATAGTGAGCTTTGCTACAGGTGCAAATGTTTCTTGGTAGTCGAGCCCCTATTGTTGATTGTAACCTTTGGTCATGAGACAAGCTTTGTAGCGCTCGATAGTACCATCTACTTTGTACTTGATTTTGTACACCCATTTGCATCATATTGCCTGTTTATTTTGGGGCAATGATGTGAGTGTCCAAGTCTTATTATCTTCAAGAGCTTTTTTTTCTTCTGACATTGCATTCTCTCTCTTCTATTTTCAAAAAATTTAAACTTTATATTATAAGTCCATAACTTTCTTATTTCAAATCGAAATAAGATGATTTTTTTGTCAAAATACTCATAACCAAGAGACGAACAAGACAAGATCCATTTTGCATTGTTTTCCAAACACATCTCAAATTTTTGCATTATTTTCTATCACAGAGCTTTCTCCAAAGTTTTCCCCCCCAAACACACATTTCCAACCAAACCTTCAAAAACCATCTTCAGATATGTAACGAACGCTCACGGATCATTATAGTTGACTTTTATTTTTAATATTCATTTCTTATAAAATTGCTGAAAATAATTAACTTGAAATAAAAATCTTAACTTATCGGAAAATTTTATTTAGATAATTTTAGAAAATTCTAGAAATTTTGTTTTGTTAAAAACTTTTAGGATTTTTTTTTAACCTTATAAAACTTATAACATTCCTAATCAATATAAATTTTTAATAATCAATACCTTGAAGTAAATTTTTAGAAAGTCCACAAAAATCCTTCAATCGAAATAGTCATAATTCAAAGTCCCAAAATTTTATTTGAAATTAAAAATGTTCATCTCATGACCATTCCTCCCGTTTTCCTATCACAAATTGTCCAACTTCTACTCCAAGCTCCTCCAATCCTACATCTTACCGTTTCCTTTATCTGTAATATGAATTAAAAAATATAATAGCAGGGCTTAGGGGTGTTTGGTGTGTAAGTTTGAGTTAAGATTTTTAAGTTTAGTTTGAGTTAAGTTAAGTTGAGTTTAAAAGGTGAGTGTTTGGTAAAAAGTTTGAGATAAAAAGTTTAGTTTGAGTTGACTGCTTGGTAAAAAAGTTTGAGTTGAAAAGTTTTAGAAAAAAAAAAAAAAAACAAAGGCCTTGTTTGGATGTTAAAAAATTGAGTTAAACAATTTTTTTGGTTTGTGTGTTTGGTAACTTATCTTAACTCCAACTAAACGGTACTTTTTCACCTCAATTTTTGTCTTTTCCTGAAAACACAACAAAATTTTGTTGGGATCTATATGTGCCCTAAGGATAGAAAATCAATATTAGGGATTTTCTGTAAATTTGACATTTTGATATTAATAAGAGGAAGTTATTCATGTTTAATAAGTTATGTCCTATTTACTTTCATTTGTTGATTGTATGATTATTTTGAGCAAGCATAAATACTCCTAGGCTGTTGCTAATATATCGAATTACCATATGTATACGGGGTATTTATAGAAGACGTGGTAATTTGATAACAGTCTAAATAAATAGTCCGCAATCAACGGAATAAGATTTGGGGATCTTATTCATGATAAGATTGTAAAGGTTGTCCACTTCCTTGGAGGGATGGTTTGTCTTGACCATCAGATAGGTTCCGAGTATAAACTTTAATGTATACCAGTATTGAGGTATGACATTGGACTGGACCTAAAGTGTTAATTGATTCGGTTTAATAATTCCGTTTATAAGAATCAATGATGCTTTGATTATCATCCTGCATTAATCTTAATCCTGAAATGATTACTTGAGTTCGTATCCATGACTTATGTACTTTGATGCACTAAATGTGAGACACTGTTAATTCATGGTCAACATACTTATGTTTTGGGTGCATGACTTATGGATGGAGAAATTAAGATTCATAGATACGGAATCCATAGCTATCTTAACGATAGTAAATGTTATCTACTTAAAGGTATTATTCGGGGATTGAAAGATAGTATAACAAGATCTTGGCCATCGGTTTACTTTGTGTTCTCTGGTGGTTTACCAATTGTATGGTTTTACAATTAGTGGTTCTTTCAATGGAGAATAATTGATGAGAACGTCGTCACAAGCATGGCCACGTTGGACGAGACGTATTCAGATCCAATTCTAGTTCCCACTGGTCCCGTTACGAGGGCTCGCGCGAAGAAGTTCAAAGACGCACTTATGGGGCTGATTCGAGCAACTTGGTCTCAAGCTATTGTGTGGAGGCCCATTGAGGGAATTACGAGCGATGACCAGCCCAACAAATGCGTGATTCAAGTCGTAGAAGGGACGGAGTAATTACGTAGCTGTCACTTTTCCGTTTTGAGAACTTTCCAGTTTTGCGGCAATAATTGAAGAGAAGAAATCAGGGCTGATTGAATTGTAATTTAGTTTCCTTTTATTTTAGAGTATTGTAAGGCTTTTAGCCATGTAGGGAACTTACCATATTTGGTGTAACTTTATTTTCTTCAGATTTGGTGTTTCCCTTTTTGGTTTAATGACTTGCCAAAATTTACTTGGGCAATTAGGGTTTGAAAATCCACAGAGGGAAACACCTATAAAACCGTACGGACACGTTGGGGACATCAGTTTTTGACACAATAAAAAAAGTTTGAGATTTAATTCTCTTTGGTTCTTAAACGAACTTTTCGAACTTATCGGAGAAATTCCGTGGCGTTCATCGACTTATCAATCAGTCCATCCATAGCTGATTGTGGCGTCCTCGCATACCAAGGTTCGTGCTTCTTGTTAGGCATCGGGTTGCGGTTCCATTCAAAGCCGTTTAGGATTCGATCTTGGAAATCAATTTGGTTAGGGTCGCGTCAGTTCTTGGCGTGGTTCGTATCATTTGGTATCAGAGCAAAGGGTTCTAATCAGGTTTTGCTTATCCAATCTTTTATTTTATGTTTATTTTTTGTTAATCAAGAGCTTTGAATTCTAGTATCAAAAAAAAAAAAAAAAAAACGTCAAAAAAAAAAATTCCAAATTATCAGAAGGACAAGGGTCCAAAAAGAAAAGAAAAGGAAGAAAAAAAAACGTTCAAAAAAAAAAAAAAAAAAAAAAAACGTCCAGATTATCAAAAGCAGTCCAAAAAAAAAAAAGAAGAGAGAGAGAAAAGAAAGAAAGAAACGGAAAAATATATATATATATCTATTTTTGTCTGATTCTTGGTATTCTGGGTTTTGGAAGTCGAAATTACGTTTCATTGGGTGTTAATTCCGATTGTCTTTTACTTTCCGCACTTGTTGTAATCTTGTGTCGAATCTGAGTTTCCTTGGTAATCAGTTTGTGTATCGTCACGGAAGTTTCGATATTGATTTGATTAGTTCTATAAGGACTGAGTGAGAGATGATTTGAGGACAAATCCTTCTCAAGAGGGGGGGAATGATGAGGACATCAAGACTCAAAGGAATTCTCATGAACCAATTCAAGTTCCAAGTGGTCCGGTGACGAGAGCTCGAGCTAAAAGATTCAAAGAAGAGCTAAATAACTTAGTTCAAAGAGTTCTACAACAAGAGGAAAGTGCGTTCACCACAAATGGTGAACAAAAGTTGATTTTACTCATCAAATTCGACCCGGAAGAGAGCTAAGACTAATGGACGTTTTTAGCTTCCAAGGCTGAATTGGACATTATTTTCCAACAAAGAAATCAAGTCAAGATCACGTTTTCAAGTTTCAAGAAGTTCAAGATTCAAAATAAAATTCAAGATTTGATTTCTTTGTAATTCTATTTGAGTTTTAAAGTTGTAGTTTAAAATTTGAATTTAGGCACCTTTTTAATTCCGAATTTATTTAGATAATTCTGGTTTTTTTATGTTTTTTTTTCTTATGTTTATCCATAGGGGTAGATTAGGAATTTTACACTTGTAAATTCAGCTATATAAGGGCTGACGTATCAGATTATGGGGATAGAAGATTTTGATGTTTATTCATATTATGAGTTATTCTTCTTGAGTTCTTGAAGAAACTTATCCGAATTTATCAAGGATTTCTTGTGGCGTTCAAATCGACTTGTCAAACGGACTTCCATAACCGTTTGTGGCGTCTTCACCATACCAAGGTTCTTGCTTCGCTAAGCAATGGGTCGCGGTTTTCATCAAACTTGAAAGATCTTGGGTTATTGTTTCCAGATTTGGTATCGGGTTTCGTAACGTCGTTGGCGTGGTTCGTATCAGGCCCCTTACATAAGTGTACGTACCTGGTGCACAACTATGGAGTGATTGGGGCGGCCAGACCATTTCCAACTCAAACCATAGTCCAACCCGACCTCGGACGGGTGGTACGACACCGACAAGCTCGCTTGCCATTTTACTTGTTTTTCATGATCTCTTTCTTGATCTTGGTCTTATCTTAATCATGGGTGAACATGCTTCATGATGTTACACCTACTTGATCATATTCTAACATACCTCGTATCATATCCATGATCTCAACATAAACATACCTCAACCTAACATATCACATAACATAGCATGCATCGTATTAAACATTAATCACATGCTTGGCATATCACATGACAAACAACATAGTATATATCGAACACTATATTAACATGCTTAGGTAAGCATCACAACAAATGCCTATGCTGTAGGCGGAGTTGTACTTACCTTAATGGTTATGTCCAATGTGAGGTTGTTCCTGATTAGGATGTCTGTGCAGGTAATCTCCTGCTTCATTGAAGGATAAAGATATAAGTTCCTTATCTTAGGATATTGGTAACCTAACCAACGTTCATACATATAGTCCTAGTTGTATGTCCCCTTCATAACTTATAATAGCTTGTGGGGTTACTACAAGTAACCCTCGTGGTTTATTTCACCCTTGGATCTTACCTTATTAGGTTACCTAGGGTACTCTTGTAGGCTAAGTTCATACATAGATACTTAGGTCTAGGTCATTATTTAATTCTTAAACTTTGTTGTAACCTATAACCTACTTGGTTATTTTTGGTCACCTTAAGTATTACTATCTTGATACAATATTGGGTTACATTGGGTAACCCTTGGTCTTATTAATTTGATACCATGTTGGGTTACATTGGGTAACCCTTAGTCTTACTAGCCTTGGTATCACGTTGGGTTACATTGGGTAACCCTTGGGGTGACTTATCTTAAATTAACCCTTATTGGGTTATTAAGGTCCAACTAAAGGGTAACCTATTGAGTGACTATAGGTAACCCTGGGCTGTGGACCCAGTGCTATAGTTCGGGTGTAATACTTAGTTATTAGTGGTAAACTTCTTGCAAATCCTAATACTTAGTTATTAGTGCTATAGGTAAACTTCTTAATTTTAAGAAACCCTAGGTCTATAGTTCCACTTGTTTTCTTCTGAACATGTAGGTGTTTTCACCACCTTTTTACAAAAATCATTTTTATTTTCCTTATAAAAATTTGGTTTTTCTTATCAAAATATTTGAAAAATGTTATTAAGGATCGGAACTGCCTTTGGAGCAGTTCCTGTAGCCGAATTATCAGTTTTGGTTCAAAAATACTAAATCCTTACATTTTTCCAGGAAATCTTGTACAGAATTCTACTATTTCCTGTACAATCTTTGTAAATCCAATTATACTTTAAAATCTAGGAAGAATCTGAAAAAGTTGTCTTCATAAAACTTTTAGATCTCAAAAACTTCTAGAACTTTCATGTTTACTGAAAAACCCAGTTCGGACTCTAACCCTTTCGTTTTCCTCTTGGAACACAATTGGACGTGCTTACAGGTCTGGGCACGTCACTCTCGGATTTTTGTGAAAACAGAGGCCATTGGAGCCTTATTTTGGAAAATTGTTTGTGATGTCCTCTAGTAAAAACTGTTCTGAACAACTTTCATGTTTTGAGTTTTTCCAAATTCGGCCTCTAAAGGCCTCAAAATTTACTTTTTCGAAAACTGGTCAGAATTTATCCGAACCTGTCCGTTTTTTGGTTTAGAGTTTGTTTTACGTCCTAAACGTGAAACCTAGCTCAACCAGCCACCGCGGGAGCTCTAAGACACACATGCAGCGATTTTCTAACGTAAATTTTGTTTAAACACATTTTCTAACATAGCCATGCAAGCCTATCAACATTAGATAATTTTTTTGTTGCATGACTTGGATCATAGCAAGCATATCAAGCATTGTCATGAAATTCTAGCAACCTAGCATCAAATTTTCATCCACAACCATCCTAGGGCAGATTAGGGGACATATTATAGACCATCATTTTGCATGAAATTCACAAATTTAAAGCAAACATGCAAAGATAAAATCAAACCACCCTTAATCTAACTCAAGCACACCTAGGTTCTAACTTTGGGCACAAAAATAAATTGAGCTTATGCTCTTACAATTTCAACTTGAAATACATGTAAATTTCAAATTGAAAGTTTAATTGAAAAAGATGAGGGTCTAGAAGGGTTTACCTTGGTTGAAAACACAAGTGGAAGCTAAGGTTGATTCACTCAAAAAGTCTCCCCCTTGCACCTTCTATAGCCGGTTGTTGGTGGTCCTTTTGCACCAAAATTATGGCTGATTTTGGGTTGGTTGTTAGCACTCAAAGCTAAGCCCTCCATGACACAAAATTTGGTCACTCTTCCACCCTCTAACAGCCAGCCCTTTGGCCCCAAAAACTGCACAAAAGCTGTCCAAAAAAAACTGTTTTGCACACTATAAGAAATCTCACACTCCAAGCACCAAAACCCCTATGTTTCTTGAATTTTTTCTTCACTAAAGCTCACCCTTGAATTTGCAGATTTTTGGAGAGGAAAAATGGCAAGAGTTTGACTGCTTTTCCTTGTTTTTCTGCAGCAAAAACCGCCCCCCCCCCATGGCCTATTTATAGGCAAGATTTTGGGGTCAAAATGTGATTATTTTTTGTTCTCCTTTTTGAAACAACCCCATAAGTTTTTCTAATTGTATTTTCTCCCCAAAGTGGCCGGCCATCCTAGCATGAGTTGTCAAAGATTATCCAATTTTTTAATCATTTTTTTTCTTTAATTAAAATCTTAATGATGCCATAAATCCCATAGATGAGGTCATGCATGAGGTCATAGGGCTTGTTTGGATTTTTCTCTTAAAAGCTGTCTACTTTAAAGTTCACACATATATTTTTGATACTGAGCTCACTAATACACAATACTGTGATATAGTATAGCAGTCCAAAATTTATCTGTGTGAAAATAGACAGTACGAAAAATTTTCTTTTTGCTTAAAACTTTTTGGCCCAAAAATACTTATAAATTGTGCTTGATTTTTCTATGGTAATTTGATTTCTTATCTACATTTCCTTGACTATATTTTTGGTTTTTGCAGTATATTTTCCAAACCGCTCGTCATTTATCAGTGTGGTCAACTCTTTGACTACCTTTGGTCAACCTTTGACTTCATTGACCAAACTTGACCTCCTTGGTCAACTTTGACTCTTTTGGTCAAATTTTGACTTTCGTTGACTTTCTTTGACTTCTTTTGACTCTCTTTGACTCTCTTCGACTTTCTTTGACTCTCTTTGACTTTTTTTGACTTTGTTGGTCAAAGTTTGACTTCCTTGACCAACTTTGACCAATCATAAAATCATGGGTTTTCTTCCTCTTTTTACCCAAAAAGTCATTTGCTTAAACTAAACCATTCATTTTCGAGTCTTATAAACCTAATAAGATCTCATAAAATCATTCAAAAACCCTAATTAGGATTTTACACAAATACTTTCATGGTTTAGCTTAAACTTCTCTACAAGAAATTGTATTGAAGAAAATTTAGTTATTACAAATCGAAAAGGGCATCACTTGCAGAATGTATTAGCGGCTGTTCGTTTGACATGAAATTTACATATATGTTGGTCGGGTACGATCATGTCATGATACCAGAATATTGGAAGAGACAATAGCATTCTATGATTTCCCAATACCTCCTCCAGGTAAAAATAATTGGCAACTTATGGCAGTAAAATTTTCAAATTTATCGTTTTAAATGGAAAATTGGACGTGTCATTCATATTGTGATGTTTATTTTGCAGGAAAATTTTACTTAGCAGATTTGGACTACGCCATTAAGGATTGTTTCCTGAGTCCATTTCGACGAGAGGCATATCATTTACCGGAATATTGAAGACTTCGTGGTAGGCTGGGCAACCGTAGGGAAGTTTTTAACTATACACATTCATCGCTGCGGAACGGCATTGAGTGAACATTTAGTGTATGGAAGGCAAGATTGAAAATATTGAAAGGCATCAACAGCTACCCGATGGACAAACAAGTAATGATCCCCGTGGCGTGTGCGGTTGTACATGATTTCATACGGATGGTGCAGGTTGGGGATCCCTTTCTTAAAGAGTATGCCACAGGATTGTATGCCTGTAGGTGGAAATGTCGATGTGAATGCGAATTACGTGTTTGACGACGGGATCGCTGGTACTGGCCCCAGTAAGGACCACAGCAACATGACTCGAGGAGGGATGCAATGAATCAGCTGAGAGATATGAATCAGCTGAGAGATATGATGCAATGAATCACCAATCAATCAGCTCCGTGGTATAAAACCACGTGATAGCAAGCTTGGTTTATCTAGTTGGGCCACATTAGGACTGTAATGCTTAATTTGTAGTTTTTATCAATGTCTACTGCCCAACTATGTACTTTTTGTTGGTGTATTTTTTGGCTATTTACTTAATTTTACAAAATATTTTGATGACGTAAGTTTATTGGTGTTATTAATTAATTTTCCTTTAATATTGACATTTTGCGTCGATAGAACCTATAATAGAATGTTAAATTGAGGTGACTTTGAAGTGAGTTGAAAATTTTAAGTTTGAATAGTTTTAACTTTTGAAGATTGTAGTTATAAATTTAGTTGATTTTTTGGAAAAAGACAGAAGTTGACGTGAAAAAGTACCGTTTAGTTAGAGTAAAGATAAGTTACCAAACACCCAAATGATACGAACCACGCGAAGAACTGACGCGACCCTAACCAAATTGATTTCCAAGATCGAATCCTAAACAGTTTTGAATGGAACCGCGACCCAATGCTTAACAAGAAGCACGAACCTTGGTATGCGAGGACGCCACAATCAGCTATGGATGGACTAATTGATAAGTCGATGAACGCCACGGAATTTCTCCGATAAGTTCGAAAAGTTCGTTTAAGAACCAAAGAGAATTAAATCTCAAACTTTTTTATTGTGTCCAAAACTCCTCTCCCCAACGTGTCCGTACGGTTTTATAGGTGTTTCCCTCTGTGGATTTTCAAACCCTAATTGCCCAAGTAATTTTTGGCAAGTCACTAAACCAAAAAGGGAAACACCAAATCTGAAGAAAATAAAGTTACACCAAATATGGTAAGTTCCCTGCATGGCTAAAAAGCCTTACAATACTCTAAAATAAAAGGAAACTAAATTACAATTCAATCAGCCCTGATTTCTTCTCTTCAATTATTGCCGCAAAACTGGAAAGTTCTCAAAACGGAAAAGTGACAACTACGTAATTACTCCGTCCCTTCTAGGACTTGAATCACGCATTTGTTGGGCTGGTCATTGCTCGTAATTCCCTCAATGGGCCTCCACACAATAGCTTGAGACCAAGTTGCTCGAATTAGCCCCATAAGTGCGTCTTTGAATTTCTTCGCGCGAGCCCTCGTAACCGGACCAGTGGGAACTAGAATTGGATCTGAATATGTCTCGTCCCACGTGGCCTTGCCTGTGACGATGTTCTCATCATTCCCCTCCTCTTGAGAAGGATTTGTCCTCAAATCGTTGCCTACATCAAAAGGACTTAGATCAGTGACATTAAAGGTAGCACTTACACCAAACTCACCTGGCAAGTCTAACTTATACGCATTATCATTGATCCTTTCAAGAATTTGAAAAGGACCGTCCCCTCTAGGCAACAGCTTCGACTTTCTCTGTTCCGGAAACCGCTCTTTGCGCAAGTTCAACCACACCCAATCGCCGGGTTCAAAGATGACCTTGTGACGCCCTTTGTTGGCCTGTTTGGCATATTGCTTGGTCCGTCGCTCGATGTTGAGTCGTGCCTTCTCGTGTATCTGCTTAACAAGTTCAGCTTTTCTTTTGCCATCTAAATTCACACGTGCAGACAAAGGTAATGGCATTAAATCCAAAGGAGTTAAAGGATTAAAACCATAAACAATTTCAAAAGGTGAAAATTGAGTAGCAGAGTGTACAGATCGGTTATAAGCGAATTCGACATGTGGTAAACATTCCTCCCAAGTTTTGATGTTCTTTTTTATGACAGCCCGCAACAAAGTAGACAAAGTCCTATTCACAACTTCTGTTTGACCATCGGTTTGAGGGTGACAAGTGGTCGAAAACAACAACTTAGTCCCTAACTTAGCCCACAAAATCTTCCAAAAGTAGCTTAAGGCGTCCCTATCAGAAATAATTGTTCTAGGCATACCATGAAGTCTCACAATTTCCCTAAAGAACAAATCAGCAACGTTACAAGCATCATCTGTCTTGTGGCATGGGATAAAATGCGCCATCATGGAAAACCTATCCACGACCACAAACACCGAATCCCGTCCCCGTTTAGTCCTAGGCAATCCTAACACAAAATCCATTGAGATATCAGTCCAAGGTTCACTAGGTATGGGCAAAGGAGTGTACAAACCGTGGGGTTGCACTCTTGATTTAGCCTGCCTACAAGTTACACATCTATCACAAAGCCTCTCAACATCACGTTTTATGTGCGGCCAATAGAAATGTTCTTGTAAAACAGCTAGTGTCTTGGCAACTCCAAAATGTCCCATTAAGCCTCCCCCATGGGATTCTCTAACTAACAAGTCTCGTAAGGAACAATTAGGCACACATAATTTATTCTCTCGAAATAGGTATCCCTCATGCCTAAAGTACTTACCACTAGCAAATTTCTCGCAAGCCTGATACTCAGCACTAAAGTCACGATCATCCGCATATAAATCCTTAATATGTTCGAAACCAAGCAATTTAGCATCAAGAGTTGAGATTAACGCGTACCTGCGAGATAGCGCATCCGCAACGACATTTTCCTTACCTTGCTTGTATCAGATGACGTAGGGAAATGTCTCGATGAATTCAACCCAACGAGCATGCCTCTTGTTCAGCTTATGTTGGCTCTTCAAGTGTTTCAAGGACTCGTGGTCGGTGTGAATCACGAACTCTTTTGGCCAAAGGTAGTGCTGCCATGCCTCTAACGCCCGAACCAACGCATACAGCTCTTTGTCATAGGTTGGGTAACTGAGAGCTGCTCCGTTCAACTTCTCGCTGAAATACGCTATTGGTCGCCTATCCTGCATCAAAACGGCACCAATTCCAACACCTGAAGCATCACATTCAATTTCAAAAGTTTTGGAAAAATCAGGTAAGGATAACAATGGGGCATTGGTCAACTTAGCTTTGATTAGTTGGAATGCCCTTTCTTGCTCCTCTCCCCATTTGAACCCAACGTCCTTCTTGATCACTTCAGTCAGTGGTGCGGCGATAGTACTGAAATCTTTCACAAACCGCCGGTAAAAACTAGCGAGTCCATGAAAACTCCGTACGTTACCCACACTAGTTGGACTTGGCCACTCCCGGATAGCTCGCACCTTCTCTTCGTCAACCTGTATACCTTCCGCACTAACAACAAAACCAAGAAATACAAGCTTATCTGGTACACTTCTTGAGGTTAGCGTACAATTTTTCTTTTCTAAGCACATCTAAAACTGACTTTAAATGCGCTACATGTTGATCCAAGTCTTTGCTATTAATAAGTATATCATCAAAGTACACAACAACAAACCTGCCAATAAATGCTCGTAAAACATGGTTCATTAGTCGCATAAATGTGCTCGGCGCGTTGGTTAAGCCAAATGGCATTACCAACCACTCATATAAACCTTGTTTCGTTTTAAAGGCTGTCTTCCACTCGTCTCCCGCTTTCATACGAATTTGATGATACCCACTTTTCAAATCAATTTTTGAGAACACAGAAGCTCCATGTAATTCATCCAACATATCATCTAGTCGAGGTATAGGATGGCGATACTTTACCGTGATATTGTTTATGGCTCGGCAGTCTACGCACACCCTCCATGTCCCATCCTTCTTTGGCACAAGCAAGACCGGAACGGCACACGGGCTCATACTCTCTCGCACGTGCCCCTTTTTCATCAACTCACTAACCTGCCTTTGAAGCTCCTTTGTCTCCTCGGGATTGCTTCTATAAGCCGGTTGGTTTGGGATTGAAGCGCCTGGTACGAAATCAATCTGATGTTCGATTCCCCGAATTGGTGGCAAACCATCAGGCACGTCGTCCGGAAATACATCATCGAATTCCTGCAGTAGAGAAACAACAGAACTAGGCAATGCAAGGTCAAGCTCATTAGCGTTTAAAAATGCCTCTTTGTACAAAAGTACTATCATCGGCTGATTTAAAAAGATTGCCCTTTTAATATCGCCACCTCTCGCATAAAAGTTTGTTTTTCTCTCTGCTTTTCTCTCATGGGCTTGTGGTGTATTCTTTTTAGCTCTCTCAATTTTCTCTCCTTTACTCTCCTTTTTCTCGGCCATCTCTTCTTTTTTTCTCTCACTGGCCGAACTCTCTCTCTGCACCTCCACTCTTGATTTTTCTTCGCTCATTTTCGTTTTCTCACTTTCTCGCTGTAAGCTCACTTGGTCTTCATGGACCTATTTTGGAGTTAATGGAACAAGAGTGATCGATCTTTGGTTGTGAACCAACGAGTACTTGTTGGCGTAGCCGTCATGTTTAACTCGTCGATCAAATTGCCATGGTCTTCCTAATAACAAGTGTCCAGCTTGCATTGGAACCACATCGCACAAAACCTCATCTTCATATCTTCCAATGCGAAAAGAGACTAACACTTGTCTGTTCACCTTTACCTCACAACTATCATTCAACCACTGCAATTTATAAGGTCGAGGATGCTTGGTTGTGGGCAGCCCTAACTTTTCCACCATGGTTACGCTAGCAACGTTTGTACAACTCCCACCATCAATAATCACACAACATACCTTGTCTTTGACATGGCATCTAGTATGAAAGATATTTTCCCGTTGCTCCTCTTCGTCGTCTCTGGCTTGCACACTCAGAGCTCTTCTTGCAACCAACAGATCTCCTTGGACAGCGTACTCCTCCTCGTCGGCATCCTCTAACGAAGGCATCGAACCATGGTCCGAGTCCTCGTCGGTTTCAATTTCTCCATTGTCCCGCATCACCATAGCTCGCTTGTTCGGGCATTGGCTAGCTATGTGACCCCTGCCTTGACATTTGAAGCACTTAATATCTCGATTCCGAGTAGAGGAAGGATCAGATTTACCTTGGTTCCTATGGCTGGCCTCTTCTTGTTTTTGTTCGGTTGTTGTCCTTGCGTTGAGTTGCTTCTCATCCTTCTTCCATGGTTGCGCCTTCCAAGCGGAGGTACTTGGGTTTTGGCTTGGCCGCATGTTACCGCCCCTCCTCTTGAGTTGATTCTCAATTTTGACAGCCATGTGTACCATGTCCTCCAACTCCACGTTATGTTGTAGCTCAACGGCATTGTGAATTTCTCGATTCAAACCCGCCAAAAACCTTGCCATTGTAGCTTCCTTATCCTCTTCTATATTTGCTCGGATCATCATGACCTCCATCTCTTTATAGTACTCCTCCACACTCCGGGTGCCTTGGTTTAGATTTTGCAGCTTGTTGTACAACTCCCGGTAGTAGTATGCCGGCACAAATCGCTTTCTCATCACCGCCTTCATCTCGTTCCATGACTCGATAGGTCGCTCTCTATTTCTTCTCCTATTTATGACAAGCTGATCCCACCAAGTTATAGCGTAATCAGAAAATTCAATAACGGCTAATTTTACCTTTTTTGCTGCGGAGTAGGTGTGGCAATCAAAGTTGAACTCCATTTTCTTTTCCCACTCTAAGCATGCTTCGGGGTCAGATTTGCCTTGGAAAGACGGTATCTTCATTTTGATGCCACTCATACCATAACTTTCCCGATTCCTAACTCCTCTATCCCGTCCAAATCTCCGGTGACTACCCGCTGACTCTTCTCCATCATCAAACTCATCCCCATCAGTTCCATAGTAGTCAGGTGCCTCTCCTCTAATCGGAACCCTCTCTCGCCTACGTGATGAGAACATCGTCACAGGCAAGGCCACGTGGGACGAGACATATTCAGATCCAATTCTAGTTCCCACTGGTCCGGTTACGAGGGCTCGCGCGAAGAAATTCAAAGACGCACCTATGGGGCTGATTCGAGCAACTTGGTCTCAAGCTATTGTGTGGAGGCCCATTGAGGGAATTACGAGCAATGACCAGCCCAACAAATGCGTGATTCAAGTCCTAGAAGGGACGGAGTAATTACGTAGTTGTCACTTTTCCGTTTTGAGAACTTTCCAGTTTTGCGGCAATAATTGAAGAGAAGAAATCAGGGCTGATTGAATTGTAATTTAGTTTCCTTTTATTTTAGAGTATTGTAAGGCTTTTAGCCATGTAGGGAACTTACCATATTTGGTGTAACTTTATTTTCTTCAGATTTGGTGTTTCCCTTTTTGGTTTAGTGACTTGCCAAAAATTACTTGGGCAATTAGGGTTTGAAAATCCACAGAGGGAAACACCTATAAAACCGTACGGACACGTTGGGGAGAGGAGTTTTTGACACAATAAAAAAGTTTGAGATTTATTTCTCTTTGGTTCTTAAACGAACTTTTCGAACTTATCGGAGAAATTCCGTGGCGTTCATCGACTTATCAATCAGTCCATCCATAGCTGATTGTGGCGTCCTCGCATACCAAGGTTCGTGCTTCTTGTTAAGCATTGGGTCACGGTTCCATTCAAAACCGTTTAGGATTCGATCTTGGAAATCAATTTGGTTAGGGTCGCGTCAGTTCTTGGCGTGGTTCGTATCACTACGCGCATGAGGAACATGTCGTGGCTGTTCCACACGTGCGTTTTCTATCCGATCAACCCTCTCATGAAGCTGCTCCAACTCTCCTCTCAACAGTCGCCTCATCTCTCCCATCATCGCTTCCATGAGGAGTTTTGGGTCTGCCGCTCCGTTGGTACCCTCCATGGTGTTCTTGCTGCTGTTTGACATCTTTTTATTTTCTTATTTTTCCCTGCAAAACAAAGTTACGAACAATGCAAAGGACCTTACCACACTCCCTTACGTATTTCTCTCTTGAACTGGTTTCACTCGATTTCTCTCGTGTTTACACTTTATTCTTTTGGCTTTTTTTTTTTTTTTTTTTCGCTCTATTGCTCTCGCCTCTTTTGCCTTTTTCCACTCGTTAATTCTCACTCAGTCCTTATAGAACTAATCAAATCGATATCGAAACTTCCGTGACGATACACAAACTGATTACCAAGGAAACTCAGATTTGACACAAGATTACAACAAGTGCGCAAAGTAAAAGACAATCGGAATTAACACCCAATGAAACGTAATTTCGAATTCCAAAACCCAGAATACCAAGAATCAGACAAAAATAGATATACATATATATTTTTTTTCGTTTCTTTCTTTCTTTTCTCTTTCTCTTCTTTTTTTGGACTGCTTTTGATAATCTGGACGTTTTTTTTTTTTTTTTTTTTTTTTTTTGAACGTTTTTTTTTTCTTCCTTTTCTTTTCTTTTTGGACCCTTGTCCTTCGGATAATCTGGAAATTTTTTTTTTTGACGTTTTTTTTTTTTTGATACTGTAATTCAAGGCTCTTGATTAACAGAAAATAAACATAAAATAAAAGATTGGATAAGCAAAACCTGATTAGAACCCTTTGCTCTGATACCAAATGATACGAACCACGCCAAGAACTGACGCGACCCTAACCAAATTGATTTCGAGGATCGAATCCTAAACGGCTTTGAATGGAACCGCAACCCGATGCCTAACAAGAAGCACGAACCTTGGTATGCGAGGACGCCACAATCAGCTATGGATGGACTGATTGATAAGTCGATCAACGCCACGGAATTTCTCCGATAAGTTCGAAAAGTTCGTTTAAGAACCAAAGAGAATTAAATCTCAAACTTTTTTATTGCGTCCAAAAAAACTCCTCTCCCCAACGTGTCCGTACGGTTTTATAGGTGTTTCCCTCTGTGGATTTTCAAACCCTAATTGCCCAAGTAAATTTTGGCAAGTCACTAAACCAAAAAGGGAAACACCAAATCTGAAGAAAATAAAGTTACACCAAATATGGTAAGTTCCCTACATGGCTAAAAGCCTTACAATACTCTAAAATAAAAGGAAACTAAATTACAATTCAATCAGTCCTGATTTCTTCTCTTCAATTATTGCCGCAAAACTGGAAAGTTCTCAAAACGGAAAAAGTGACAGCTACGTAATTACTCCGTCCCTTCTAGGACTTGAATCACGCATTTGTTGGGCTGGTCATTGCTCGTAATTCCCTCAATGGGCCTCCACACAATAGCTTGAGACCAAGTTGCTCGAATCAGCCCCATAACTGGACCAGTGGGAACTAGAATTGGATCTGAATATGTCTCGTCCCACGTGGCCTTGCCTGTGACGACATTCTCATCACTTCTCAATTCTGATGATCCTCGTTGAGAATTTGATCCAGCTTCTTTTTTCTTCCAAAACAGGAACCGGTTAACCTCCTATGAAAAATTATCACTCGGTTTAACCTTCCTCACAGTTTTAATTCAATGAAATTTTCTTTCTTTTTCTCTCTCACAAGATAGCCGAATTTCTTGATGTGGAAGAAACACAAATTTGTTTTTTCCTTTATTTAAAAAATGCTTTTCCCAAATAAGAAAATCAAATCATTGTTTTTCAAGAACTCCTAGCCTTTATATACTATTCCAATCCTTTTCAAAATTTATCTCTTTCTTGAAAAATAATTAATAATTAATAATTATTTTTCTAGATAAATTTTGAACCAAAAGATCATACAACTTTAGGGCTAGATCTTCATTAAACCAAAAAACAATTTTTCAAGAGGAAATCACTCCTCAAAAATTCGGCCACACTAAGAGATAAATCATGATTGGTGGTTCAAATTTCAAATCAAGAATTTAGACTAGTCAACAGATCCTAGTCCTATCTAGTTTCAAACTTCTTTTAAACCTTTTCGAATTTAAATAAGATTCACATATTTGAATAAATATTTTCCATGAACATTATCCATATTAATTAATTTAAATCAATGAAATATTTCAAATTTTCTTTCCTCACAAAAACTGTGCACCTCTTTAATTAGGAAAGAAAAATCCATGAAATAATCTCCATTATTTAAACCAATTAATAATTTAATGTTAGGAATATATTTAAACAATTTTGAAACAAAATTTTCTTCCCTCCACACAATAAAAAAACGTGCACCTCTTTTAATTAGGAGAGAAAAAATTTTGTTTTCCAAAATTCAACCACAATCTTATTTTCAAAATTCAAATTAACAATCACATGTTGACAAATCATTTGTCTACAAATTTCACATATCCAATCCTTTCTGGATTGCATGTTAGAGAGTACCATGTCTTAATAGACATTTCTAAATTCCATGTATAATTTACCGATCTCATTAGGAATAAATCCCGAGACACTTCGTGGAGCTATATGAGCTAATAGAGGGACCCGATGGAAATATGTAAAGAGGCTCCTATAATTGTGAAAAATTAATCTCAGATTAATTATCCATCAATTATCAATTCTAAAACTATTCCACTAAAAGTTTGAAGCTGAACTCCTGTTTACATACTGTATTACGAAAGCTCTCTCACGTAGTGCTTCTTCCATGATTTATTCATTGCTTGCTTAATTCCCATATGTTATCCATGATTGAAGTAAGGACTTTTTCCATTTTACCTTTTCAATCATTTTAACTTAAAGTTCAATTATTGATACGAACCACGCCAAGAACTGACGCGACCCTAACCAAATTGATTTCCAAGATTGAATCCTAAACGGCTTTGAATGGAACCGCAACCCGATGCCTAACAAGAAGCACGAACCTTGGTATGCGAGGACGCCACAATCAGCTATGGATGGACTGATTGATAAGTCGATGAACGCCACGGAATTTCTCCGATAAGTTCGAAAAGTTCGTTTAAGAACCAAAGAGAATTAAATCTCAAACTTTTTTTATTGTGTCAAAAACTGATGTCCCCAACGTGTCCGTACGGTTTTATAGGTGTTTCCCTCTGTGGATTTTCAAACCCTAATTGCCCAAGTAAATTTTGGCAAGTCATTAAACCAAAAAGAGAAACACTAAATCTGAAGAAAATAAAGTTACACCAAATATGGTAAGTTCCCTACATGGCTAAAAGCCTTACAATACTCTAAAATAAAAGGAAACTAAATTACAATTCAATCAGCCCTGATTTCTTCTCTTCAATTATTGCCGCAAAATTGGAAAGTTCTCAAAACGGAAAAGTGACAGCTACGTAATTACTCCGTCCCTTCTACGACTTGAATCACGCATTTGTTGGGCTGGTCATCGCTCGTAATTCCCTCAATGGGCCTCCACACAATAGCTTGAGACCAAGTTGCTCGAATCAGCCCCATAAGTGCGTCTTTGAACTTCTTCGCGCGAGCCCTCGTAACGGGACCAGTGGGAACTAGAATTGGATCTGAATACGTCTCGTCCCACGTGGCAATGCTTGTGACGACGTTCTCATCATTCCCCTTCTCTTCAGAAGGATTTGTCCTCAAATCGTCGCCTGCATCAAAAGGACTTAGATCAGTGACGTTAAAGGTAGCACTTACACCATACTCACCTGGCAAGTCTAACTTATACGCATTATCATTGATCCTTTCAAGAATTTGAAAAGGACCGTCCCCTCTAGGCAATAGCTTCGACTTTCTTTGTTCCGGAAACCGCTCTTTGTGCAAGTGCAACCACACCCAATCGCCGGGTTCAAAGATGACCTTGTGACGCCCTTTGTTGGCCTGTTTGGCATATTGCTTGGTCCGTCGCTCGATATTGAGTCGTGCCTTCTCGTGTATCTGCTTAACAAGTTCAGATTTTCTTTTGCCATCTAAATTCACACGTGCAGACAAAGGTAATGGCATTAAATCCAAAGGAGTTAAAGGATTAAAACCATAAACAATTTCAAAAGGTGAAAATTGAGTAGCAGAGTGTACAGATCGGTTATAAGCCAACTCGACATGTGGTAAACATTCCTCCCAAGTTTTGTTGTTCTTTTTAATGACAGCCCGCAACAAAGTAGACAATGTCCTATTCACAACTTCTGTTTGACCATCGGTTTGAGGGTGGCAAGTAGTCGAAAACAACAACTTAGTCCCTAACTTAGCCCACAAAGTCTTCCAAAAGTAGCTTAAGAACTTGGCGTCCCTATCAGAAACAATTGTCCTAGGCATACCATGAAGTCTCACAATTTCCCTGAAGAACAAATCAGCAACGTTAGAAGCATCATCTGTCTTGTGGCATGGGATAAAATGCGGAACATGTCGTGGCTGTTCCACACGTGCGTTTTCTATCCGATCGACCCTCTCATGAAGCTGCTCCAACTCTCCTCTCAACATTCGCCTCATCTCTCCCATCATCGCTTCCATGAGGAGTTTTGGGTCTGCCGCTCCGTTGGTACCCTCCATGGTGTTCTTGCTGCTGTTTGACATCTTTTTATTTTCTTATTTTTCCCTGCAAAACAAAGTTACGAACAATGCAAAGGACCTTACCACACTCCCTTACGTATTTCTCTCTTGAACTGGTTTCGCTCGATTTCTCTCGTGTTTACACTCTATTCTTTTGGCTTTTTTCCTCTATTGCTCTCGCCTCTTTTGCCTTTTTCCACTCGTTCATCACCTACATCGAAAGGACTCAAGTCAGTAACATTGAAAGTAGCACTAACATTGTACTCACCAGGTAAATCAAGTCTGTAGGCGTTGTCATTGATCCGTTCTAACACTTGAAAAGGACCATCTCCTCGAGGTAACAACTTAGAACGTTTTTGAGCCGGAAATCTTTCTTTCCTCATGTGCAACCACACCCAATCACCAGGTTCAAAAACCAGCTTGTGACGTCCCTTGTTAGCTTGCTTGATGTATTGTTCGGTTCTCCTCTCTACATTGAGCCGTGCTCTCTCGTGGATTTGCTTGACAAATTCTGCCTTCTTCTTACCATCTAAGTTCACATGTTCAGAAACAGGTAAAGGTGATAAATCTAACGGAGTTAAAGGATTAAAACCGCAAACAATTTCAAACAGTGAGAACTTAGTAGCAGAATGAATCTTACGATTATAAGCGAACTCAGCATGTGGTAAGCATTCTTCCCAAATCTTAATGTTCTTACTAATCACAGCCCTCAACAAAGTGGATAGAGTCCTATTAATTACTTCTGTTTGACCATCAGTTTAAGGATGACAAGTCGTCGAAAACAAAAGTTTCGTTCCTAGTTTTCCCATAATGTCTTCCAAAAGTAACTTAAGAACTTAGCATCCCAATCTGACACGATTGTCCTCTAATGCACGTGTCAACAATCGTTCCATTTGCCCCATTAATGCTTGCAATTGGAGATTTGGGATGTTTTGTGGTGGAAGGTCATCGTCAGCTTCACTTTCTTGATTCGGATTCATTTTTTTTTTTTTTTTTATAACCTGCAAAACCACGTTAGATAAAAAAATAATAATAATAATAAAAGAAGGATCACTTCTCTGCCTCACGTGTTTCACTCAAACAATTGATCACTCCGTTCACTCGTGTTACACTCGACTTAATGGCTCTTACCCTCGAATTATCTCACCACTCTTGCCTTTTTCCACTCGTTTATTCCCTCTTTTGGTTCTTTTGGAAATACACAAACAACAATCAGAATCTATCCAGGCACAAATTCAGCAAAAGAGATGAAGAGACGCGGGTAAGTTCATGAAAATTGAACCAAAAAAAAAAAAAAAATTCTTTATCGCCTCCGTTACTAAGGAAAACGTTCCTTTTTTTTTTTTAACAGACTACTTTCCGTTTCCTTTTCTTTTCTGTTCTTTTTTTTTTTTTTTTTTTTGAATTCGATTTTTTTTTTTAATCAGAAACTGAAATGAACTGGGATAGGAGAAAAAAAAGAAAAAACGAAAAAAAACAATTAAAGGATAGACAAACCTGACCTAGAGCCTAGGCTCTGATACCAAATGATAAGAACATCGCCAATATACTGACGAAACCCGTTATCAATAAAGAAGGCACCAAGACCGTTTCTACTTCAGATTTGGATGGAAATCACCGCGACCCGTTGCTTATATCGAAGACACCACAATCAAGGATGGAAGGCTTGATTGATAAGTCGGTTTTGAACGCCACGGACAAATTCCGATAAGTTCGAAATAGTTCGTCAAAGAACCAAAGAAAGAATTCACCTTTCAGAAAAATTTTTCAGCCAAAAGTCCTCTCATTAATCATGAAAATGCCTATTTATAGGCCAAATTACAATCAGAATTTCCTAAGGAAATTCGTCCAAAAAATCAGAGGGAATTTCCTAAAACTAGAAAAAGGAAAGTTGACAAATTTAAATGTAATAACTAACCCTAATTTACCCTAAATAAAAACCAACAAAAATGAATGTTTTAATGGCTGATTATCAGCCAATTACATGCCCAAAACTTAAGGGAAAGTGCAATAAATTCGTTTTGGCAACTTGAGCTAACAAATCAGCCACATGTGCCCAAAATGGGAAAGTTTCCGAAATTCTTCATTAGCCTAGATCATGCCAAATTCGTGGACTCTTCTAAGATCTGGATCAAATTGATGCACCTTTGAGGTTGACGTGAGCCGTGGTCAATGGGCTTGCATAAATTGACTTGATTCCAAATTTCATGAATCAGCCCATTTAATGCTTCCTTGAATTTCTTGGCACGGGCCCTTGTAACTGGACCAACAGGAACTTGAATTGGGTCAGCCACCGTCCATGCATTTGAGCTCTCCATGTCTCCATCAATCGTCCTTTCAATTTTACAATTCCAAAATACCCCTACTAAGTCCCACAGGAACGGTATCACTCCAGTATTGTGCAAAATAATGTTTAAGTGTGCGGATTACTGCCAAAATTAAGAGGGAAACCGAAAATATGAGCCTGCAAATATGAAATAAAAGCCTAGCCCGGATTCATCATCCAAACTCAAAAAACCAAACACCGAAAATCTGGTTTGGGGATCGGCCCCAAGTTAACCAAATAATAGAGTCGATTACATCGATAGGCAATACAAGCAATAGAAATTGTAAAGTCAACTATATTGCTTGAGAATTAGGGGAAGAAATTATACTAGGGTTATCAAGTTGGAGCCCAACGATAAGTATGCAGTAGAAGAGGTCGGATTAGGGCAGGAATTAATGGGTCGCCGGGATGATTTTCGAACTTGAAAATAGTGGGTAATCAGCCTATGGGTTCGCCATCGCTTCGAAATCCTCACACGGTGCCTCATCTGCTACCTAAAAAGTGGGCGAATCCAAAATTTGAAGGCTAAAAGCAAATTGGAGAGAGGAAGGAGGCCCAGTAACCGGAACGCCTGCTGAGCAGCAGTGTTGGATGGGATGGAGGAACAGGCATCAAAGCCACCGACAGCAGCACATGGGCGCCAGTGTGGAGGAAGCCGAGATTCGCTATCAGGAGAAGAGACGGATGAGACAGAAGAATAGGGGAGCTCGATTGAACAGTAAACCCAGCTAGGTTTACTGTATAACGGGTGAAAGGGACATTCAACCTGAACTATAGTATTAAACGACTTGAGTTAGGAATGAACTTGAAAATCTGAGTTTGAGTTGGGTGTCCAAACAGACCCTTAGTAAGACACTTAAATCTCACAAATGTAAATAGTATTTTTTTTTTAATAATCATAAACTTTTTTTTAATAATCATAAATAAACCATCATATATTGAGCTCGGCATTGCACTGTCATAGCGTGCTAGTCATGCAAGGAGTGGGCTAGCTAATCCGAAACCAACGGTGATAACATCATCATCATCATCAAGGGTGTACAATGTCATTTTAAAAACAAAAAAATATATACATACATATACATATATATACTTTCTATCAAAATGTCATCATAGGAGAAGTATTTAAAAAAAATCATAGCATCATCATCAACATCAAATTATATATTTCTCAGTTCTTTGATTCTTGTTACAGGTGAAAGTGTACTTACATAAACGCCTTAGCCTTTTTAAATTTTTCCGACTGTGATGCGTGATTGAGGCTAAGAGTGCTTGCCTTTAGAACCGTTCCTGCCATAAGTAATTACAAACACATTCATTATATTATAACAGTGCTTAATATGCCTATTTCATCATCCAAAAATATCAAAATACAAAAAAACCTACAAAATTTTATAAAAACTGGCAGCCGGAACTTTGTCCCTTTCGAAATTTATAAAAATTCACACCAGTCTCAAAATGATCTAAAACTAATTTTATAAGAAAGTAGACATTCATATCTTTCTAGCGATATAAAATTTGTTAAAAACAGAGACTGTTTAGACCCTTAATTATAGTTTCGAAATCTGATTACCAAATATTTATAAAACTAGCAGCTAGACCTCTGCCCTTTTGAAAAACCATAAAAATTCACACAAGTATCGAAATAACCTGAAACTAGTTTCAAATGAAAGTAGACTATCAAAGCATTCTCACAAGACCAAATTCGTTAAACACAGAATCCATTTGGACCCTCAAAATGAATGCTAACTTTTGAACACAAAACCTCAAAATTCCAATAATTGTAAAATCCGAATTTCAGATTAAAAAAATTATATATATTTATATATATACATTAAAATAAAACTCACACACACAAAATACAACCCTAAGGCATGTTTTTAACACAAAATCCTAAAATCACCACCCAACAAAATCACAAATTAAGAGATAAAAACCTTAAAATAAGTTTCTATCAAATGATAAAATAGCTATCAACATGAACCCGCAAAAACCGTTGAAATTAAAATACAACCAATTTCATAGACTTCAATCTCAATATCAATCCAAAACCAGTAGTACAACCATCACTATAGACCGAATCATAAAAAAGATCATCAAGCAATTATATTGAAACTTCCATCGGAGACATCAAGGCCATGAAAATGTAATCATTTATTAGAAAAGGAAAAAAAAACAAACAAACAAACAAAAAAAAGAAACCATGCTCATCAAGCAAGGATAAAAGAAAAAATATATTTCCCACTAGAATCGTCTTTACGTTTTTGAAAACAAAATGACAGAAGAAAGTCAAGGCTGACGATAATGGTGGCAAGGTAAGGGAGGTAGAAGAATGAGATAGAGAGACTAATAAGAATTATGCATGAAGTTTCTTTAGAAGGAGAGTTATGAGAGAGATAATTGACTCTAACTTTAATGAGAGTTTTAAGGCTGTCAAGGATCTATTTTGAGTGTGTGAATGACATGAGAAAGCTAAAGAATTTTGTCAAAATTTAAGAAAGTAATTTTTTTTTTCCCTCTTTCTCTCTTCATGTTTCTAATTGACTCTTCCCTCTCTCTCTCTTTTTTATACATATATATACACTATACACTATATAACTTACATATAATTAAGTAATATATATATATATGTACCTTATATATATATGACGTTGAATACAGAAAACTAAAAAACAGTAACATACACATATATTGCAGACAATATATGCATATAAGGTAACAGCAGAAAACTAAAAAAAAAAAAAAGTTATATATATATGTAAGAAAAACATATGCACATATATATATGTTATTAATAATAGATGGCACACAATAATATATTTGTAATGCCGAGTTTAATTGATTTAAAATAACTAAGTTTAACAAATGTGTTTAGTATCTTATTAGTATTATTATTAAGCACTCATTAGTAGTTATGTTAATCATTTTTATGAGTTTTTTTTTAGTATTTATGAGCTACTGAAATTGATTAATTACATTTTTAAGTAACTATGCAGAGGAGAGTTGACAACCGCCGGAAGTAAAGTTGATCAATGTGCTTTGTCCATAAGATTGTTTGTATAAGAATGGTAATCTAAAGTTATAGAATATACTTTAAATGAAGTTTATTAAAATTTTTAGGGACTTATTTGCAAAGAAAATATTTTTTTAAGGATCTAGCATAATTTTAAATTCTTTTGGGCATTTTATGAAATGTTTAAAAGTTTGTGTTGCTGCTGTTTTTGTAAGTGCTTTACAGCTGCCTTTATTTGATATTAAGCTTATTTAGCCAAATCCTCTTCTTCCTCACACCATTTGTTTCCAGACGGTTCTAAGTGCAAACAAGAGCGGGGAAAAAAAAAAAAAAACCCAAAACACAAAACACCCATTCTCGGATTCCACACAAAACTTCAACAACTGATCTTCTCCATCATAAGACCTTCTCCCCCTCCTAAATCACAAAACAAATCAAGACTAAGCTTCACTCAAAAACCCATTCTCGGATTCCACCCAAACACTCATTTTTCTTCCAAGCTAGTTGAGCTCAAAGTGAAGTTTGGCATCATTTTTGGAGTCTAAATCTTATAAGCTATCTAAGGTCAGTTTAAAATTGGATTTTTAATGGATTTTGAAGCTAATCAAAGCTGGAAATATGAGGTTTTAATTTGTGGGTGATTTGAATTACTTGAGATAGTTTTATGTTAAAGTGGGATGTGATTTCTCATCTAAATGTGAAATTTCTAATTTTATTCACGATGCTTGATGGTTTTATGTTATTTGAGATGTAAAATATTGTGAGGTCTGATTGGAAAAGAGATTTGATTGTTTTTAATGTATTTTATGAAGTTGCATTGAAGGTGTTTGTGAAAATATTTGACAGAGATTTCAAAAACAGGGCACTAGGATTTCAAAGTTCGTTTCTCTGGTTATACCCAGTATTTGAAGCTGAAATTTTGTGAAGTTAAAAGTATACAAATGAATCTTGCTCCCCACAAAATTTCACAAGAAAATTTTGTAAATCATATTTTTGGTGAATTTTCAAATGTTGGTTCTTTAGCTGGAAATGTCCTAAAGGACCTTAAATGGTTTAAAATGTTGAAAAGTGATTCTATAATGCATATTTTTCTATTTTATATGATTGGTAATGGATGGAAGATATTTTTTTTTAAATGTAAAATGACTTGGATCTTAGGACAAGCACGATCAATCTCCTCGAAACAGTGGAGTCAATTTTTCTGCGGAAGTTCAATTTTAAAGAGGTAAGTAGGAATTCTACTTACTGTGTCATAGAAACTTAAAAAAGTATATGATATAGGGTTTTAATGTTTTTGACAAATGTTTAACATTTCAAATGAAACTATAAATATAATGTTTCCCTTTATTCGAAAGGGTATGATTTGCAAGTAGGAAAGCTAAAGGAAAGTATGGTTTATTGAAAGATTTTATGATATGTTTATAATGTTTTAAAGGTTTGCAAAGTTTTAGATATGGCCTATAAAACGATGAGAATATCTATGGAATGTGCGTAACCCCATTATACTGATGTCATTGGGACTGACTGATACCCACGAATGGGTCCCGGAAGGGACAGAACTGATACAAACGTTTGGGATCCCAATGACAGTAGTGAAAGTGTTTGGCCAAACCTAAAGGAAATGAATGGTAAATGATTATCTAGTTTAAGCCCAATTTGTGCCATATCTCAAGGGTTTTCATGTTTTGATTTAAATATTGATTTGGATTTCTATTTAATGTAAGAAGATTCAAAATTCATTGAAAACTATATTTTGGATACATATTGTAGTTTAAAGGTTTTGTATTTAATTATGTTCCGCTTACTGGGCTTTTAGCTTACTTTAAAATTTCATGGAATAGGTGAGGAAGAAAAGAATGAGGAAGCAACATACTAAACTAAAATTGTTTCATGAAAAATGATTATCAAAGAACTCTGTGGGCTAAACTAGAAAAAAGTTTTGTTTTCAGATAGTGCTAATAATATGAAATAGTTGTGATACCAACTTTTTATATTTTTACTAAACTTTGATGAAGAGTCTATAAATATTTTATATTAATATCTTATCATATTATCATACAACTATCTTGGTTTTACTATGTGATGAGAATGTCGTCACAGGCAAGGCCACGTGGGACTAGACATATTCAGATCCAATTCTAGTTCCCACTGGTCCGGTTACGAGGGCTCGCGCGAAGAAATTCAAAGACGCACTTATGGGTCTGATTCGAGTAACTTGGTCTCAAGCTATTGTGTGGAGGCCCATTGAGGGAATTACGAGCAATGACCAACCCAACAAATGTGTGATTCAAGTCCTAGAAGGGACGGAGTAATTACGTAGCTGTCACTTTTTCGTTTTGAGAACTTTCCAGTTTTGCGGCAATAATTGAAGAGAAGAAATCAAGGCTGATTGAATTGTAATTTAGTTTCCTTTTATTTTAGAGTATTGTAAGGCTTTTAGCCATGTAGGGAACTTACCATATTTGGTGTAACTTTATTTTCTTCAGATTTGGTGTTTCCCTTTTTGGTTTAGTGACTTGCCAAAAATTACTTGGGCAATTAGGGTTTGAAAATCCACAGAGGGAAACACCTATAAAACCGTACGGACACGTTGGGGAGAGCAGTTTTTTGAGACAATAAAAAAAAGTTTGAGGTTTAATT
>CM046376.1:22924920-22944920 GCA_025413485.1 Ficus microcarpa
CTCTTTGGTTCTTAAACGAACTTTTTGAACTTATCGGAGAAATTCCGTGGCGTTGATCGACTTATCAATCAGTCCATCCATAGCTGATTGTGGCGTCCTCGCATACCAAGGTTCGTGCTTCTTGTTAGGCATCGGGTCGCGGTTCCATTCAAAGCCGTTTAGGATTCGATCTTGGAAATCAATTTGGTTAGGGTCGCGTCAGTTCTTGGCATGGTTCGTATCATTTGGTATCAGAGCAAAGGGTTCTAATCAGGTTTTGCTTATCCAATCTTTTATTTTACGTTTATTTTCTTTTAATCAAGAGCCTTGAATTCCAGTATCAAAAAAAAAAAAAATTTTCCAGATTATCAGAAGGACAAGGGTCCCAAAAGAAAAGAAGAGGAAAAAAAAAACGTTCAAAAAAAAAAAAAAAAAAAAACGTCCAGATTATCAAAAGCAGTCCAAAAAAAGAAGAGAAAGAGAAAAGAAAGAAAGAAACAGAAAAAAATATATGTATATCTATTTTTGTCTGATTCTTGGTATTCTGGGTTTTGGAATTCGAAATTACGTTTCATTGGGTGTTAATTCCGATTGTCTTTACTTTCCGCACTTGTTGTAGTCTTGTGTCGAATCTGAGTTTCCTTGGTAATCAGTTTGTGTATCGTCACGGAAGTTTCGATATTGATTTGATTAGTTCTATAAGGACTGAGTGAGAATTAACGAGTGGAAAAAGGCAAAAGAGGCGAGAGCAATAGGGCAAAAAAGCCAAAAGAATAGAGTGTAAACACGAGAGAAATCGAGCGAAACCAGTTCAAGAGAGAAATACGTAAGGGAGTGTGGTAAGGTCCTTTGCATTGTTCGTAACTTTGTTTTGCAGGGAAAAATAAGAAAATAAAAACATGTCAAACAGCAGCAAGAACACCATGGAGGGTACCAACGGAGCGGCAGACCCAAAACTCCTCATGGAAGCGATGATGGGAGAGATGAGGGGAATGTTGAGAGGAGAGTTGGAGCAGCTTCATGAGAGGGTCGATCGGATAGAAAACGCACGTGTGGAACAGCCACGACATGTTTCGCATGCGCGTAGGCGAGAGAGGGTTCCGGTTAGAGGAGAGGCACCTGACTACTATGGAACTGATGGGGATGAGTTTGATGACGGAGAAGAGTCAGCGGGTAGTCACCGGAGATTTGGACGGGATAGAGGAGTTAGGAATCGGGAAAGTGATGGTATGAGTGGCATCAAAATGAAGATACCGTCTTTCCAAGGCAAATCTGACCCCGAAGCATACTTAGAGTGGGAAAAGAAAATGGAGTTCATCTTTGATTGCCACACCTACTCCGCGGCAAAAAAGGTAAAATTAGCCGTTATTGAATTTTCTGATTACGCTATGACTTGGTGGGATCAGCTTGTCATAAATAGGAGAAGAAATAGAGAGCGACCTATCGAGTCATGGGAGGAGATGAAGGCGGTGATGAGAAAGCGATTTGTGCCAGCATACTACTACCGGGAGTTGTACAACAAGCTGCAAAATCTAAAGCAAGGCACCCGGAGTGTGGAGGAGTACTATAAAGAGATGGAGGTCATGATGATCCGAGCAAATATAGAAGAAGATAAGGAAGCTACAATGGCAAGTTTTTTGGCGGGTTTGAATCGAGAAATTCACAATGCCGTTGAGCTACAACATTACGTGGGGTTGGAGGACATGGTACACATGGCTGTCAAAATTGAGAATCAACTCAAGAGGAGGGGCGGTAACATGCGGCCAAGTCAAAACCCAAGTACCTCCGCTTGGAAGGCGCAACCATGGAAGAAGGATGGGAAGCAACTCAACGCAAGGCCAAAAAACCGAACAAAAACTAGAAGAGGCCAGCCATAGGAACCAAGGTAAATCTGATTCTTCCTCTACTCGGAATCGAGATATTAAGTGCTTTAAATGTCAAGGCAGGGGTCACATAGCTAGCCCATGCCCGAACAAGCGAGCTATGGTAATGCGGGACAATGGAGATATTGAAACCGACGAGGACTCGGACCATGGTTCGATGCCTTCATTAGAGGATGCCGACGAGGAGGAGTACGCGGTCCATGGAGATCTGTTGGTTGCAAGAAGAGCTCTAAGTGTGCAAGCCAGATACGACGAAGAGGAGCAACGGGAAAATATCTTTCATACTAGGTGCCATGTCAAAGACAATGTATGTAGTGTGATTATTGATGGTGGGAGTTGTACAAACGTTGCTAGCGTAACCATGGTGGAAAAGTTAGGGCTGCCCACAACCAAGCATCCTCGACCTTATAAATTGCAGTGGTTGAATGATAGTGGTGAGGTAAAGGTGAACAGACAAGTGTTAGTCTCTTTTCGCATTGGAAGATATGAAGATGAGGTTTTGTGCGATGTGGTTCCAATGCAAGCTGGACACTTGTTATTAGGAAGACCATGGCAATTTGATCGACGAGTTAAACATGACGGCTACGCCAACAAGTACTCGTTGGTTCACAACCAAAGATCGATCACTCTTGTTCCATTAACTCCAAAATAGGTCCACGAAGACCAAGTGAGCTTACAGCGAGAAAGTGAGAAAACGAAAATGAGCGAAGAAAAATCAAGAGTGGAGGTGCAGAGAGAGAGTTCGGCAGTGAGAGAAAAAAAGAAGAGATGGCCGAGAAAAAGGAGAGTAAAGGAGAGAAAATTGAGAGAGCTAAAAAGAATACACCACAAGCCCATGAGAGAAAAGCAGAGAGAAAAACAAACTTTTATGCGAGAGGTGGCGATATTAAAAGGGCGATGTTTTTAAATCAGCCGATGATAGTACTTTTGTACAAAGAGGCATTTTTAAACGCTAACGAGCTTGACCTTGCATTGCCTAGTTCTGTTGTTTCTCTACTGCAGGAATTCGATGATGTATTTCCGGATGACGTGCCTGATGGTTTGCCACCAATTCGGGGAATCGAACATCAGATTGATTTCGTACCAGGCGCGTCAATCCCAAACCGACCGGCTTATAGAAGCAATCCCGAGGAGACAAAGGAGCTTCAAAGGCAGGTTAGTGAGTTGATGAAAAAGGGGCACGTGCGAGAGAGTATGAGCTCGTGCGCCGTTCCGGTCTTACTTGTGCCAAAGAAAGATGGGACATGGAGGATGTGCGTAGACTGCCGAGCCATAAACAATATCACGGTAAAGTATTGCCATCCTATTCCTCGACTAGATGATATGTTGGATGAATTACATGGAGCTTCTGTGTTCTCAAAAATTGATTTGAAAAGTGGGTATCATCAAATTCGTATGAAAGCGGGAGACGAGTGGAAGACAGCCTTTAAAACGAAACAAGGTTTATATGAGTGGTTGGTAATGCCATTTGGCTTAACCAACGCGCCGAGCACATTTATGCGACTAATGAACCATGTTTTACGAGTATTTATTGGCAGGTTTGTTGTTGTGTACTTTGATGATATACTTATTTATAGCAAAGACTTGGATCAACATATAGCGCATTTAAAGTCAGTTTTAGATGTGCTTAGAAAAGAAAAATTGTACGCTAACCTCAAGAAGTGTACTTTTTGCACAGATAAGCTTATATTTCTTGGTTTTGTTGTTAGTGCGGAAGGTATACAGGTTGACGAAGAGAAGGTGCGAGCTATTCGGGAGTGGCCGAGTCCAACTAGTATGGGTAACGTACGGACTTTTCATGGACTCGCTAGTTTTTACCGGCGGTTTGTGAAAGATTTCAGTACTATCGCCACCACTGACTGAAGTGATCAAGAAGGACGTTGGGTTCAAATGGGGAGAGGAGCAAGAAAGGGCATTCCAACTAATCAAAGCTAAGTTGACCAATGCCCCATTGTTATCCTTACCTGATTTTTCCAAAACTTTTGAAATTGAATGTGATGCTTCAGGTGTTGGAATTGGTGCCGTTTTGATGCAGGATAGGCGACCAATAGCGTATTTCAGCGAGAAGTTGAACGGAGCAGCTCTCAGTTACCCAACCTATGACAAAGAGCTGTATGCGTTGGTTCGGGCGTTAGAGACATGGCAGCACTACCAATGGCCAAAAGAGTTCGTGATTCACACCGACCACGAGTCCTTGAAACTCTTGAAGAGCCAACATAAGCTGAACAAGAGGCATGCTCGTTGGGTTGAATTCATCGAGACATTTCCCTACGTCATCCGATACAAGCAAGGTAAGGAAAATGTCGTTACGGATGCGCTATCTCGCAGGTACGCGTTAATCTCAACTCTTGATGCTAAATTGCTTGGTTTCGAACATATTAAGGATTTATATGCGGATGATCGTGACTTTAGTGCTGAGTATCAGGCTTGCGAGAAATTTGCTTGTGGTAAGTACTTTAGGCATGAGGGATACCTATTTCGGGAGAATAAATTGTGTGTGCCTAATTGTTCCTTACGAGACTTGTTAGTTAGAGAATCCCATGGGGGAGGCTTAATGGGACATTTTGGAGTTGCCAAGACACTAGTTGTTTTACAAGAACATTTCTATTGGCCGCACATAAAACGTGATGTTGAGAGGCTTTGTGATAGATGTGTAACTTGTAGGCAGGCTAAATCAAGAGTGCAGCCCCACGGTTTGTACACCCCTTTGCCCATACCTAGTGAACCTAATGGAGACATGGAGAGCTCAAATGCATGGAAGGTGGCTGACCCAATTCAAGTTCCTGTTGGTCCAGTTACAAGGGCCCGGGCCAAGAAATTCAAGGAAGCATTAAATGGGCTGATTCATGAAATTTGGAATCAAGTCAATTTATGCAAGCCCATTGACCACGGCTCACGTCAACCTCAAAGGTGCATCAATTTGATCCAGATCTTAGAAGAGTCCACGAATTTGGCATGATCTAGGCTAATGAAGAATTTCGGAAACTTTCCCATTTTGGGCACATGTGGCTGATTTGTTAGCTCAAGTTGCCAAAACGAATTTATTGCACTTTCCCTTAAGTTTTGGGCATGTAATTGGCTGATAATCAGCCATTAAAACATTCATTTTTGTTTATTTTTATTTAGGGTAAATTAGGGTTAGTTATTACATTTAAATTTGTCAACTTTCCTTTTCTAGTTTTAGGAAATTCCCTCTGATTTTTTGGACGAATTTCCTTAGGAAATTCTGATTGTAATTTGGCCTATAAATAGGCATTTTCATGATTAATGAGAAAACCTTTGGCTGAAAAATTTTCTGAAAGGTGAATTCTTTCTTTGGTTCTTTGACGAACTATTTCGAACTTATCGGAATTTGTCCGTGGCGTTCAAAACCGACTTATCAATCAAGCCTTCCATCCTTGATTGTGGCGTCTTCGATATACCAAGGTTCTTGCTTCGATATAAGCAACGGGTCGCGGTGATTTCCATCCAAATCTGAAGTAGAAACGGTCTTGGTGCCTTCTTTATTGATAGCGGGTTTCGTCAGTATATTGGCGAGGTTCCTATCATTTGGTATCAGAGCCTAGGCTCTAGGTCAGGTTTGTCTATCCTTTAATTGTTTTTTTTTTCGTTTTTCTTTTTTTTCTCCATTCCCAGTTCATTTCAGTTTCTGATTAAAAAAAGAAAAAAAAATCGAATTCAAAAAAAAAAAAAAAAAAAAAGAAAAAGGTCAAAAGAAGAAAAGAGAAGAACAAAAAAAAAAAAAAGGGAAACAGAAAGGAGTCTGAAAAAAAAAAAAAACTTCAAAAAAAAAAAAAAGAAAGAACAGAAAAGAAAAGGAAACGGAAAGTAGTCTGTTAAAAAAAAAAAAAAAAAAAAAAGGAACGTTTTCCTTAGTAACGGAGGCGATAAATAATTTTTTTTTTTTTGGTTCAATTTTCATGAACTTACCCGCGTCTCTTCATCTCTTTTGCTGAATTTGTGCCTGGACAGATTCTGATTGTTGTTTGTGTATTTCCAAAAGAACCAAAAGAGGGAATAAACGAGTGGAAAAAGGCAAGAGTGGTGAGATAATTCGAGGGTAAGAGCCATTAAGTTGAGTGTAACACGAGTGAACGGAGTGATCAATTGTTTGAGTGAAACACGTGAGGCAGAGAAGTGATGTCCTTCTTTTATTATTATTATTATTATTTTTATCTAACGTGGTTTTGCAGGTTATAAAAAAAAAAAAAAAATGAATCCGAATCAAGAAAGTGAAGCTGACGATGACCTTCCACCACAAAACATCCCAAATCTCCAATTGCAAGCATTAATGGGGCAAATGGAACGGTTGTTGACACGTGCATTAGAGCCTATTCAGGAGAAATTGGATGAGGTTGATGCTAGAACACATAACAGGCAGGCACTAAACGTGCGAAATAGGCGTAGGGGTGGACGTGTTATTTCGGAGGAAGATGAATTGGAAGAGTTGGAGGAACCACCAATTAATAGGGGCAGATTTAGGCATGGAAATGAGAATAGAAGGCATGGCAATGGGAATAGAGAAGCTAGGAACCGGGAAGATTCCGCAATGGGTGGTATTAAGATGAAGATTCCGCCCTTTCAAGGGAAAAATGACCCTGAAGCTTATTTAGAGTTGGAGAAGAAGGTGGAGTTAGTGTTTGATTGCCATAATTACTCGGAATTAAAGAAGGTTAAGCTTGCTGCCATTGAATTCTCGGATTATGCGATTGTGTGGTGGGATCAGTTGGCGATGAATAGGCGACGGAACGGAGAATACCCGATTGAGACTTGGGAGGAGATGAAAACGGTGATGAGAAAACGTTTTGTGCCCAGCCATTACTACCGGGAATTGTACAAAAGGTTGCAAGGACTAAGGCAAGGAAACAGGAGCGTGGAGGAGTATTATCAAGAGATGGAAATAGCCATGATACGAGCCAATGTTGAAGAAGATCGAGAAGCAACAATGGCGAGATTTTTGCAGGGTCTAAATCCGGACATTCAAGATAGGGTGGAGTTGCAACATTACGTGGAGATAGAAGACATGTTACACATGGCCATCACGGTAGAACGGCAGCTCAAGAGGAGGGGTAATTCACGTTCGAATATTAGTTTGGGGCATTCTACATGGAAGCCGAACTATGGGAAGAAAGAAGAGAAGACGGTTGCGAGGACCAAATTCGAGCCAAAACCAGCTACTACTAGCCCTCCAAACCAAGGTAAAAATGATTCATCCACCTCTCGAAACCGTGATATTAAATGTTTCAAGTGTCAAGGCAGGGGTCATATTTCAAGCCAATGTCCGAACAAAAGGGTGATGGTGTTACGGGACGACGGAGAGGTCGTTACGGACGACGAATCCGACAAGGACTCCATGCCACCTATGGAGGACGTGGATGAAGAAGAATTTGCTGCCCAAGGAGAGTTGTTGGTCACTCGACGAGCCCTTAGTTTGCAAGCCAAAGAGGACAAAGAAGAGCAACGTGAGAACATTTTTCACACTAGGTGCCACGTGCGGAATAAGGTATGTAGTGTGATAATCGACGGCGGTAGTTGTACAAATGTTGCTAGCACTACAATGGTTGATAAATTAGGGCTGCCAACGACCAAACATCCTCGGCCATACAAGTTGCAATGGTTAAATGATAGTGGCGAAGTAAAGGTAACCAAACAAGCGCTAATCGGTATCAGAACCTTGGACTGATATCTCAATGGATTTTGTGTTAGGATTGCCTAGGACTAAACTGGGGCGGGATTCGGTGTTTGTGGTCGTGGATAGGTTTTCCAAGATGGCGCAGTTTATCCCATGCCACAAGACAGATGATGCTTCTAACGTTGCTGATTTGTTCTTTAGGGAAATTGTGAGACTTCATGGTATGCCTAGAACAATTATTTCTGATAGGGACGCCAAGTTCTTAAGCTACTTTTGGAAGACTTTGTGGGCTAAGTTAGGGACTAAGTTGTTGTTTTCGACCACTTGTCACCCTCAAACCGATGGTCAAACAGAAGTTGTGAATAGGACATTGTCTACTTTGTTGCGGGCTGTCATAAAAAAGAACATCAAAACTTGGGAGGAATGTTTACCACATGTCGAGTTTGCTTATAACCGATCTGTACACTCTGCTACTCAATTTTCACCTTTTGAAATTGTTTATGGTTTTAATCCTTTAACTCCTTTGGATTTAATGCCATTACCTTTGTCTGCACGTGTGAATTTAGATAGCAAAAGAAAAGCTGGACTTGTTAAGCAGATACACGAGAAGGCACGACTCAACATCGAGCGACGGACCAAGCAATATGCCAAATAGGCCAACAAAGGGCGTCACAAGGTCATCTTTGAACCCGGCGATTGGGTGTGGTTGCACTTGCGCAAAGAGCGGTTTCCGAAACAGAGAAAGTCGAAGCTGTTGCCTAGCGGGGACGGTCCTTTTCAAATTCTTGAAAGGATCAATGATAATGCGTATAAGTTAGACTTGCCAGGTGAGTATGGTGTAAGTGCTACCTTTAATGTCACTGAT
Organism: Ficus microcarpa; assembly: GCA_025413485.1. Classification (NCBI taxonomy): domain Eukaryota; kingdom Viridiplantae; phylum Streptophyta; class Magnoliopsida; order Rosales; family Moraceae; genus Ficus; species Ficus microcarpa. Next base: position 22,933,280 of record CM046376.1, read on the forward strand.
CTAAGTCCTTTTGATGCAGGCGACGATTTGAGGACAAATCCTTCTGAAGAGGAGGGGAATGATGAGAACGTCGTCACAGGCATGGCCACGTGGGATGAGACATATTCAGATCCAATTCTAGTTCCCACTGGTCCCGTTACGAGGGCTCGCGCGAAGAAGTTCAAAGACGCACTTATGGGGCTGATTCGAGCAACTTGGTCTCAAGCTATTGTCTGGAGGCCCATTGAGGGAATTACGAGCAATGACCAGCCCAACAAATGCGTGATTCAAGTCCTTGAAGGGACGGAGTAATTACGTAGCTGTCACTTTTCCGTTTTGAGAACTTTCCAGTTTTGCGGCAATAATTAAAGAGAAGAAATCAGGGTTGATTGAATTGTAATTTAGTTTCCTTTTATTTTAGAGTATTGTAAGGCTTGCCGAAATCAGTTTTGGTGTTTCCCTTTTTGGTTTAGTGACTTGCCAAAATTTACTTGGGTAATTAGGGTTTGAAAATCCACAGAGGGAAACACCTATAAAACTGTACGGACACGTTGGGGAGAGCAGTTTTTTGAGACAATAAAAAAAAGTTTGAGGTTTAATTCTCTTTGGTTCTTAAACGAACTTTTTGAACTTATCGGAGAAATTCTGTGGCGTTCATCGACTTATCAATCAGTCCATCCATAGCTGATTGTGGCGTCCTCGCATACCAAGGTTCGTGCTTCTTGTTAGGCATCGGGTCGCGGTTCCATTCAAAGCCGTTTAGAATTCGATCTTGGAAATCAATTTGGTTAGGGTCGCGTCAGTTTATCACTATGTTTCTGTGTTATTACAGATTTTATGAATGTATGGATTAGTACATGTTCTAGTTAGGTTTAAAGGCTAAACTGGCTAAGGGGTGTTACAATATTATTTAATATAAATAGAAAAAATTACTTTCATTCTCATCTAATTTGATAAATGGGAAAAGAAAATATACAATGAATATAGGAATTAAAGACTAAAAGTCAATCCCCAAATTCCCAAATTCCATGATTGAAAAATAGAAATATTAGAATTAGATAGCTACTTTAATTTGAGATTCTAGGAATAGAATTAGGAAATATCAATAAGTAATTAGAGATATATATATATATATATATGTGCTTGTATACAATATATCTACACAACAAAATAATCTCACAATTTCATCAAATCATCATATAAATTTATTAATTTGACATGAACTTTGTTCTAGCACAATTATTCCTCATCAGGTCACTTGTGAAAATTAACTCAACATAACGTTAGAGTTAACGATTATAATATATGACAAGGTATGTTCGTTATACCCTTCATGACTCGTTTAGGAATAATCAATTCATGGGGTCGATGTACTTTTATCTTCAACGAATGGTCTAGATTTAGTTATGATTATACGTAAACTTTCTATCTTTATCCATGGATTCCTTACTCATACTCATTCAATTGGAAGTATTGATCCAATTAAAAACAATTATGTTTCGTAATTTCTTAATCCAATATCCAATTTTTCAAATTCATAATTGACTCTTGGATACAAATCACGAGAATGTATATTCATCACCTTTCCTATGTGAATTTCTAATTTTAAATTTCTAACATTATTGTTAATTAGCATTTGGGGTGTTACAACATGTCCCCCCAAATGGGCCCTAAATGAGAAATTACGAAATTACCTTTATAATTAGGTTAAAAGGGAAAATATTTAGTATTTATGGGTAACTTTGTAATTTCACATTTAATAAGAATAACGAATGTCACGTTCACGATCAATGAGTGTCACGTTTGTAGTCAACGAGTGTCATTATGTAGTTTCACATTTAGTATGACCAATTCATGTTATTACATTTAAAAACAAGGAAATGTCTGTCAAAAATTTAATTGAGCGAAGAAATTCACAAATATTTTAAAAGTTTAGGAGGAAAGAATGTTAAAAAAAAAAAAATGAAATTGAGGAGCATTTTGTGGCAAGGCCATTCAAGGAAAAAACGGCAAAATTTGTTCAGAGATTTATGACTCTGTGAATGTATGTGTAGAACTTTAAAAATGATAGCTCAGTTAAAAATGAGTGTTGGACAAGTCGTTTAGTATATAAGTAATTTTTTGGTAAATTAGTAAATAAGTAATTTGTTCCATAGACGTTTAGAACCATAAGTTAAATAAATAAGCGTTCCATTGTTTACCAACTAGAATAGACTATTTTCCTTACTCGTGTTCTCTATTGGTTGTTATGTGTATCCCCTATTTTTGCTCTGTTTTTCATTGAAAATGCACAAATATCTTATGTAAGACAAAAAGATGGAATGATCAAAGGGAAGTCGATAGGAAATGCTAGAGCATATTGTTTTACATTTGGCCTGCTATGCCTGGGTTGAGATATCGGTAATAAGATTGAAAAGAAAAATAAAGTGATAGAAAAGAGGATCATTGATTTTTTTTTTTTTTTTTTAGTGTTTATTTGCCTATTAATTGGTGTAATGGGAAACAATCTCATTTCCTTTCTAATGTTTACTTAAATACAGTAATGTCCTTTGATAAAATGTCCTCTTACCCAACCAAGTAAATTTGATATTTATTCTTTTGACATGATATCAATACCAAAGAGGTTATAAGATTGACATTCTTTGTTTTTCATTCATTATAAAGAAATCATACTAAAAAAAATATTCTTGATACTTATTTTAAATATATTGCATATAGTTTAATTCATATTAAATTATTGCACACGTACATTTTTTAAGATGTTAAATTTCATTTTTACTCCTAATGTTTATTCTCTCTCTCATCTCTCTTTCACACTTCTATCTCTTTCCCTTCCTCCTCTTTTCTCTCGCTCTCCTTTGTCTCTCTTTCCTCTGTCTCTTTCTCTCTCCTTATTGACTGGAGACTGCCGCGAAATCGTCGAGATCATCGCAATCGCTAGAGTTCCCCGAGTGATTAGTAGTGGCCTCCCCCTAGCCCCTGTGGAATCGTTGGCCTTGAAATTGCGAAAGGAATAATCGCAAGAATTGGGATGAAATTGTGATCGCGATCACTTTTGGGTCGTTTTGTTGCTGGCAAGGTCGAGATTCGGATGAGCTACAAAGGTGGCGAGATGATGGAATGACAACTTTCTCTCTCTCCATTCTCCGATGAGTTGCGAGATGTTATTTTTTGTCATCTTTGTTGTTGCGAGATGTTTTTGAGTTTTGTTTCACAGGTTCTTCGTTAGGGGTGGGCAACTCCGTTGCACGTGTTGCTCCATTAGGTGGCTAGTGACAGTGAACAACGGGGCTACAGGTGTGAGCAACGGAACGACGAGGGTGGGCAAAGGGTTGGGTTTGGGTTAGGGTTTTGGTGATTTGGGATTTTGGGCTTTTTTTTTAATGACAAATATTTTGTTTTGGATATTAGAAAAAAGGTAAAATAATTAGATTTACTAGAAAATATTATTTTTATCTTATAAATTAAAAAACTAAAAATAAAGTAAATATTTTTTATTTATACTAGTAAATTCAATGATTTATCCAATGATTCACTGATAAATCCAAGGATTTACATATTTATCAGGGTAACGACCATAGATCGTTACTGTTGACTACTTTTTTCAACATTAATCTATTGTAAAAAGAATGTGGAAGAATTTAATTTGAAATAATATTGTCAACTAATCGAATAATTTACTTAGAAAATTTTATTAAAACCATTAATTCTTTTAAGAACCTTATCAAAATAACCTTCTTAATTTATATATTTATTTTTAAAACCATACCATGAAATAAAAACCACACTGTAGAGAAAATCAAGCAAGCACAAATCTTATCTACATTATGAAAACTAATGTCTTTCAATGCAAATTGTTTTGAATAAACTATTTGATAGCATGTTTGATTGCATGATTTTTATGTTTTCAAGCTATTATGATATATGTCTCAGTTTCGTAGCTTTAAGATTTTTACGTTGAGGATAGCATACTGCATATTCATCATAAAATAATTAATAAGATTAAGCTAAGAAAAGTTAAGGGTGTCGTACCAACCTTCCACAAGGGGAGGATCAGTTCAGTTAATTTCATTTGATATGGAGCAAGTCCAATCTATGATTTCAGTGCTGTTGGGGACCTTACAAACTCTAATAAACGTTTATGCCCACATATAAGACAAGATTAGAAAATCCATAATCAATAATAATGGATAATTCATAATTAAGCATAAACAGATCATACATGTTTTGTGAAATGTTTTAATTATTTTGCGAGAATATGCTTGTACTTACTGAGTGAAAGCCCATCATAAAATTTTTAAACTGTAGCCAAGAAACCCACAGTGTAACAAATGGACTAGGTGGGCTACAAAGTGGATGTGAAGGATGGGATGTGATTTCTGCAAATATTTTAAGTATTAAATTATACTAATTAGTAATGTTCAAAGAAATCCAAACATATTTAAGGCACTTATTAGTAAGTAATTATTTAGTAATGACCAGTAAGTTGATATGTTGAAATGTTATACTTGTTTTGTTTATCACAATGATATGTACATATTAATTATAAGTCATGTAAGATGTATGTATTCAAAAGAAGAAAAAAAAAATCTTTCTCAAATTTCAAGTATTAAAGCTAAGTATAGTAAGTAAGTGTAGTAACGGCCATGTAAATAGGGTCGTTACAATGTAATAATGGCTTATGCTCTGTTTTTAGCCTGAAATTGGACAAGCTTTAATGAGACAAAAAAAGAGAGATGAGCAAAAGAAAGCCAACAAGAAATGCTAGAGCATTGTTTTCCATTTTCCCCGCTATTCCCCGGAATGAGGATTCAGTAAGAATATTATTAAATGACAATAAATTATATACGAGAATTTCAAAATGACTAGGATTAGAGAAATGGGTGTGACGCCCCGACACACCACCTGACACCCACGCGGGGCCAACCGCGAGGATGCGGGGCGCCGGGATCGTCACCGTCACACATAACTTACTATACTTTGAAAATGCGGAATAAATTTTTTTTTTTTTTTTGGAACATCGTTTTAAAACTTGAGACTTGAACTTTGTTTTGGAACATTAAAACTTGGACTTCATCTTTAAAATCTTGACTTGAAGTCCATGCACAACTTGTGCATCGGACTTTGAAACATTTCATACATAACTTAATTTGATATTTAAACATACATGAAAAACTTCACAACTTAAACAATATGCGGAAAATATTGCGTAGTGGTATCCCACACAGCCCTTCACTCGCTGCATCATCTCCAAGCCCACCAAGTAAGGCTACAAGCTTTTTATCTCTACCTGCAGTATGGAATATATCTGATGAGCTTTCGCCCAGCAAGTACAAACGCGATCTCACAAAACATTTTCATTTAAACATCTTGAAACATACTTCATCATAAAACATATGCATAAACCATTTATGTTCATTTATGCATTTCCTTTTAACTTGTACTTATCTTTCATATGGGCCCCGTAGTATACGTACCCTTAACATATAGCGCGCCTCTAGATACAGTTAGGGTTTGCAAGGTCCCTAACTGCTCTAGAAAAGACATGAGTGATTACACCCTCCCGCATTAACGAGAGGGCGAATCCATAACTTTAACATAAAAATCCTCCACCTTGGGGGAGGTTGGTACGACACTTTACTTGTGTATTTTTACCAAGTGATTTATCATTAGTGAACATACCTCATGATGTCACAAAATCATTTCTTCATACATGCAAATGACATATTTTAACATAACATGGCCGCTTTAAAACATGGCATCGTTAAAATATGGTAGTCTTTAAAATTCTTTAAATCATGACATTATTTAAACATAATAGCTTTAAAACATAGCATCTTAAAAAGCATAGCATTTCAACATAGCATTTAAACATAGCATTTCATACTTAAACATACATTATTATTTTCCATACTACAGGTGAGGTTTGTACTTACCTTAGGTCCTATACTCTTGACGTAACATTCCTCGTGATCCATCAACAGGTTCCTATTCCTGTTTCAATGGAGGTGTAAGATAAGGTTAACTTATCTTACCATAAACCATGGTATATGATGTTGGTATCCTAACCAACATCCATGAGCAATCCTAGATGTGCGTGTTGTATGTCCCCTCTAATATCTCTTGTAAACCTGATTGGTCACTTCCTTGTTCTTGGGCTTATGTTTTACCTTATTCTTGGTTCATAATCCATTGGGTTATTATCTTTTCAATAACCCTAGGTCTTAGCCCATTTCATTAATCTTGGTATCCTTTAGGGTTATATTGGGTAACCCTAAAGTCAAACTCTTGGTCAACCGAAGTCAACATGTGGTCAACTAAGGTCAACCCCCTTTGGGTCTAACGTTGGGCTTTGGGCTTAGCCCAGTAACTCGGACATAATTCCGGTTACCGTTCGTAGTCGGCTTGATTACCCATTTTTACCTTAAAACTCCATTTCTTGATTTTTGGAAAGCATTGTATAATCATCTTCCAAAAGTCCATTTATTTGCTTGTAAAAACTCTTACTTCATAAATCTTGAAAATACTTGGCTAAAATCATTCTTTTCTTTACTTCCTGGAAAAAAAACGTGAAATTTCAATTCCGAACTTTAAAATTCCACTTCTCTTGAAAAATCTCATTTTCCTTTAACTTATGGAAAATTTCATTTTTCTTCAACTTGAACACTTTGGGTGAATAATCCCAAAACTCTTGTAAAAATTCATTTTCTTAAAACAGGATTTCATAAAATCATTGAGGACTGAAAACCGCCCTTGGAACAGTTTTTGTAGTTAAAATAACGGGTTAGAACACTTTACATTTTTTTTTTGAACACATTTTGTAAAACTTTGGTGCTGGGATTTTCGGATTCCCTGAGCACCCTTCGTAAAACAAATCCAGTTTAAAAATCCGTTCGTAATCTGAAAAACTTGTCTTCACGAAAGTTGTAGCTATCAAAAAATGCTAAAACTTTCGTGTTTTGTGAAAAATCCAGATATGCCTAGATTCGTACCAGTTTTTATTTGAAACTGGCTGATCCTGAAAAACCGAGTGAAAACTGGCCCCAGGGATCAGCCACGGGTTTTCATAAAAATGAAGGCCTTTGGAGCCTTATTTTGAAATTTTGTCCACGTTGCTCTCTAGTAAAAGTTGTTTGAGCAACTTTCGTGTTTTAACTTTTACCCCGTTCGACCTCTAAGGGCCTGATATTTTCACTTTCCCGAAACTGGCCAGTTTCGTATCCGAAATGGCTGTTTCGGTTGCTTAATCCGGTTTTACGTCCTAGTTCGTGGATTCTAACTCGACCGATCACATCGAGAGCCTATTGATGAGGACATCAAGACTCAGAGAAATTCTCATGAACCAATTCAAGTTCCAAGTGGTCCGGTGACGAGAGCTCGAGCTAAAAGATTCAAAGAAGAGCTAAAGGTTCAAAGAGTTCTACAACAAGAGGAAAGTGCGTTCACCACAAATGGTGAACAAAGGTTGATTTTACACATCAAATTCGACCCGGAAGAGAGCCAGGACTAATGGACGTTTTAGCTTCCAAGGCTGAATTGGACTTTATTTTCCAACAAAGAAATCAAGTCAAGATCACGTTTTCAAGTTTCAAGAAGTTCAAGATTCAAAGTAAAATTCAAGATTTGATTTTTTTGTATTTCTATTTGAGTTTTAAAGTTCTAGTTTAAAATTTGAATTTAGGCACCTTTTTAATTCCGAATTTATTTAGATAACTCTTGGTTTTTTATGTTTTTTTGTTATGTTTATCCATAGGGGTAGATTAGGAATTTTACACTTGTAGATTAGGAATTTATAAGGGCTGACTTTATCAGATTATGGAAAAAAAAAAATAGAAGATTTTGATGTTTATTCATATTGTGAGTTATTCTTCTTGAGTTCTTGAAGAAACTTATCCGAACTTATCAAGGATTCCTTGTGGCGTTCAAATCGACTTATCAAACGGACATCCATAACCGTTTGTGGCGTCTTCACCATACTAAGGTTCTTGCTTCGCTAAGCAACGGGTCGCGGTTTTCATCAAACTTGAAAGATCTTGGGTTATCGTTTCCAGATTTGGTATCGGGTTTCGTCACGTCGTCGGCATGGTTCGTATCAGTTGGTATCAGAGACTAAAGTTCCTCCGGTTTGCCTATCCTTATCTCATTTCTTTTTTTTTTCTTCTTCTTCTTCTTTTCTTTTCTTTTAATTCGTTCTGATATTGAAGGGGAAAAAAAAATCGTTCAAAACAAATTTAAAAAAAAAAAAAATCGTCCAAAAAAAAAAATCTGCTACAATAGAAAAAAAAAAAAAAAAAAAAAAAAAAAACCTAAATAAATCCGGTTTTCTCTCCTTAAATAAGTGATATTAGTTTTTGATTCAGAGTGGGATTACTTGCTTTGAGTTTGAGTTCTTTTAGGAATTGGAAACCCTAATCCAATTCCCACAAGGTTTACAAATCCTAGAAAGTTGAAATAGGATCTGGTGGTTATAAAATTTGACGTTCTTGTTTCCTATTATTTTCTGCTTGTTTGTGTAAAATCAAAGAGAAGAAGCAAATTAAAAAAAAAAATTCCGGAAAAAAAAAAAAAAAAGATATTGCGTTTAATACTGTTTGTTACGCTCTAGACCCCTTATCTTACACCAAAACCAACGTCTGAGCATCAAAAAAAAAAAAAAAAATTTTGATCTATTTTGAGTTGCTTGTCGTTTTGATTTGCTGCTAGAATTCTTGTTATTCTTGTTCGATTAGTTTTGAAAGAACTAAAAGAAGAATACGAGTGGAAAAAGGCAGAGTGTGTGAGTCTATTAGAGGGTAAAAGCCAATTAATTTGAGTGAAACACGAGTGGATTTTAGTGAATTAATTCTTCGAGCGAAACACGTGAGGGAGTGTGGTGAGGTCCTTTTCGTTATACAATTCTAACCTTTTTGCAGATTTCAATCATGTCGCAAGATCAAGAGAAGAACACAAACGAAGAGCTTTCACCAACCAATCTTCCAAACCTGCAAATGCAAGCGTTATTGGGGGAGATGAGACGGATGATGAGGGTGGAGTTGGAGCATATACATGACAGGTTGGACAGGGTAGACGAAGGAACACAACGGGGACAGCCGCCGTTTGCTCCGAACGCTCCAAGAAGGCACCGACTGCGCCAACGGGAAGTTGAGGATTTGGGCGAATTCGAAGGGGACGATTTGGAGGAGGAATTTTATAGGATGTCAACGGGCAGCCGTAGGAGATACGGTAGGGATAAAGAAGCTAGGAATTTGGTAGACAATAACTTGGGAAGTATCAAGATGAAAATTCCTGCGTTTCAAGGAAAAAGTGATCCCGAAGAATATCTCGAGTGGGAAAAAAAGATAGAGTTGGTTTTCGATTGCCACAATTACTCCGAACTAAAGAAGGTAAAACTTTCCGCAATTGAATTTACTGATTATGCTATTGTGTGGTGGGATCAGTTGTGCATCAATAGGAGACGGAGCGGAGAACATCCTATAGAAACTTGGGATGAGATGAAGAGAGTGATGAGACGACGATTTGTGCCGAGTCACTACTACCGGGATCTCTACTTGAAGTTACAAGGTCTCCACCAAGGCAATAAGAGTGTTGATGAATATTATAAAGAGATGGAGATGGAGATGATTAGAGCCAAGGTTGAAGAGGATCGGGAGGCGACAATGGCCAGATTTTTGAATGGTTTAAACCGAGAGATTGCGAATACCATCGAGCTGCACCATTATGTGGAATTGGAGGATTTGGTGCATATGGCAATCAAGGTTGAGAAGCAACTCAAGAGAGGTGGCACCCGAGCAAGACCATTCGTACAAAATTTGGGCACAACACCTTGGAGGTCAAACTACCCAAAGAAAGAAGAAAACCAGTCCACGTCCAAGGCCAAACTTGAGCCCAAACCAGCCACCATTACTAATGCCTCTCAAGGTAAATCAGCCCCTACTTCGACTCGTAATAGTGAGATTAAGTGTTTCAAATGTCAGGGGAGAGGGCACATAGCTAGCCAATGTCCGAACAAGCGAGTTATGGTGATACAGGAAAATGGCGAAATTGAATCCGAGGATGAGGCTGCTCTAGAGGATATGCCACCATTGGAGGACGCCCCAATTGGGGATGAGGAGTTTGAGGCAGATCAGGGTGAGATGCTTGGACTAGTCGCACGACGAGCCTTGAGTTTGCAAGCCAAAGAAGAGGAAGAAGAAGTACAGCGGGAGAATATCTTTCACACTCGATGTCACGTGAAAGACAAGGTATGTAGTGTTATTATCGATGGAGGTAGTTGCACTAACGTTGCTAGTACTTCCATGGTAGAAAAGCTAGGGCTCACAACACTTAAGCACCCTCGGCCATATAAGCTACAATGGATGAATAATAGTGGTGAAGCGAGGGTTACAAAGCAAGTTCTTGTACCGTTTCGTATTGGAAAGTATGAGGATGAGGTATTCTGCGATGTGGTACCAATGCAAGCTGGACATCTTCTCTTAGGAAGACCGTGGCAATTCGACCGACGTGTGCAACATGATGGCTTCACCAACAAATACTCATTCACGCACAATCAACGGACAGTCACTCTAGTTCCGATGACACCAAAACAAGTGTATGATGATCAAGTGAGGTTGCAAAAATTGAGTGATCAAAAGAACTTGAGTGAGCAAAAGAATGAGAGTGAAAAGAGGTGTGAGTCTGACCATAATGAAAGTGAGGGAAAAGAGAGAAAACAAAGAAATTTGTATACAAAAACAAGTGAGGTTAAGCGAGCATTTGTTTCAAAACGGCCGATGATTGTACTCATGTACAAGGAGGCTCTTTTAAACACTAACCAACTTGACACTTCGTTGCCTAGTGCTGTTTTTTCTCTCTTGCAGGAGTTCGAGGATGTGTTCCCCGAGGAGGTGCCTCATGGTTTACCACCTATTCGAGGCATTGAACACCAAATCGATTTTGTTCCCGGTGCATCAATTCCAAACCGACCAGCATATAGGAGTAACCCGGAGGAGACTAAGGAGCTTCAACGGCAAGTCGAAGAATTGTTAGAGAAAGGCTATGTGAAAGAAAGCAAGAGTCCTTGTGCAGTTCCGGTAATTCTAGTGCCTAAGAAGGATGGGACATGGAGAATGTGTGTTGATTGTCGCGCCATCAACAACATAACGGTAAAGTATCGACACCCTATCCCTCGCTTAGATGATATGCTAGATGAGCTGCATGGTTCTTGTGTGTTTTATAAAATTGATCTTAAGAGTGGGTATCATCAAATACGAATGAAAGAAGGAGACGAATGGAAGACAGCGTTTAAAACTAAATATGGTTTGTATGAATGGTTAGTTATGCCGTTCGGGTTAACAAATGCACCTAGTACTTTCATGCGCTTAATGAATCATGTTTTGCGTCCGTTCATTGGTAAATTTGTTGTCGTTTATTTTGATGATATTCTAATTTATAGCAAGAGTTTGCATGATCATGTCTCACATTTGAATTCAGTTTTGGATGTGCTTAGAAAGGAGAAGTTATATGCTAACCTTAAAAAGTGTACTTTCTGCACCGATAAGCTTGTTTTCCTAGGTTTTGTTGTGAGTGCAAAAGGTATTGAGGTTGATGAAGAGAAGATCAAAGCCATCCAAGAATGGCCGACCCCCTCCAATATAGGTAATGTTAGAAGTTTTCATGGACCTGC
>CM046376.1:22951630-23046630 GCA_025413485.1 Ficus microcarpa
TTTGCTGCCAGTTTGTTGGGAATCTCTCTAGAAAGCTCATTTGAAGAGAGGTCTAAGCCTTCCAAGTTGGATAAATTTCGCAACGAAATTGGAATAGGACCAACTAGCTTGTTATGAGACAAATTGAGCCCTTTAAGCAATTTGAGCTTCCCAATTGACATCGAAATCTCTCCTTTAAAGTTATTCATTGATGTCTCAATGATTGTCAAGATGGTTAGTATTTTTTTCTAGTTGAATCAGGCCTTTCATTACCACCGTCACAGATTCTTGATAGTAGTCATTAGATCTAATGTACTCCAAGTGGCCGGTATGTGCATCCATCATGGCAACAAAATTCTTGAAATATTTTGTCGGTAAACGACCTGCAAATTCATTGTTGGAGAGGTCCAAGATTCTCAACTTCTGAAAGGGAAATCTTATCTTGGGATTTCCTATTGAACCAGAGAATCTATTTGTCCCTCTGCTATTTAATTGCTTGACTAAATTCAGAAACTGAAATATTTTAACTAGTTTGAAAAACATGTGCAGAATCTTCCCTTAAAACCAAAAAATAATTTTCCCTTAAAAAGAGAAGTTTTTTTTTTGTTGAGTTGGCATAAATTACCTCTGGAATTTGGCCAGTGAAATTGTTGTATGAAAGATCCAAAGGGAGTCTATTGAGGTTCAAAGAGGACCATGGAATCTGACCTCTAAAATAATTAAATGAAAGGTCCAAGGAAATGATATGTGTGAGGTTATCAAGAGGTGTGGTGTATGACCCAACAAAGTGGCAACCTCTTAGAGACAAATGAGACAAGGACCTTGCATTTTTAAGTAAATGAGTGTCAATGCAGAATCCAGTGTGAGAGAGATCCAATTCTCGAAGTGAATTGCTCCAATTAGACTTTGGAAAAGATCTAGAAAGTGCATATAATTCAATGACATATAAAGTACCTGGAGTTTTGGCCACTGAAAAACGTTCTCTGGAAACTTCCCATGCAACTCAGACGAGCGGAGACCAAGAGTTGTCAAAGAAGACGACAAGTTCATCAAGGAGAGAAGTGGCACAAGGGACATGTCAACGCCACACAATTGGAGTTCTCTTAGCTTTGTTAAGTTGTGAGCGAGTGCTTTTGCGGTAGCCAGCCCGATACGGATGTTGTTTTCTCAATCGTATGCACCAAGTTAGAAGTTAACCAATTCGGAGAGATGGGAGATTTGCAGAGGGAAAATTGCTGCTAAAGTTGGAATAGGCTAGCGCAAGGTGGGTCATGTTCTTGAATTGACCAAACTCCAGTATGATAGGGGAGCCACTGAAGTCGTTGAAAGAAAGGTCTAGCCTTTGGAGATGGCAACAAAAGAAAAGGCTGCTGTTGGAGCTAATAATGCCCTGAATCTAGCTGCAGCTGAGGTTGAGGCCCATGACATACCCAGTAACTCCGTCGTACATGATTCCCATCCCAAGTGCAACATTTCTTTTCATCATTTCTTACTGAATCATTGGAGAATTGTTTGGTTTATTGAACCAATTAATTTCTGAAAAAAAAAAAAAAAAAGTTCTCTTCTTCTTTTCTTCTTCTTTTCTTATTTTTATTTTTATTTTTTTCATTTAATGTCACTTGTATGTGCTTGTAGAACCCATGCATGCACGTGAATGGTAATTCAGAACTTTTGGTTGAGACTTCTAGAGTTGACTGTTTTGGTATTTCTTTAGGAATATACACAAGAATTGCAAGCGTTAAGTAGCTTTTTAAATTAAAAATGATTTGGTCATGGTGTTCTTATGAGTAAGAAGTTTAAATATTGTGAGTCTTCTTTATGACTGTTGAAGCTAACGTGCATATAAGCACTCGGATGCAAAAACTCGAACTTTTAAAGTTATTTGTCAATTGGGTATTTGCACGGTTTTGGGATGTGTAATTGGTTTGCGACCAAATTCTTCGTTTTTGGATCTATTTAAAGTAGCATTTTTGTCTTAAAAAATGATTTAGTCATGGTGTTCTTACGAGTATGGAAGTTTAAGTGTTGTGATTGTAGTTTCTGGGTCTTCTCTATGACTGTTGAAGACAGCGTGCGTAGACACTCCGATAGTAAAAACACGAACTTTTTAAGTGTTTTCCAATTCGTCATTTGCACGCTTATGCAATGTGGAATGGGTTTGTGTTTTCATTGCGGATTTTAATTTTGTGCCTTTAGATTTCTTTCCTTAACCCTTCTCTGTTTTTTAAGGACCAAATTCTTCAGTTTTGGATTTGGTTGGAGTGTTTTTGAATCGGGTATTAATTTCATGCAGGTTTTCGACCTAGCGGATGTATAAAATTTAAAAGAAGAAAATTTCCTTCCAATATAATAGGAGTTCCATTATAACAGAAAATTTTCCCCCTAAAAAAATGGTTATCATTATGGTACCATGTTGTTTTCGGCCTTTTCAGATTGGTAACTTTGTGTTTTCAAATCCAATTCAAACAAAAATTATATAATAAAAATATTATATATTATACAGTACGTTATTTTTTAGGACATTGATTGTAAATGTTTTGCCCTTACAGCCGAAACAGGTTATTAAAGTGGGAAAAAAAAAAGGAAAAAAAAAAAGGAAAGGAAAAGAAAAAAAATTAAGCGTAATTTTTGAATTTTTTTTTTTATGCACTCAATATTTTAATGAAATTTCATTTGTGTCCTAATTTATAAAGAATAATTATAATTAACTTTGCTCCTACTTTCAAAAAAAATTATAAAACCACATATTTTTTTGCTCCTATTCACTGATGTTGTTCTGTCCTAATTTTACAGGACAAATTACAAAACCACATATTTTTTTAATTAGTGCCCCCATTTAAAAAATATATATAGCTTTGCCAGCTGAGTATCACGTACGACAATATTTGTGGCAGTTGAATAAACTTGTCACCAAATACTCAAAATACAAAATTTTCCAACCCAACATTCACATTGCACACCCAAAATTTATGCATAAGATGGTATGAAAAAGAAGAAGTAAATGAATACTGAAATTCTCATTTCTGTGCGAGGTTTGGTTGGACTGCCCAGCACGAAGGGCTGGTCAGTGCTGTAAACCCAAAACTTTTCATAGAAATGAGAAAAAGGACTAAGAGTGGTGCCACTGTAACGATTCTGAGCAGGTTGGTCATAAGGCTTATGCAGTTGAAAGTTGTTTGGCGAGCTAGATTCACCGCCCTCAATCCATCGGTCGGAACGGCCATTGTCATGTGTTGGCCATTGTTTTTGAAGAAGCTCAAATAAACCACCAAGATTAGAAAGCTTTAGCAGAAATTTTTATCCCTTTTTTTATTTTAGAGTCTTAGTGATACAGATATGGAAGCTTATTGTGGTACGTACTTTTAACTATTTATATAAGTTCAAAATGAGTTGAAGATAAGGCAGAGAAGACCTCCACAAAGTTGCACTAGATAAAATTTGACAATATCATCTTCTTCGACAGGTGGGATTTTGCCGCCTAACTTTAAGAAGTCCATACCTACACGTCACTTACAGTTTCGGTTTATGGGGAAAAGAAGTACTTTTCTTAGGGCCTGTTTGGTACATAGGATTAAGGGGAGGATGTCTCAGGGAGGTTGGCGGGGGGGTGGGTGGGGGGTTCGCCGGTTTTTTTTTTTTTAATTTTATTTCTTTCATTTTTTTACTTTTTTTTTTTGTATATAATATTATAAACTAAGGTACATTATAATTTTCATACACAAGTAATATTTCAGCCATTGAAATCAATCGAACAATCTATAAAATAAGCTTTATCGGTTGGGTATATAAAATGGGATCTACCAGAGCTTTTTGTGATTATAAGTAAGATACGACTTTATGAATGAAAAGTTCATGTAAATGTACTGGGCTACCAAAAAAAATAAATACATGTATATGTTTGTTTAATGATCAATTATTAATTTGTTTTTTAAGGAGATGTTTATTTATTTATTCTTTTATATAGGATTTAGAATCTATCTTATTAGCGAGCAATTGTATAAAAATCACAATCCTAAGCCGACCAAGCTTTTTTTTTTTTTAATTTAATTTAATTAATTATATTTATTTTTGTGGTATTCACACAATCAAGCTCTATAGCTTAGTCTATATAGGAAAGAGCAGCAATCTCGGAAAGTATGATTTCTACTATTGTTTTTGTAAACAATGTCCTTGTGTTTTTGAACGGATTTTAGATGATGATTCATCTAAAAACATCGTTTATTATCATGATGGCAATACTGATTAGAGAAATTAATGAGGACTAATAAGAAGTTAAGTCGGTTTATGAATCAATAATTATTTGACTCATTCAAGTTCAATACTTTTAAGGAAAGGTTTAGATTCCTCCATTTGTGAACATGAAGAGCTGATTTGCTTATTATATTAAGATTTGGGTAAGCCGCTGTGGGGACTCTGACCTCTATAGAAGCCCCTTTTCCGCCGAGAGAAGACAATGCGCAAGAATGAATATATGCAATATATGCAGTGGGCAAACCAGAGGCAGGGCTCTTTCATATCCACAATTACACATTAAAAGAATTAGTTAGGTCCTCGCGGTTTTCACTGATATTGATAGAGAAATGCAGGAAAGAGACGTAAATATTATGGTGACAGATTTTGCAATATATACACTATACAGCTACATATATGTATAAACGTTACATAAAATATTTCGTCTAATTCACACCAAGCGTACTTACTTTTCTCCTAGCAATTGTTTGCGATTTCATTGCATACAATGTATGCTGGGACGGAGCCTGAATTTTAGTTCAATTGGGAGACTACTGAGAAAAAGGTCACATTTAAGAAAAAAAAGTAATACAGCTAGAAAATAGGATGAGAAAGGAATTAGATGCAATCAAAGAAATAACCAAAAAAAAAAAAAAAAAAACAACAATAATAATAGGGTGAGAAAGGGCACAAAAACAAATAAAAACCTATTATTTCTTTCATAGTGCAAAAGCGCGTTTTCAACTTCGCGGTGGGTGGTTCCTTTTCTTTGTCTGTCATTTTCTTTCTGCTGGCTGAAAAATGCTAAATCAAGAGTCAATGAATTTTAGTCTTCTAATATAAATTCAACTCCTCTACCGCCTAACTTGATATGTTAATTGAAAATATATATCTAGTTTCAATATCGTACCACATCAACTAAAAACTCATATTAATTAAATTTATCGTAACATTATAATAGGAAAAAAACTAATGGAAAATTTGAGCCAAATCCCTCTAATATATGGTTGCTGTGATGAATTAGTCACAATATTATTATGTAAGTGGGGACACATGTTCCCACTTAATTTTTAAAATTTTAATTTTGTTTTTTAAAATTTTAGTTCTATCCTAATTTTACAGGAAAAATTATGCTTTTCTTGTAAAAAAAAAAAAAAAAAAAAGTTATTGTATCCCTATATTACAAGAAAAATTCTGATTGCGTTTGCATTTAATAAATAAAATATGTAAAAATGTCTTAATTCAATCTATATATAAATATATATTTTCATTATGTCCTAATTGGAAAAAATTATGACCCCATGATTGTATGGTTGTGAGCTTATAGAATGAGAGCTTGGGTTAAAAAAGTGCATCGGAAAGTCAATTAGCAAAATAACTTCAACAGCTTTTTTATTTTGTTAAATAGTCTTCCAAAAAATTTTATTAGCAAAATGACTTCGAACAATCAGGAAGAAGGTTATTTTGTTAATTTTAATTTTTGAGGTTATTATTTTGGTCAATATTCTGTCGGAACAAGCACTTTTGTAAATACGTAATTTGTTCAAAAAAAAAAAATCAGAATCAGAAGTTAAATAAGCACAGGAACTCGGAGGGGGGGGGGGTGGTGCGGTGTGGTGTGGGGACGAGAAAAGAAAAGAAAAGGAAGATGCTTCATCGTTTCTCTACAATAGTAGACTCATTTGTTGGTTGTTAGGCATCCCCTGTTTTTGGTCTGTTTTTCATTGAAAATACACAAAGCTCTTGTATGAGACAAATTGATAGTTTTCCATTTACCCCGCTATGCCCGAATTGAGGCTTCGGTAATAGGATTGGAAATGAAAGTAAAGTAATAAGAAAGATGATTATTGATTTCTTTCTAGTGTAAGAATTGACATTCTCTATTTTCATTATTTATTTTAGGTGTAGCCGCTAAATTCTAATTCATCATTTTGTAAGGATGTTCACGAATCTGATTTGATGGATTAGGCCTTAATACATTCCAATCCAATCTCTAACATCAAATTACGCGGATATTGAATTTACAAATTCAATCCATAGACTTTAGAAACTAAAATTAATATAGTAAACCATAAAATAGTTTAATAAAATAACTATATAGCGATTTTACATTAAAAACAAAAAATTAACAATAAAAAGGCTATGCTCTTCATTCAGCTCAAAGTGGGAATAGTTTAAAATCATAAAACTTTTAGAAAAATAATCTTAGAGTTGGACTTTCAACGTGATTTTTTTAATCTGATTAAAAAAACTTTCATCAAAGATTCTTTTGAAACTTCGTAACAAATTTTTGGTTTTTGTTTCTTTTTCTTATTTTGTTGTTATGTGTTTTTTTATTCTTATTTTCTTTGTAATTTTTGGAATATTTTAAAGTTTTTTTAATTTGGTTAAAAAGGATTTCACCTAAACACTTTTTTTTTTTTTTTTTTGAGTTTCTATTTAGAAGTTTCGGTTAGTGTTTTTTAAAATTTTCGTATTATGATTTTTTGATTCTTTTTATATTTTCGTCATTGTGCACTTTTTGTTTAAAGTTTATTTCTTTTATTAATTTGGTTAAAAAAGATTTCGTCTAAATTTTTTTGGAATTTTGTTAAGAAATTTTTTAAAAAGTTTCGTACGGAGTTTTGGTTTTTTTGTTTCTTTTTCTTGTTTTCTCATTCTATGCTTTTTCAATTTTTTATCTTTCTTATATCTTTTAGACAATATATTATTTACACACGCACCTAGTAAAATTATATTAGAGCAAAAGAAAAACAACAAAAAGGTAAATTTGAAAAAAGACACATTTAGAGGCACACGTTTGAAAAAAGGTAAATTATATTATTTACACACGCACACGTTTTTTTTTTTTTGGTGGTAAATGAGAAGCAAAAAGACGTTTGAAAAAAAGGTAAATTTGTGAAAAATATATATATATATATATATATCTTTAACAGTTAGTTTAAAGGCCATAAGAAAAAAAGTTCAATGAGGATATTTTTGAAAAATATTACTACATATACGGGATAAAAATAAAAGGAAAATATATAATTATTATTAAAAACACAAGAACATAAACTGATATAAATAGGAGAAAAGGAAAAAAACACAAAACAAAAAGACGTCAAAAGCAAGTAATAGTAAGAAACAGAAATATAAAGAAAAATAGTACGCATAAATTTTTTCAAAAAAAAATTATTTTTAAAAAGATAAATATATTATATAATAGCAACAGAAAAACCACAAAACAACTTTTATAGTTAAGAAATATAATAAGTAAAAAACCAAAAAGGAGAAGGAAGATTTAAAAAAATAACACAAAAACACAATGATAAAAGAAGGGAAAACAAATACAAAAAAATAAAACAATGAAAGCAACGAGAGCCGTGACAGTTAGAGTATGATGTATGAATGCCTGTATGAAGCACGAATGCATGCCTATATGATGTATGTATGCATAGATGATGTATATGCAATAATTATGATGCATGCATGTAGGGATATACAACCATATAATCATCATTACAAACTACAAAAACGAAAATGATTAGAGTAAGCTTCCTTTCTGTTGTGGTTGCTCACATTAGTTTTGGAGAATCAAGAATCATCAATATCCAGTAGTTTCTTCTTCCTACAAATTTTTTTTTCTCCAAACAAAAAAACTATTTGCAACAAAGCTTATACTCCTATTAAGGAGTTCATACAAATTCTAATAAATAAAAACGATAAATGATAGGAATCTCTTAGTTCAAATACAAAAAAAACACACACTACTTTATATTCCTGATAAGGAGTTCATTGAAAGAAACAAACAATTGACATTACCTAATCCAACACACATGGTGAAGATTTTGACAATTAGTTGTTCTTCCTACAAAACAAATGTTGCACAGATAATATATATATGTATATATATGTTATCAGTGTTAATAACCACTCCTATGTTGTTATTGCTACTACTAATACTACTAGTGTGACAGCTATCAGTACACCACTATTGTAAATAGCTACAACTATCATAACTATTCCTATATCTACTAACTACTGCTGTTGCAACTATAACGCGATTGATATAATTACTACTAAAACTACTGTTATTGCTATTTGTACTACTGTAATTACTACCATTATTACTATTACCACTACTACTACTATTGTTACTGCTGTAATTACTACCATTATTACTATTACTACTACTACTACTATTGTTACTGCTACTACTACTACAATTGCTACTGCTACTATTACCAATTCTACTACTACTAATACCAATACTATTTTTACTTACTACTGCTGCTAATAGCACTACCACTACCGCTACTGCTACCTGCCAAGTCTACTGCTACTACGCTACCATTGGTTAATACTAATACTACTTCTATTGTTAGAACTACTAATAACTCTAATACTATTGAAAGTGCTATTAATACTAACAATAATACAACTACTTTCGCTACTAACTAAAGAAAAAGAAACAAATGGAATGACAATTACTTACCAATAGGATTGTTTAATCATTTGTTCTAGAGATAACATTAAATTGTTGAAGATTCTGCTAAAACCACAAAATGGATAAAATTATGAACACTGAGTTATCAAAGACGCAAAAATTTCATGGAGGATTAAAAAAAGAAAAATAAGTTTGTCTTGTAAGATTACCTGTTTAAAATTTATAGTCTATAACACCAATAAGGTATGTAAACTCTTGATCTTGCAACCACAACTTGTTGTGATACAGAGTCACACTCAACTTAAAACTGTCTAGAAAACAAGAGGAAAGAACAATATATTAGCTGGAACAAGCTCAAGAAATAACATGATATTAGGTAGAAAAAAAAAAGTAAAAAGAGTATATAAGTTTTGAACACAAACTACTCACAAATGCAGCGTCTTAGAATAATTAAAAATAAGGACTCCAGCAATTTCACAGTATGTGGCACTTCAAGTAGAAAAAGCTAAAACTTGAATTAGTCAAAACAAAGTGAATTAGTTTGACGTTGGAAAAGATGCAGCGCTAGGAGGCGAAGAAGTTAGGTACCTCTGTGTAGGATATTGACAGGTGAATGATTTCAAAGTTGGTTTTCATGGTAAGGTGGTTTTGCCAACAAGTTCTAATGGGAGACCTAGCTGCATGCACACGTGAAAATGCAAGTGAATTTCATTTTATTTGTTATTTGTTATTTTTTATTTTTTGCAGTAACATCAATACCAAACTAATTCAATAACATAGAAGGACAAAAAAGTTGCCGAAAACTATTGTGAGCAAAACTCTACGTCACGATCACTTCTTTTAGGATCCTCTTCAGAACCAACCATAAACCTACACGCATAAAAGCCATCAAAACTCAGCCAAAAACCCCTAATATGTCTCTGAAGAAAATGTGAAGAGAAAATAAGCTATGGAATCGTCAACTCAAGAAACTCCACGTGACTAACTTCTAGACTAATATCTCATCAACCTACAAAAGTGTTCCAGACTCAGTAAATCATGTATGTTGTGTTGCCTCATTAGAATATAATGAAAGAGAAAGGGACGAAATTTCACTCACTTCAATTACGCATATCGTGTTGCCTCATTCTGTAAAAGAGCTCCAAATAAACTTGTCGTTGCCATCACTTTAGGAAAAACAAACAAACCTAATTCACTAATCAGAATACAGGACGAATCTAAGAAATACAATTGACAAACAATATACTAGTGGTTGACTAAGTACTCAATACAACTGTTGTACAATGTAAACTGGAGAAGAAATATTTGACATCCTTGTGAATCACATGAAGCCACTCATGTCAAAAAGACTACAAATATTCTAATTCAATGCTCCTAAGAGTGCGTTGAAATCACAAAAAGGATAAGATTATGCACAACTGAAGTACTAAAATAAGAAAATATTTATTCGAGAAAAGAAGGTTGTCTTGTATGTGTTTACCTGTGTAAAGTTTATGGTATAGTAGCACCATACATAGTGTTGTGACTTGAGGAAGTATTTGAGTGGGAACCAGCTAAAAACCGCACAACTAGAAAACAACAGGGAAAAAATGGACAGTATATAAACTGAAGTACGGTTATGAATGATGCACTAAAAGCTATTTGTAACCCCAAAGCACAGAGAACTACTCACTAAAAGTAGCTTCTTGTGACAATTTGGAATCTGTACTCCATTGGCTTCACAAGATGTGACACTTTACAACTGAAAAGAATAGATCATAAGCGGAGTAAATGACGAGCACATATAACTCACTGAGATTCTCTTACCACTTGGAAAAGATTTAATGCAAGGGCAAAACGAATTACATACCTTTGTGCAAGGATATTATTAAGTGAATCATTTAAAATCTATCAGAAGTCTAGCGTATAAACATGAAATAACAGTGCTTCCAAGAACTTCTTGTAGGGGGGCCTAACTGCATGTCCACATAAAAATGTTACTTCACATGAATTTCAAATTTCTATAATACAAAATAGTTACCGATAAGGTATATAAGCAAGATTTCGCATCAGGATCGCTTCTCCTCTAGGGCCATCCCCTGAACCACAACCTATCAGCAATAAAAGCTATCACTCTCAGTTTAAAGACCACAAATATGTACAATATATCTCTGAAGAAATTGGGAAGAAAAAAGGGTTAAGGAATAATCAATTCAAGCAACTCCATGGTGAAGGGCTCCCTGACTTCTCATCAATCCTCCAAAAGCAAGCCTGTAAAGCGCTACAGACAAAAACATGTAAAGTGAAAAAAGAACCAATCATAACTTGAAGGAAAACATTCTTAAGTCTAAGAATACTCAAGAAGTAAAAAATGCAACATCAAAAGATAAGAGCAAAAGGTCTAAATTTTAGAATAGAAAAGATAGTACTCCAAAACCATGCGATCATCTAGATCATCAATCGTAGCTTTTGCAAGTAAAATAAAAAATGAACAGTGAGAGAGAGAATAAAACTTTTGGTTGTCACATAAGGCTACATTGTATTAATCACCTTCTAGATTGAGCAAAAACATTTTTAAAGCGTAGGACAAAACTAGATAAAACTTTTAAAGTAAAAGGAAAGGAAATGAATAAGACTTTCCAAATAGTTATAAGGTTTCATTACCAAATTGCTAAAATATTCTTACCTATGGGGCTTTTAGCAACAAGTACTGATGCTCAAGCATTATTTATTTATTTATTTATTTGAATGGAGAACGACACTTACAGCCTTCCTTTCATCCTGTTGCCCCAGTTTAGACCGAATACAAATGCATGAATCAAGTGAGACAGATTTCACAACATATTTATGCAACGTTGCTATAAGATCTCAACTTCTTTACAAGCTTACCGTGTGACTACAATTGTGTATTTCCATGGTCCTAAACGTTTTTCCTGTAACAACTTCAGCTCCCAATATACACGTGGAATTTTGAACGGCAAACCTAGTAAAAACTAAGATTGGTTGTTAAAAAAGTATCCAATCCATCAATAACACTAGACAATCACAAAACTTAATTTTCTAGCTAAAGGTGATTAAGAGTACAAATATGCAATAATGGAGAAATTCTATGACTACAACAGTTAGTTTCAAGACATCTAGTATACCTTTTATAATGCTTGACATGTGCAACCTTTTGTTGCGCCTTCTTGTTCGGTCTTCCTATTGAAGAGCATCTGACACTGCTTGTTGAAATCAAGCCTTTTCCAATCACAAAATAAGAGGATCGTTGGACTTTTATGGATTGATTCACAAACATGCATATCTTGTCACAAACTATGTCATAGGTACAAGTAAAATTCCAAACTAGCAAAAGAAAAAAGAAACAAACGACAAAGTTTAAAGGTTCTTATCAAATATAAATTTTTAACCTCAAGCACTAGAGAAGATCATAGGACCGCTCTAGAGAAGGAAGTGTTGTTTCTTTCCTCGTCAAGACCTTCAAAAAGGATGAAACTATGAAAGATTTGTTAAAATCACAAAATGGACAAATTATCCACCACTGTGCTATTAAAGAAGCAAAAATTTACTAGAGAAAAGAAGTTTGTCTTGCAGGGGTTAGTTGTGTAAAGTTTTGTAGTCTGGGCACTAATAGGTCTCTTAACTCTTACCGGTTAAGTATGTGAGAAGAGTTCTTCATCATGATTGCTTCTTTCTTAGGGCCATCCTCTGAACCAACCATCAACTTGAAAGCAACAAAAGCCACCAAACTAAATTAAAGACCACAATCATATATCTAAAAAAGATGTGAAGAAAAAAGAAGATAAGGCAAGCAACTACACGATGAAGAGCTCCGATGATTAATAACTCTTCAATCCTTCAAAAGCAATTCTGAATGCACCACAGATAAAAACATATCTATTAGCATATAAAGTTAAAAAAAAAAAAAAAAAAAAAAAGCAAAATACTGACTTGGATTATAATAAATGTCTTCTGCCTAAGAACACCAAAGACATTAGTAGTGCATTATAAATATAAACATTTTTCCCCATCAATTTCAAATAAGATTTTTTTAAGTGAAAAGATGTATAGGAACTATAAAATCTAATTTTTTTCAAACAAAAAGATAGCAATTCAAATCTTTGATCATATGATCATCAATCATAGCGTTTTAAAGAAAAACCATGAAAGAATACCAATAGGGGCAACATTGGGCTTAAAAAATGCATGGAAGCTAAGGATAATTAGAAGTACCAAACTTTAGCAATTGCTTATTTAAAGGATAATAGTCAATAAAACATTCCAAGACTCTTACAGCATTCCAATAGCAAATTGTTGGGATATTCTTACCTTTGAGGTTTCTCACATCAAGTATTGATGCTTAAGCATTTAATGTTTTTTCGCAAACAAGTCAAGCTTGGAAGAATCAAAACTCATCTCTTCATACTAAAACTGAGCATCGAGAATAAAGCATTCCTTCCATCTGTCTGTCCCTGTTTCATTTCAAACACAAATTCATCAATGAAGTGGGAAAGATTTGACAATATTTATAAAATCTCATCAATTTTAAAAGCATACCATGTGACAACTCGTGCTAGATTAACATTCGTGGCATTCCATAGTCTGAAAAATTCTTCCTGCACGCTGCAACAACATTAATTCCGATTATACAGATGGAAACCAAGTTCAACACAACAACTTATAGTATTTCATTACCTACTAAGGAACCCTGTGTTCTTACTCCTTAGAATTGTTTTAGCTGAATAACAACAATGGAAATATCAAGAATGGATTCAGAGTGGAGGATGAGCATGATGGGGTGAGCCTTTGCAGGGCATCATCAGTCCTTTACCCTTATCCATATCAACCTCTTTCAAGCTAAACTGGTTCAAATCACAAAATGTACCTGGATAAATGAGTTATACCATGAAATCTATGATGAGTATTAATTACAGAAAAAAATGCAATTATAAAGAAAATAATCACTATAGTTTCATAAAGTCTAATTATTTTCAATTTTTAACAAGTACATAAATTAGTTGAAACTCATAATGCACTAAAGATAAATGATGTAGAAAAGGATAAATATAATTAAGCCTAATTAATGATAATCTAGCTTTTCTCTTTTAGATCAATAAAACAAGGGAGAAAAACTCATAATGCACTAAAAATGAATGATGCCGAAAAGGATAAATCTAATTAAGCCTAATGAATAATAATCTAGCTTTTCTATTTTGCATCAATAAAACAAAGAAGAAAAACTTATAACTTGTTTAAATAGGGAATTTTCCACCATCAATTGCCATCATAACGTGTCTATCCTATTACCATCAACTACACTGGCATGTATTTCCTACAGCACAAACAAAACTTTTTAAAATCTGGGGCAAGGAAGAAGATACACCAACAATAAGACAGAGATAGTAAAGCAATAATTACGTATGAATGCATGGGTATTTATGAGGCATGTATATGTACATTATACCTAAGCATTCACAGATAAGATATACAGTTATAATCAATACCTATTAAAAAAATGAAAAAGATTACAACAAGCTTCCTTTCCGTCATGGTTGCTAACATCATTCTCAGAGATAGTAAAGCAATAATTACGTATGAATGCATGGCTATTTATGACGCATGTGTATGTATATTATACCTAAGCATTCACAAATAAGATATACAGTTATATAATCATCAGTACCTATTAAAAAAATGAAAAAGATTACAACAAGCTTCCTTTCCGTCATGGTTGCTAACATCGTTCTCAGAGATAGTTCAGAGAATCAAGAATCATCAATATCTAGCAGTTTCTTCTTCCTGCAACTTTTTTTTTTCTCCCAACAAAAACCGACACACAAAAAAACTATTTGCCACAAAGCTTATACTCCCATTAAGGAGTTCACACAAATTCTTATAAATAAAAAGGGATAAATAATCGGAAACCTTTAGTTAAAATGCAAAGAAAACACACACAACTTATACTTCTGCTAAGGAGTTCACAAGAATTGGAAGAAATAATAAGAGAAACAATTCACATTATTTAATCCAACATGCACGATGAAGGATTAAACAATTAGTTACTCTTGCTACAAAACAAAAAAACAAGACACAAACTATTCGCCACAGAGTTACCCCCATTAAGGACTACACACAAATTCTAAGAAATTAAACAGGATAAATAATCGGAATCCCTTAAGGAGTTCACATAAATAATCGGAATCCCTTAAGGAGTTCACATAAATATACAAAGAAAACACACACAACTTATACTCCTGCTAAGGAGTTCACATGAACTATAAGAAATAATAAGAGAAATAATAAGAGAAACAATTCACATTATTTAATCCAACATGCACGGTGAAGAATTAAACAATTGGTTACTCTTGCTGCAAAACAAAAAATGAGACACAAAAAAAATATTTGCCACAAAGCTTATACTCCCATTAAGGAGTTCACACAAATTTTAAGAAATAAACCGGGATATATAATCGGAATCCCTTAGTTCAAATACAAAGAAAACACAAACAACTTATACTCCTGCTAAGGAGTTCAAATGAATTGAAAGAAACAAAAAGAGAAACAATTCACATTATTTAATCCAACACGCACGGTGAAGGATTAACAATTAGTTACTCTTACAGCAAAACAAAAAACGAGACACAAAAGAAAAAAAAAAAAAACTATTTGTCACAAAACTTATACTCCCATTAAGGAGTTCACACAAATTCTTAAAAAATAAAAAGGGATAAATAATCAGAATCCTTTAGTTGAAACGCAAAGAAAACACAGACAACTTATACTCCTACTAAGGATTTCACATGAATTGTGAGAAATAAGAAGAGAAACAATTCATATTATTTAATCCAACACGCACGGTGAAGAATTAAACAGTTGGTTACTCTTGCTGCAAAACAAAAAATGAGACACAAAAAAAATATTTGCCACAAAGCTTATACTCCCATTAAGGAGTTAACACAAATTTTAAGAAATAAACGGGATAAATAATCGGAATCCCTTAGTTCAAATACAAAGAAAACACAAACAACTTATACTCCTGCTAAGGAGTTCAAGTGAATTGAAAGAAACAAAAAGAGAAACAATTCATATTATTTAATCCAACACGCACGGTGAAGGGTTAACAATTAGTTACTCTTACAGCAAAACAAAAAACGAGACAAAAAAAAAAAAAAACTATTTGCCACAAAACTTATACTCCCATTAAGAAGTTCACACAAATTCTAAAAAATAAAAAGGGATAAATAATCAGAATCCTTTAGTTGAAACGCAAAGAAAACACAGACAACTTATACTCCTACTAAGGATTTCACATGAATTGTGAGAAATAAGAAGAGAAACAATTCATATTATTTAATCCAACACGCACGGTAAAGAATTAAACAGTTGGTTACTCTTGCTGCAAAACAAAAAATGAGACACAAAAAAAATATTTGCCACAAAGCTTATACTCCCATTAAGGAGTTCACACAAATTTTAAGAAATAAACGGGATAAATAATCGGAATCCCTTAGTTCAAATACAAAGAAAACACAAACAACTTATACTCCTGCTAAGGAGTTCAAATGAATTGAAAGAAACAAAAAGAGAAACAATTCATATTATTTAATCCAACACGCACGGTGAAGGATTAACAATTAGTTACTCTTACAGCAAAACAAAAAACGAGACACAAAAAAAAAAAAAAAAACTATTTGCCACAAAACTTATACTCCCATTAAGGAGTTCACACAAATTCTAAAAAATAAAAAGGGATAAATAATCAGAATCCTTTAGTTGAAACGCAAAGAAAACACAGACAACTTATACTCCTACTAAGGATTTCACATGAATTGTGAGAAATAAGAAGAGAAACAATTCATATTATTTAATCCAACATGCACGGTGAAGAATTAAACAATTGGTTACTCTTGCTGCAAAACAAAAAATAAGACACACAAAAAATATTTGCCACAAAGCTTATACTCCCATTAAGGAGTTCACACAAATTTTAAGAAATAAAACGGGATAAATAATCGGAATCCCTTAGTTCAAATACAAAGAAAACACAAACAACTTATACTCCTGCTAAGGAGTTCACATGAATTGTAAGAAATAAAAAGAGAAACAATTCACATTATTTAATCCAACACCTAAGATGAAGGATTAACAATTAGTTCCCCTTGCCACAAAACAAAAAATGGGACAAAAAAAAAAAAAAAAAACTTTTTGCCACAAAGCTTTTACTCCCATGAAGGAGTTCACACAAATTCTAAGAAATAAAAAGGGATAAATGATTGGTATCCCTTAGTTCAAATTCAAAGAAAACACACATAATTTATACTACTGCTAAGGAGTTCACATGAATTGTAAGAAACAAAAAAGAGACAAACAAGTGACATTTCTTAATCCAACACACACAGTGAAGGATTAACAATTAATTGCTCTTGCTATTTGAAACAAATGTTACACAAATAATATATATATATATATATATTATCAGTGTTACTAACTACTCCTAGATTGCTATTCTACTACTAATACTACTACTGCTACTTATAACAACTATCAGTACCACTATAGCAACTAGCTACAACTACTACTATTGTCTACTAACTATTAATGCTCCTACTACTACGCCACTGCTACAACTACTACTAATATTGTAATTACTATTAATGTTACAACTACTACTACCACGAATATTACTACTATTGTTACTGCTACTATTACTAATGCTACTACATACTAATACTATTTCTACTTACTACTGCTGGTTAATACTAATACCACTACACTTCTACTGTTAGTACTACTAATAACACTACTGCAATTGCAACTGCTATTAATACTAACACTGACAATAATACCACTGCTATTGCTACTAAAAAAAAAAAAAAAAAAAAAAACCAAATGGAATGAGATTAAAAGGGAAACGATTAGTTACCAATATGAATGTTTGACTGTCTAGCTCTAGAGATAATATTGAATTGTTGAAGATTCTGCTGAAATCACAAAATGGATGAAATTATGCTAAATTGAGTAATTAAAGAAGCAAAAATTTGTTGGAGGAAAAAAAAGTTTGTCTTGTAGGATTACATGTCTAAAATTGAGTCTATAGCACCAACAATGTATGTAAACTCTTCATCTTGCAAATGACAAATAGGCACCAATTTGTTGTGGTACTAGGTGACATTCAACTCAAAACTACACAACTAGAAAATAACAGGAGGAAAAAGATAAATAAATTAGCTGGAATAAGCCCAAGAAATAACAAGTTATTCCAAAAAAAAAGAAAAAAGAGTAAAAGAGTAAATAAGTTTCAAACAAAACTACTCACAAAATGCAGCTTTTAAGGATAATTAAAAATCAGTAATTCAACAAATCAGTAGAGTTTACGTACCTCTGTGGAAGGATATTGATGAGTGATTGATTTCAAAGTTGGTTTTCATGGGAAGGTGGTTTTGCCAACAAGATCTAATGGGAGACCTAGCAGCATGCACATGTGAAAATGCAACTTCTAGTGAATTTCATTTTTTTTTTTTTACACAATAGCATCTGTACAAAACTAGTTCAATATTATAGAAAGATAAAATAGTTACCGATAACATTTGTGGGCATAGTTCTGCATTACGATCACTTCTTCTAGGATCATCCTTTGAACCAACCACAAACCTAAAAGCAATGAAAGCCATCAAATTCAGCCAAAGACCACGAATATATCACTAAAGAAAATGTGAAGAGAAAGGAAGATAGAAATCATCAATTCAAGAAACTCCATGTGAATAACTCCGAGACTAATATTTATGATACTAAAACATGTCTAAATTATCGTTTAAGGTTGAAAAAATCTACAATGCTAACATAAAAGTAGACAAGGAACGTCTTTAGCCTAAGAATACTAAAGAAGTCAGAAGTGCACTTAAAATTTTCCTATTCTCATCTCAGCGAGTTCAAATTTGTTTTCATTAAAAAAAGATAGGACTAAAAAAATCTGAAAACTGGGTATCAAAAATAGCAAGAAGGGCAATATAGGCTGAAAAAAATGCGTTGAAATCAGTTAACAATTAGAAGTCCCAACTTTTAACAAATATGTTTTGACTACATCATACCAGATCCCCTTCATGATCGAACATAACTACTTTAAAAAGGCAAGACAAAAAACACATGGAACATCAATTAAATTATCCAAAACAATTTCAAGGTTTCAATAGAAAATTGCAGGGATAATCTTACCTATGGGATTTTCAGCTGTAGGTACTGATGCTCGAGCATTTGTTTTTTCTCACTACCAACTGAAAAAAGCTTGGAAGAATCAGAATCATATTTAATCAGAAAACATATGTAAATTAGCATGTAAAGTGTACAAAAGCCAGAATTATAACTTAAAAGCAAAGCAATCTTAAAGCCTAAGAATACTAAAGAAGTCAAAGATGCATTATCTATGCCAAAATATCAAAATTTTTTGGAACCAAAAAGCAAAATCCAAAACAATGTGATCATCTGGGTCATCAATCATAACTTTTGCAAGTAAAACCATAAATGAAGAGCAAGAGAGGCAACGTGAGCTAGAAAAATGCATGGAAATTTATGAACAGTTAACGCCCAATATTAAGCTATTACTTAAGACTACATTGTACCGATCACCTTCTACATTGAGCAAAAATTTTTGAAGAAGGTAGGAAGTAAGCAGATAGAACTTTTAAAGACAAAGCAAAAGAAAGTCAATAAACAACAGTTACAAAGTTTCAGTACCAAATTGATAGGATATCTTACCAATGGGGCTTTCAGTATTGATGCTCGAGCATTTTTTTTTCCTTTCTTGCAAACAAGTCTAAAAAGCTTGGAAGAACCAGAATCCTCTCTCCTTATCCTGAAGTTGCGCATGGAGAATTGCACTTATAGTGTTCCTTTCAACCTGCAGCCCCTGTTCAGACCAAATAACAATGCATGAATCAAGTGGGAAAGATTTTCACAACTTATTTATGCAACCTCACTAACAGATCTCAAAAACATCAAAAGCTTAACGTTTGACTGCAGTGGTAGACCAACATCTGTGTATTTCCATGGTCCTAAAAGTTTTTCCTGCAGCAACATCGGCTCCTAGTGTACACGTGGAATCTGAATGGCAAACCTTGTAAAACTTAAGATGGGTTGTTAAATAAGGATCATACCAGTCAATGATATCAGACAATCACAAATCCTAGTTTGCTAGCTAAAGGCGATTAATAGTACAAATCTACAATAATAGGGAAATTCTATGACTACAGGTTTTGTAACTAAAAGCCTTTATGAATTTAGATTAGAGACAGTGAATTCACAATTTTTTCTATTTTCAATTGTTCGATCATTAGAAGAATCCGAACTTCATTGAATTCACAATTTTTTTTTTTTCAATTGTTCGATCATTAGAAGAATCCGAACTTGGAAATCATAAACAATCAGACTTGAAGAACAGGGCAAGAAAAATGAAAACAAAAACAAAAAGACAAAAATTTGGAAAAATCATCATGGAAAAAAGCCCAAACTCAGAAACCAGATCGTAGCTATCTGATCAAATCTTCAGTAATCGGAAAAAGGGATTCCTAATTGTCTAATGTCCATCACAGAAACTTTTTTGGGGGAAATGAAAACCCCAAATTTTCCGTGAAGACCTTACAGACTCGTCGCGTTCCTTCCAGATAGACAGAGAGAAGAAGAAGAGAATCAAAAGAGAAGCTTAAGAAACACACTTGGAAAACATGTAAATTAGGATGAGAAATCGTAACCCAAAACCTTTTGTGAATTTAGAGACACCGAATTCAATTTATTTTTTTTTTCTAATTGTTCGATCATTAGAAGAATCCAAATTTGAAAAGCATGAACAATCAGGCGTTAAGAACAGGGCAAGAAAAATGAAAACAAACGAACAAAAAGAAAAACAAAGAATTGGTAAACTCACCATGGAAAAAAAAATTTAAAAAAAAAAAAAAAACCCAAACTTGGAAACCGGATCGTAACTGTCTGATCAATCTTTACCAAACGGAAATAGGACTCAATCTTCACCAAAAGGAAATAGGAATCAATCTTCACCAAACGGAAATAGCAATCCAATGCAACTTGTTACCCAAAACCTTTTGTGAATTTAGAGACACCGAATTCAATTTATTTTTTTTTCTAATTGTTCGATCATTAGAAGAATCCAAATTTGAAAAGCATGAACAATCAGGCGTTAAGAACAGGGCAAGAAAAATGAAAACAAACGAACAAAAAGAAAAACAAAGAATTGGTAAACTCACCATGGAAAAAAAAATTAAAAAAAAAAAAAAAAAACTCAAACTTGGAAACCGGATCGTAACTGTCTGATCAATCTTCACCAAACGGAAATAGGACTCAATCTTCACCAAAAGGAAATAGGAATCAATCTTCACCAAACGGAAATAGCAATCCAATGCAACTTGTTACCCAAAACCTTTTGTGAATTTAGAGACACCGAATTCAATTTATTTTTTTTTCTAATTGTTCGATCATTAGAAGAATCCAAATTTGAAAAGCATGAACAATCAGGCGTTAAGAACAGGGCAAGAAAAATGAAAACAAACGAACAAAAAGAAAAACAAAGAATTGGTAAACTCACCATGGAAAAAAAAATTTTTAAAAAAAAAAAAAAACCCAAACTTGGAAACCGGATCGTAACTGTCTGATCAATCTTCACCAAACGGAAATAGGACTCAATCTTCACCAAAAGGAAATAGGAATCAATCTTCACCAAACGGAAATAGCAATCCAATGCAACTTGTTTGGGGGAAAATGAAAACCCCAAATCTTCCTTACAGACTCGTTGCGATGCGTTATAAAACCCCAGAGAAATCCATCGTTTCAGAGAGAAAGAGTGAGGAAGAAGAAGCAACAAAAGAGAAGCTTTACGAAACCCTCTGAGATAGAGAGAGAGGAAGAAAGAGAAAGGAGCCATTTTTGCGTCACCAAGCGAGTGACTGTGAGAGGAAGAAAGAAGAATCAGAATGAGAGAGAAAGGAAGAAGTAGAGAGAGAAACAGAAGCCGTTAAAGTTCAAAAATAAAAATGTAACAGAAGCCGTTTAGCTGTTTTAAGGTTGTAAAGTTGGGCTCTAGGCTTGATTCAATCTTGACTGTTCGTACAATCATAACGGATAGTTTTTAAAACGATCTTACTAATCCGTGTATGATTACCAAACAACTATCAAACAGGATTATTCAAAAAAAAAAAAAAAAAAAACTATCAACCAGAAGGAAAAAAATAACTCAAATACTATGCTTAAATGTGACCCAAATATCACATTATATAATGTCACCAAAAGAAATTTTGCAAAAAAAATTTGAAGTCGATGGAAATATCATTAGAAAAATTATGAAAACTTTTATACACCACACCTACTTAAATCATCCACCCATTTTAAATTTTAAATTTTATTTAATACTTTTAACTCACCACTTATAATTACAAAAAAAAAAAAAATCCCATTAATTAAACCATATATATTTTTCTCCTTTCACCCACCCACAAATCAAATCACACACTCTCACTTTTAACTACTTTTCTTTTTATCCCACGTTCTTAAATTTTTTTTTTTCGAAGTTCTACGTTCTTTTAGCTAATAATGAAGAGATAATTATAAATTTCACACACACATATATATACACACACACATATAAAAACGGTAAATCCGTACATACACACGTACAAGACTCAAAATCAAAGTATTTAATCTTAAAATAAAATTAAAAAGAAACAAGACTAGAGTATTTTGTTTGCTTCCAATGTAAGGCTCCATTTAATACATATATCTTTTCATTTCAATTTTATTTATATATTTGGAATTGTATGTACATATATATTAGTTTTCACAGGATATGAATTTTCAAATAGTATTTGAATTTTTTTTTTTAACTGAAACTTAACAAGATATTAAAAAAAGTTCGCAATAATCCATGTATGTATTCATAAACAAGTGCATGACAAGTGCAATTGAAAGTAAATGAAAAGAAAAGGTATGAAAATTATTGATACAACCATATAAACTTAAAAAATACGATGTTTCTCGTACAAAAAGATATTCCTACATCTTTTTCTTGCAAAAAAATGCAAATTGTCATCAACATGGGAGTCAAAAATATAGTTAGACAAAAATAAATTAAAAAAAAAAACTTATTCTTTCCTTTTCATCAGAGGTCATTCTTCTTCTATTCATTTTTTGTTAGAATTGAGCATTTTATATTATATATAATAAAGAGTATTTGACAAAAAAGAAAGTTTGGTGGATAGCTTTCATTTTTGATACAAACACAAATGTGCAGAATACAAGCTATATACAAATTCTAGTTGACTTCTCTAGGCTAATAAAAGGAAAGGAAGCAAATGAAAAGCTGTGCAATCTCTAGAATTAAGGAAAATACAAAATAAGGAAAGTGTGCAGATTTGATGCCTCAAATCCGTATTATAGCAGTTTAGTAAATCAAGGCAATCAAGCGATCAATTACTTTCTCCAACACCCCCCCTTCAAGATGACAAGTGAAGGTTTTGAACACTGATCTTGGAAAGAAGTCCCTTGAAAGGATCAATTCCAAGTGATTTGGTAAAAATGTTTGCTAGTTGTTGTTGTGAGCAAACAAATTCCATCTGAACAATGCCCTTTTTAATTTTCTCATGAACTAGGTGACAATCAATTTCAATGTGCTTAGTTCGTTCATGAAAATAGGATTAGCAGCAATGTGTAAGGCTGCTTTATTATCACAGTAAAGAGAAACAAGTTGTGAGAGATTAATTCCGAAGCCTGCAAGCATGTAGAGCAGCCAACTTATTTCACAGCAGGTTGAAACAATCACTCGATATTCTACCTCCACCGAGGATCGAGACACAATAGATTGTTTCTTGGATTTCCATGAAATGGGAGAATCACCTAGTAGAACGCAAAAACCTGTTATAGAACACCTGGAATTTGGGCAACTCGCCCAATCTAAGTCGTAATAGGCATGTAGTTGAAGTGAACTAGAGGAGTATAGTAGTATGCCTTGTCCTGGACTCCCTTTGAGATATCGCAAAATCCGTGTCGCAACGTGATTGAGCAAGGAACTGAATTAGTATTTGAACACAATAAGCAATGTCTAGTTTAGTAACTGTATGATAAAGCAATCGGCCAAATAATCACCAGTAGGATATGAAGGATCCGAGACAAGTTCCCCTTCTGATTTATAGAGCCTTAAATTTTGTTCCACTGGTGTTTTGGAGGGGCGTGAGCCAAGAGCACCAAATTCCTCTAGTAGTTCAAGAACATATTTCCATTGACTCAAATAAATCCCATCTTTGGAGCGGCCAACCTCAATGCCAAGGAAAATCTTCAAGTCGCCAATATCTCTTACTTTGAAACTACTTCGTAATCTCTCCTTGATCATTTGAATTTCAATCAAGTCATCGCCTGCAATGATGATGTCATCTACATACACAAGAACGACAGTCAAAGTAGTATTCACCACTTTAGTAAATAGCGAATAATGTACCTTTGATTGCTTATAACCAGAGCTCATCAGCTTGTTCGAGAGTTTTGCAAACCATTGACAAGAGGCTTGTTTAAGACCATAGAGAGACTTTTGAAGCTTGCATACCACATCTCGACTTGTTGTTTCTTAGTAAACTTGGTGGAAGATGCATCTAAACTTCAACATCTAAATCCCCATGAAGAAAAGCATTACTAATATCAAGTTGGTGAAGGCTCCAATTTTTCACTGCTGCAATGGCTAGTAAGCAACGCATGATAGTAAGCTTTGCTACAGGTGCAAATGTTTCTGCATCATATTGCCTGTTTATTTTGGGGCAATGATGTGAGTGTCCAAGTCTGATTATCTTCAAGAGCTTTTTTTTCTTCTGACATTGCATTCTCTCTCTTCCATTTTTCAAAAAATTTAAACTTTATAAGTCCATAACTTTCTCATTTCAAATCGAAATAAGATGATTTTTTTTGGTCAAAATACTCATAACCAGGAGACGAATAAGGCAAGATCCAATATATATCAAATAAATGATGCACTACTCAGATAAAATTACAATCCATGACGAAAGCAACGTTTAACATCATAGCCAAATAAGGGGAAAATGCAAACAAACACCAACAAGTTCATATCAAATTAATCCAGAACCTGAAATGAAAATCGAAGACGCCACAATGTCCACATGT
Source organism: Ficus microcarpa (assembly GCA_025413485.1). Classification (NCBI taxonomy): domain Eukaryota; kingdom Viridiplantae; phylum Streptophyta; class Magnoliopsida; order Rosales; family Moraceae; genus Ficus; species Ficus microcarpa. The sequence goes on from CM046376.1 coordinate 22,976,412, forward strand.
CACTAAAAAGACACAACCTAAAACAGGTACTAAAACACACCACACGTGTGCAAAACATGGACCAAGTAAGCAAGCAACATGGTTACGGCAGCACTTGATCCAACATGTGACCAAAAAATGGTACAAGTATGCAAAACATGCACCAAGTGATAAATAAACAGGGATAAGGCATCAAATTCTCAGAACGAAATTTGGAAATTTGGTTTAAGTATGCAAAACAGGGTCCACTTGTTGCATACACATGGTTAAGGCAGGTTATGATCCAACTAGTGACCCAGAAGCTGAACTAGTGTGCAAAACATGTCCAAGTGAGCTACCTAATACGTGCATAAGGTAGTGTATGATCGAACAAGTGAACCAAAACCAACATTAGTGTGCAAAAGGATGTCAAAGTGAGCAAGGAATGTGCATAAGGTAGCACTTGGTCCAACAAGTGACCCAAAACCAACATTAGTGTGCAAAACAAACACCAAGTGAGCAAGGAACATGCATAAGGCAGCACTTGATCCAACAAGTGACCCAAAACCGACATTAGTGTGCAAAACAATGTAAAAGTGAGCAATCAACGTGCATAAGGCAGTAACATTTCCAACTACTAACCCAAAGCATGCATTAGTGTGCAAAACAATGTAAAAGTTAGCAATCAACATGCATAAGGCAGCACTTGGTCCAACTAGTGACCCAAAACCAACATTAGTGTGCAAGATCCTGTAAAAGTGAGCAATCAACGTGCATAAGGCAGTAACATTTCCAACTACATAACTACAATCATGCATTAGTGTGCAAAACAATGTAAAAGTGAGCAATTAACATGCATAAGGCAGCACTTGGCCCAACTAGTACACAAAACTAACATTAGTGTGCAAAACAATGTAAAAGTGAGCAGTCAATGTGCATAAGGCAGTCAATTGGTCCTACAAGTGACCCAAATCCTGCATTAGTGTGCAAGACAAACACCAAGTGAGCAAGGAACGTGATTAAGGCAGTAAATGATCAAACAAGTGACCCAAAACATTAGTGTGCGAAAGCAATTCAAAGTTAGCAAGGAACATGCATAAGGCAGCACTTGGTCCAACAAGTGACCCAAAAACCTCCAATAATGTGCAAACCCCCCCCCCCCCCCCCCCACCCAAATGAGCAAGCAAGGTGCATAAGGCAGTATATAACTACTAGTGACCCAAAACCGTCATTAGTGTGCAAAACAATATCCAAGCAAGCAAGCAACGTGCATAAGGTAGGTTATGGTCCATCTAGTGACCCAAAACCTCTAGTACTGTGCAAAATAATGTTCAAGTGTGCAAATTACCGCCAAAATTAAGAGGAAAACCGACAATATGAGCCTGCAAATACGAAATAAAAGCCTAGCCCAGATTCATCATCCAAACTCAAAAAACCAAACACTGAAAATCCGGTTTGGGGATCGGCCCCAAGTTAACCAAATAATAGAGTCGATTACATCGATAGGCAATACAAGCAATAGAAATTGTAAAGTCAACTATATTGCTTGAGAATTAGGGGAAGAAATTATACTAGGGTTATCGAGTTGGAGCCCGACGATAAGTATACAGTAGAAGAGGTCGGATTAGGGCAGGAATTAATGGGTCACCGAGATGATTTTCGAACTTGGAAATAGTGGGTAATCAGCCTATGGGTTCGCCATCGCTTCGAAATCCTCACACGGCGCCTCATTTGCTACCTAAAAAGTGGGCGAATCCGAAATTTGAAGGCTAACAGCAAATTGGAGAGAGGAAGGAGGCCCAATAACCAGAGCGCCTGCTGAGCAGCAGTGCTGGATGGGATGAAGGAATAGGCATCAGAGCCACTGACAGCAGCACATGGGCGCCGGTGTGGAGGAAGCCGAGATTCGCAATCAAGAGAAGAGACAGATGAGACAGAAGAATAGGGGAGCTCGATTGAACAGTAAACCCAGCTAGGTTTACTGTATAACGGGTGAAAGGGACATTCAACCTGAACTATAGCATTAAACGACTTGAGTTAGGAATGAACTTGAAAATCTGAGTTTGAGCTGGGTGTCCAAACGGACCCTTAGTAAGATACTTAAATCTCACAAATGTAAATAGTATTTTTTTTAATCATCATAAATAAGAACATCTTTGAAAAACTTTCTTTTAAAACCATCATATATTGAGCTCGACATTGCACCGTCATAGCGTGCTAGTTATGCAAGGAGTAGGCTAGCTAATCCCAAACCAACGGTGATAACATCATCATCATCAAGGGTGTACAATGTTATTTTAAAAACAAAAAAAATATATACATACATATACCTATATATACTTTTTTTTATCAAAATGTCATCATAAAAGAAGTAATAAAAAAAAATCATAACATCATCATCAACATCAAAATATATATTTATCAATTTTTTGATTCTTGTTACAGGTGAAAGTGTACTTACATAAACACCTTATCCTTTTTAAATTTTTCCAACTGTGATGCGTGATTGAGGCTAAGAGTGCTTGCCTTTAGAACCGTTCCTGCCATAAGTAATAAATATAAATAAATTACAAAAATTTATTAATAATTCATCAAACACATTCATTATATTATAACAGTGCTTAATATGCCTATTTCATCATCCAAAAATATTAAAATACAAAAAACCTAACAATGACATAAATTACAAAATTTTATAAAAACTGGCAGCCGGAACTTTGTCCCTTCCGAAATTTATAAAAATTCACACAAGTCTCAAAATGATCTAAAACCAATTTTATAAGAAAGTAGACATTCATATCTTTCTAGCGATATAAAATTTGTTAAAAACAGAGACTGTTTAGACCCTTAATTATAGTTTCGAAATCTGATCACCAAATATTTATAAAACTAGCAGCTAGACCTCTGCCCGTTTGAAAAATCATAAAAATTCACACAAGTATCGAAATAACCTGAAACTAGTTTCAAATGAAAGTACACTATCAAAGCATTCTAACAAGACCAAATTCATTAAACACAGAATCCATTTGGACCCTCAAACAGAATGCTAACTTTTGAACACAAAACCTCAAAATTCCAATAATTGTAAAATCCGAATTTCAGATTAAAAAAATTATATATATATTTATATATATACATTAAAAATAAAACTCATACACACAAAATACAACCCTAAGGCATGTTTTTAACACAAAATCCTAAAATCACCACCCAACAAAATCACGAATTAAGAGATAAAAACCTTAAAATAAGTTTCTATCAAATGATAAAATAGCTATCAACATGAACTCGCAAAAACCATTGAAATTAAAATACAACCAATTTCATAGACTTCAATCTCAATATCAATATCAATTATCAATCCAAAACCAGTAGTACAACCATCACTATAGACCGAATCATAAACAAGATCATCAATATGTCTCCTAACCAATTATATTGAAACTTCCATCGGAGACATCAAGGCCATCAAAATGTAATTATTTATTAGAAAAGGAAAAAAAAAAAACAAACAAAAAAAAGAAACCATGATCATCAAGCAAGGATAAAAGAAAAAATATCTTTCCCACTAGAATCGTCTTTACGTTTTTGAAAACAAAATGACAGAAGAAAGTAAAGGCTGACGATAATGGTGGCAAGGTAAGGGAGGTAGAAGAATCAGATAGAGAGACTAATAAGAATTATGCATGAAGTTTCTTCAGAAGGAGAGTTATGAGAGAGATAATTGACTCTAACTTTAATGAGAGTTTTTAGGCTGTCAAGGATCTATTTTGAGTGTGTGAATTATATGAGAAAGCTAAAGAATTTTGTCAAAATTTAAGAAAGTAATTTTTTTTCCCTCTTTCTCTCTTCATGTTTCTGATTGACTCTTCTCTCTCTCTCTCTTTTTTATACATATATATACACTATACACTATATAACTTACATATAATTAAGTAATATATATATGTACCTTATATATATATATATATGACGTTGAATACAGAAAACTAAAAAACAGTAACATACACATATATTGCAGACAATATATGTATATAAGGTAACAGCAGAAAACTAAAAAAAAAAAAAAGTTAATATATATATGTAAGAAAAACATATGCACATATATATATGTTATTAATAATAGATGGCACACAATAATATATTTGTAATGCCGAGTTTAATTAATTTAAAATAACTAAGTTTAATTAATTTAGTATCTTATTAGTATTATTATTAAGCACTCATTAGTAGTTATGTTAATCATTTTTATGAGTTTTTTTTTTTTTAGTATTTATGTGCTACTGAAATTGTTTAATTACATTTTTAAGTAACTATGCAGAGACAACCGCCGGAAGTAAAGTTGATCAATGTGCTTTGTCCATAAGGGGGTGTTTGGTGTGTTAGTTTGAGTTGAAATATTTTAGTTGTAATAGTAAATTTTTTTGAATTTTCAGAAAAGACAAAAAACTTTTTGGGAAAAAGACAAAAACTTTTTAAGAAAAAGACAAAAAAAAGTTTGAAATGAGATGAAAATAGATTGAGAGCCATCCTCCCCCTAAGATTGTTTGTATAAGAATGGTAATCTAAAGTTATAGAATATACTTTAAATGAAGTTTATTAAAATTTTTAGGGACTTATTTGCAAAGAAAATATTTTTTTAAGGATCTAGCATAATTTTAAATTCTTTTGGGCATTTTATGAAATGTTTAAAGTTTGTGTTGCTGCTGTTTTTGTAAGTGCTTTACAGCTGCCTTTATCTGATATTAAGCTTATTTAGCCAAATCCTCTTCTTCCTCACACCATTTGTTTCCAGACGGTTCTAAGTGCAAACAAGAGGGGGGGGGGGGGGGGGGGGAACCCAAACACAAAACACAAAACTTCAACAACTGATCTTCTCCATCATAAGACCTTCTCCCCCTCCTAAATCACAAACAAATCAAGACTAAGCTTCACTCAAAAACCCATTCTTGAATTCCACCCAAACACCCATTTTTCTTCAAAGCTAGTTGAGCTCAAAGTGAAGTTTGGCATCATTTTTGGAGTCCGAATCTTATAAGCTATCTAAGGTCAGTTTAAAATAGGATTTTTAATGGATTTTGAAGCTAATCAAAGCTGGAAATATGAGGTTTTAATTTGTGTGTGATTTGAATTACTTGAGATAGTTTTATGTTAAAGTGGGATGTGATTTCTCATCTAAATGTGAAATTTCTGATTTTATTCATGATGCTTGATGGTTTTATGTTATTTGAGATGTAAAACATTGTGAGGTCTGATTGGAAAAGAGATTTGATTGTTTTTAACGTATTTTATGAAGTTGCATTGAAGGTGTTTGTGAAAATATTTGAAAGAGATTTCAAAAACAGGGCACTAAGATTTTGAATTTTGTTTCTCTAGTTATTCCTTGTATTTGAAGCTGAAATTTTGTAAAGTTAAAGTATACATATGAATCTTGCTCCCCACAAAATTTCACGTGAAAATGTTGTAAATCAGATTTTTAGTGAATTTTCGAATGTTGGGTTCTGTAACTGGAAATTGGTGGACAGCCACTAGGTAAAGAATTTGTTTGTACTTAGAATTTGTCCTAAAGTGATAGGAACCTCGCCAATATACTGACGAAACCCGTTATCAATAAAGAAGGCACCAAGACCGTTTCTACTTCAGATTTGGATGGAAATCACCGCGACCCGTTGCTTATATCGAAGCAAGAACCTTGGTATATCGAAGACGCCACAATCAAGGATGAAAGGCTTGATTGAGAAGTCAGTTTTGAACGCCACGGACAAATTCCGATAAGTTCGAAATAGTTCGTCAAAGAACCAAAGAAAGAATTCACCTTTCAGAAAAATTTTCAGCCAAAAGTCCTTTCATTAATCATGAAAATGCCTATTTATAGGCCAAGTTACAATCAGAATTTCCTAAGGAAATTCGTCCAAAAAAATCAGAGGCAATTTCCTAAAACTAGAAAAGGAAAGTTGACAAATTCAAATGTAATAACTACCCTAATTTACCCTAAATAAAAACCAACTATAAGGAATGTTTTAATGGCTGATTATCAGCCAATTACATGCCCAAAACTTAAGGGAAAGTGCAATAAATTCGTTTTGGCAACTTGAGCTAACAGATCAGCCACATGTGCCCAAAATGGGAAAGTTTCCGAAATTCTTCATTAACCTAGATCATGCCAAATTCGTGGACTCTTCTAAGATCTGGATCAAGTTGATGCACCTTTGAGGTTGACGTGGGCCGTGGTCAATGGGCTTGCATAAATTGACTTGATTCCAAATTTCATGAATCAGCCCATTTAATGCTTCCTTGAATTTCTTGGCACGGGCTCTTGTAATTGGACCAACAGGAACTTGAATTGGGTCAGCCACCTTCCATGCATTTGAGCTATCCATGTTTGCATCATTCCCCTCCTCTTGAAAAGGATTTGTCCTCAAATCATCTCCTGCGAGAAAGTGCATCCGCAACCACATTTTCTTTACCTTGCTTGTATCGAATGACGTAAGGAAATGTCTCGATGAATTCAACCCAGCGGGCATGCCTCTTGTTCAACTTTTGTTGCCCCTTCAAATGTTTCAATGACTCGTGATCAGTGTGAATCACGAATTCCTTCGGCCATAAGTAATGTTGCCAAGTCTTCAATGCTCGAACCAACGCGTACAACTCCTTGTCGTAAGTCGGGTAATTTAGTGTTGCCCCACTCAATTTTTCGCTGAAATACGCGATTGGACGTCCTCCTTGCATCAGCACGGCACCTATACCTACACCAGAAGCATCACATTCAATTTCAAATGCTTTAGAAAAATCTGGTAAAGCAAGTAAAGGAGCATGAGTAAGCTTATGCTTAATAAGTTGAAACGCCTTCTCTTGCTCTTCTCCCCACTTGAACCCAACGTTCTTTTTTATTACTTCTGTGAGCGGTGCAGCCAAAGTACTGAAATCCCTTACAAATCGCCGGTAAAAGCTGGCAAGTCCATGAAAACTCCTTACATCGCCAATGCTTGTGGGACTCGGCCATTCTTGGATTGCCCGAACCTTTTCCTCATCAACCTGTATACCTTGAGCACCAACAACAAAGCCAAGAAACACAAGCTTATCCGTGCAAAAGGTACACTTCTTAACATTAGCATACAACTTTTCCTTTCTTAAAACATCTAAAACAAGTTTCAAATGTTCAATATGATCATCCAAGTTGCTGCTATAGATCAGAATATCATCAAAATAAACCACGACAAATTTTCCAATAAAAGCTCGCAAAACATGGTTCATTAAACGCATAAATGTGCTAGGCGCATTGGTTAAACCGAAAGGCATTACCAACCACTCATACAAACCTTGTTTTGTTTTGAAAGCCGTCTTCCACTCATCGCCTTCTCTCATGCGAATTTGATGATATCCGCTTTTCAGATCAATTTTCAAAAATACACAAGCACCATGCAATTCATCTAACATGTCATCCAAGCGAGGAATGGGATGTCGATACTTTACCGTGATGTTGTTGATGGCTCGACAATCAACGCACATCCTCCAAGTCCCATCCTTCTTAGGCACAAGTAAAACTGGTACGGCACACGGGCTCATGCTTTCTCTCACGTATCCCTTCTCCATTAACTCACTTACTTGTCGTTGGAGTTCCTTCGTCTCATCGGGATTACTCCTATATGCTGGTCGGTTTGGAATGGCAGCTCCGGGTACGAACTCAATTTGATGCTCAATCCCGCGGATTGGAGGTAATCCTTGCGGTGTTTCCTCGGGAAAGACATCCTCGTAATCCTGCAAAAGAGAAACAACAGAACTATGCAAGGTGGAATCAAAATCATTAGTGTTCAATAACGCCTCCTTGTACATGAGTAAAATCATTGGCTGATTAGAAAACAAAGCTTTCTTCACATCACTCATTCTTGCATAGAAATTCGTTTTTCTCTCAAATTTTACCTCATTGGCCGAATCTTCTTTTTTATTGGCCCTCTCATTTTTCTCTCCTTTGCTTTCCTTTTTCTCGGCCTCTCTATCTTTTTTCCCTCTCTAGCCGAACTCTCTCTCCGCACTCCAACACACGGTTTTTTTACCCTCTTTCTCTTTCTTTTTCTCATTCTCTCCTTTTTGTTCACTCTCCTTTTGTAACCTCACTTGATCTTCATGAACCTGTTTAGGTGTCATTGGTACAAGAGTGAATGTTCTTTGGTTGTGCACAACAGAATATTTATTTGTATAACCATCATGTTTGACTTGACGATCAAATTGCCATGGTCGACCTAACAACAAGTGCCCGGCTTGCATTGGAACTACATCGCACAGAACTTCGTCTTCATATCTACCAATGCGAAACGAAATTAGCGCTTGTTTGGTTACCTTTACTTCGCCACTATCATTTAACCATTGCAACTTGTATGGCCGAGGATGCTTGGTCGTTGGCAGCCCTAATTTATCAACCATAGTAGTGCTAGCAACATTCGTACAACTACCTCCATCAATTATCACACTACATACCTTATTCCGCACGTGGCACCTAGTATGAAAAATGTTCTCACGTTGCTCTTCTTTGTCCTCTTTGGCTTGCAAACTAAGGGCTCGTCGAGTGACCAACAACTCTCCTTGGGCAGCAAATTCTTCTTCATCCACGTCCTCCAAAGGTGGCATGGAGTCCTTGTCCGATTCGTCGTCCGTAACGACCTCTCCGTCGTCCCGTAACACCATCACCCTTTTGTTCGGACATTGGCTTGAAATATGACCCCTGCCTTGACACTTGAAACATTTAATATCACGGTTTCGAGAGGTGGATGAATCATTTTTACCTTGGTTTGGAGGGCTAGTAGTGGCTGGTTTTGGCTCGAATTTGGTCCTCGCAACCGTCTTCTCTTCTTTCTTCCCATAGTTAGGCTTCCATGTAGAATGCCCCAAACTAGTATTCGAACGTGTATTACCCCTCCTCTTGAGCTGCCGTTCTACCGTGATGGCCATGTGTAACATGTCTTCTATCTCCACGTAATGTTGCAACTCCACCCTATCTTGAATGTCCGGATTTAGCCCCTGCAAAAATCTCGCCATTGTTGCTTCTCGATCTTCTTCAACATTGGCTCGTATCATGGCTATTTCCATCTCTTGATAATACTCCTCCACGCTCCTGTTTCCTTGCCTTAGTCCTTGCAACCTTTTGTACAATTCCCGGTAGTAATGGCTGGGCACAAAACGTTTTCTCATCACCGTTTTCATCTCCTCCCAAGTCTCAATCGGGTATTCTCTGTTCCGTCGCCTATTCATCGCCAACTGATCCCACCACACAATCGCATAATCCGAGAATTCAATGGCAGCAAGCTTAACCTTCTTTAATTCCGAGTAATTATGGCAATCAAACACTAACTCCACCTTCTTCTCCCACTCTAAATAAGCTTCAGGGTCATTTTTCCCTTGAAATGGCGGAATCTTCATCTTAATACCACCCATTGCGGAATCTTCCCGGTTCCTAGCTTCTCTATTCCCATTGCCATGCCTTCTATTCTCATTTCCATGCCTAAATCTGCCCCTATTAATTGGTGGTTCCTCCAACTCTTCCAATTCATCTTCCTCCTCATCATCCTCCGAAATAACACGTCCACCCCTACGCCTATTTCGCACGTTTAGTGGCTGCCTATTACGTGTTCTAGCATCAACCTCATCCAATTTCTCCTGAATAGGCTCTAATGCACGTGTCAACAACCGCTCCATTTGCCCCATTAATGCTTGCAATTGGAGATTTGGGACGTTTTGTGGTGGAAGGTCATCGTCAGCTTCACTTTCTTGATTCGGATTCATTTTTTTTTTTTTTTTTTTAAACCTGCAAAACCACGTTAGATAAAAGAAATAAAAGAAGGACCTCACTTCTCTGCCTCACGTGTTTCACTCAAACAATTGATCACTCCGTTCACTCGTGTTACACTCGACTTAATGGCTCTTACCCTCGAATTATCTCACCACTCTTGCCTTTTTCCACTCGTTTATTCTCTCTTTTGGTTCTTTTGGAACTACACAAACAACAATCAGAATCTGTCCTGGATCAAATTCACCAAAAGAGATGAAGAGACGCGGGTAAGTTCATGAAAATTGAACCAAAAAAAAGAAAAAAAATTCTTTATTGCCTCCGTCACTAAGGAAAATTCTTTATCATCAATTTTTTTTTTTTTTTCAGACTACTTTCCGTTTCCTTTTCTTTTCTGTTCTTTTTTTTTTTGACGTTTTTTTTTTTTTTTTTTTTTTTTTTTTTTCCAGACTCCTTTCAGTTTCCCTTTCTTTTCTGTTCTTCTCTTTTCTTCTTTTGACGTTTTTTTTTTTTTTTTTTTTGATCAGAAACTGAAATGAACTGGGATTGGAGAAAAAAACGAAAAACGAAAAAAAAAAAACAATTAAAGGATAGACAAACCTGACCTAGAGCCTAGGCTCTGATACCAAATGATAGGAACCTCGCCAATATACTGACGAAACCCGTTATCAATAAAGAAGGCACCAAGACCGTTTCTACTTCAGATTTGGATGGAAATCACCGCGACCCGTTGCTTATATCGAAGCAAGAACCTTGGTATATCGAAGACGCCACAATCAAGGATGGAAGGCTTGATTGAGAAGTCAGTTTTGAACGCCACGGACAAATTCCGATAAGTTCGAAATAGTTCGTCAAAGAACCAAAGAAAGAATTCACCTTTCAGAAAAATTTTCAGCCAAAAGTCCTTTCATTAATCATGAAAATGCCTATTTATAGGCCAAGTTACAATCAGAATTTCCTAAGGAAATTCGTCCAAAAAAATCAGAGGCAATTTCCTAAAACTAGAAAAGGAAAGTTGACAAATTCAAATGTAATAACTACCCTAATTTACCCTAAATAAAAACCAACTATAAGGAATGTTTTAATGGCTGATTATCAGCCAATTACATGCCCAAAACTTAAGGGAAAGTGCAATAAATTCGTTTTGGCAACTTGAGCTAACAGATCAGCCACATGTGCCCAAAATGGGAAAGTTTCCGAAATTCTTCATTAACCTAGATCATGCCAAATTCGTGGACTCTTCTAAGATCTGGATCAAGTTGATGCACCTTTGAGGTTGACGTGGGCCGTGGTCAATGGGCTTGCATAAATTGACTTGATTCCAAATTTCATGAATCAGCCCATTTAATGCTTCCTTGAATTTCTTGGCACGGGCTCTTGTAATTGGACCAACAGGAACTTGAATTGGGTCAGCCACCTTCCATGCATTTGAGCTATCCATGTTTGCATCATAAAGGACCTTAAATGGTTTAAAATGTTGAAAAGTGATTCTATAATGCATATTTTTCTATTTTATATGATTGGTAATGGATGGAAGATATTTTTTTTAAAATGTAAAATGACTTGGATCTTAGGACAAGCACGATCAACTTCCTCCAAACAGTGGAGTCAATTTTTCTGCGGAAGTTCAATTTTAAAGAGGTAAGTAGGAATTCTACTTACTGTGTCATAGAAACTTAAAAAAGTATATGATATAGGGTTTTAATGTTTTTGACAAATGTTTAACATTTCAAATGAAACTATAGATATAATGTTTCCCTTTATTGGAAAGCTAAAGGAATGTATGGTTTATTGAAAGCTTTTATGATATGTTTATAATGTTTTAAAGGTTTGCAAAGTTTTAGATATGGCTTATGAAATGATGGGAATATCTATGGAATGTGTAACCCCATTATAATGATGTCATTGGGACTGACTGATACCCACGAATGGGTCCCGGAAGGGACATAACTGATACCAACATTTGGGATACCAATGACAGTAATGAAAGTGTTTGGCCAAACCTAGAGGAAATGAATGGTAAATGATTCTGTAGTTTATGCCCAATTTGTGCCATATCTCAAGGGTTTTCATGTTATGATTTAAATATTGATTTGGATTTCTATTTGTTGTAAGAAGATTCAAAATTCATTGAAAACTATATTCTGGATACATATTGTAGTTTAAAGGTTTTGTATTTAATTATGTTCCGCTTACTGGGCTTTTAGCTCACTTTAAAATTCCATGGTATAGGTGAGGAAGAAAAGAATAAGGAAGCAACATAGGAGCGGGCTGAATCTCTTTTGAGAACCTGATGTCATGGGATTGATATACATACTAAACTAAAGTTGTTTCATGAAAAATGATTATCAAAAAGAACTCTGTGGGCTAAACTAGAAAAAGTTTTGTTTTCAGATAGTGCTAATAATATGAAATAGTTGTGATACCAACTTTTCATATTTTGAGTAAACTTTGATGAAGAGTCTGTAAATATTTTATATTAATATCTTATCATATTATCATACAACTATCTTGGTTTTACTATGTTTCTGTGTTATGACAGATTTTATGAATGTATGGATTAGTACATGTTCTAGTTAGGTTTAATTAAAGGCTAAACTGGCTAGGGGGGTGTTACAATATTATTTAATATAAAAAGAAAAAATTACTTTCATTCTCATCTAATTTGATAAATGGGAAAAGAAAATATACAATGAACATAGGAATTAAAGACTAAAAGTCAATCCCCAAATTCCCAAATTCCATGATTGAAAAATAGAAATATTAGAATTAGATAGCTACTTTAATTTGAGATTCTAAAAATAGAATTAGGAAATATCAATAAGTAATTAGATATATATATATATATATATATATATATGCTTGTATACAATATATCTACACAACAAAATAATCTCACAATTTCATCAAATCATCATATGAATTTATTAATTTGACATGAACTTTGTTCTAGCACATTTATTCCTCATCAGGTCACTTGTGAAAATTAACTCAACATAACGTTAGAGTTAACGATTATAACATATGACAAGGTATGTTCGTTATACCCTTCATGACTCGTTTAGGAATAATCAATTCATGGGGTCAATGTACTTTTATCTTCAACGAATGGTCTAAATTTAGTTACGATTATAAATAAACTTTCTATCTTTATCCATGGATTCCTTACTCATACTCATTCAATTGGAAGTATTGATCCAATTAAAAAAAATTATGTTTCGTAATTTCATAATCCAATATCCAATTTTTCAATTTATAATTGACTCTTGGATACAAATCACGAGAATGTACATTCATCACCTTGCCTTTGTGAATTTCTAATTTTAAATTTCTAACATTATTGTTAATTAGCATTTGGGGTGTTACAAGATGTCTCCCCAAATGGGTCCTAAATGAGAAATTACGAAACTACCTTTATAATTAGGTTAAAAGGGAAAATATTTAGTATTTATGGGTAACTTTGTAATTTCACATTTAATAAGAATAACGAGTGTCACGTTCACTATCAATGAGTGTCACGTTTGCTGTCAACGAGTGTCATTTTGTAGTTTCACATTTAGTACGACCAATTCATGCTATTACATTTAAAAACAAGGAAATGTTTGTCAAAAATTTAATTGAGCGAAGAAATTCACAAATATTTTAAAAGTTTAGGGGGAAAGAATGTTAAAAGAAAAATAAAATTGAGGAGCATTTTGTGGCAAGGCCTTAAATTCAAGGAAAAAACGGCAAAATTTGTTCAGAGATTTATGACTCTGTGAATGTATGTGTAGAACTTTAAAAATGATAGCTCAGGTAAAAATGAGTGTTGGACAAGTCGTTTAGTATATAAGTAATTTTTTGGTAAATTAGTAAATAAGTAATTTGTTCCATAGACGTTTAGAACCATAAGTTAAATAAATAGGCGTTCCATTGTTTACCAACTAGAATAGACTATTTTCCTTACTCGTGTTCTCTATTGGTTGTTATGTGTATTCCTTATTTTTGCTCTGTTTTTCATTGAAAATGCACAAATATCTTATGGAAGACAAAAAGATGGAATGATCAAAGGGAAGTCGATAGGAAATGCTAGAGCATATTGTTTTCCATTTGGCCTGCTATGCCTGGGTTAAGATATCGGTAATAAGATTGAAAAGAAAAATAAAGTGATAGAAAAGAGGATCATTGATTTTTTTTTTAGTGTTTATTTGCCTATTAATTGGTGTAATGGGAAACAATCTCATTTCCTTTCTAATGTTTACTTAAATACAGTAATGTCCTTTGATAAAATGTCCTCTTTACCCAACCAAGTAATCATTGGCACATGAAAATTATTAAGAGTACATAAGTAAATTTGATATTTATTCTTTTGACATGATATCAATACCAAAGAGGTTATAAGATTGACATTCTTTGTTTTTCATTCATTATAAAGAAATCATACTAAAAAAAATATTCTTGATACTTATTTTAAATATATTGCATATAGTTTAATTCATATTAAATTATTGCACATGTACATTTTTTAAGATGTTAAATTTCATTTTTACTCCTAATGTTTATTCTCTCTCTCATCTCTCTTTCACACTTCTATCTCTTTCCCTTCTCTTTTCTCTCGCTCTCCTTTGTCTCTCTTTCCTCTGTCTCTTTCTCTCTCCTTATTGACTGGAGTGCCGCGAAATCGTCGACATCATCGCAATCGCCAGAGTTCCCCGAGTGATTAGTAGTGGCCTCCCCCTAGCCCCTGTGGAATCGTTGGCCTTGAAATTGCAACGAAAGGAACCGCAAGAATTGGGATGAAATTGTGATCACGATCACTTGTGGGTCGCTTTGTTGCTGGCAAGGTCGAGATTCGGATGAGCTACAAAGGTGGCGAGATGATGGAATGACAACTTTCTCTCTCTCCATTCTCCGATGAGTTGCGAGATGTTATTTTTTGTCATCTTTGTTGTTGCGAGATGTTTTTGAGTTTTGTTTCACAGGTTCTTCGTTAGGGGTGGGCAACTCCGTTGCACATGTTGCTCCATTAGGTGGCTAGGGGGGGCAACGGGGTAGTGACGATGAGCAACGGGGCTACAGGTGTGAGCAACGGAACGGCGAGGGTGGGCAAAGGGTTGGGTTTGGGTTAGGGTTTTGGTGATTTGGGATTTTGGGCTTTTTTTTAATGACAAATATTTTGTTTTGGAGATTAAAAAAAGGTAAAATAATTAGATTTACTAGAAAATATTATTTTTATCTTATAAATAAAAAAACTAAAAATAAAGTAAATATTTTTTATTTATACTAGTAAATCCAATGATTTATCCAATGATTCACTGAAAAATCCAAGGATTTACATATTTATCAGGGTAACGACCATAGATCGTTACTGTTGACTTCTTTTTTCAACATTAATCTATTGTAAAAAGAATGTGGAAGAATTTAATTTGAAATAATATTGTCAACTAATCGAATAATTTACTTAGAAAATTTTATTAAAACCATTAATTCTTTTAAGAACCTTATCAAAATAACCTTCTTAATTTATATATTTATTTTTAAAACCATACCATGAAATAAAAACCACACTAAAGAGAAAATCAAGTAAGTACAAATCTCATCTACATTATGAAAACTAATGTTTTTCAATGCAAATTGTTTTGAATAAACTATTTGATAGCATGTTTGATTGCATGATTTTTATGTTTTCAAGCTATTATGATATATGTCTCAGTTTCATAGCTTTGAGATTTTACATTGAGGTATGGCATATTGCATATTCATCATAAAATAATTAATAAGATTAAGCTAAGAAAAGTTAAGGGTGTCGTACCAACCTTCCACAAGGGGAGGATTAGTTCAGTTAATTTCATTTGATATGGAGCAAGCCCAATCTATGATTTCAGTGCTGTTGGGGACCTTACAAACCCTAATAAACGTTTATGCCCACAGATAAGACAAGATTAGAAAATATGTCAATAATAATGGATAATTCATAATTAAGCATAAAATTTTGTGAAATACATGTTTTTGGATAATGTTTTAATTATTCTGCGAGAATATGTTTGTACTTGCTGAGTGAAAGCCCATTATAAAATTTTTAAACTGTAGCCAAGAAACCCACAGTGTAACAGATGGACTACGTGGGCTACAAAGTGGATGTGAAGGATGGGATCTGATTACCACCACGTAGAATTTCTGCAAATATTTTAAGTATTAAATTATACTAATTAGTAATGTTCAAAGAAATCCAAACATATTTAAGGCACTTATTAGTAAGTAATTATTTAGTAATGACCAGTAAGTTAATATGTTGAAATGTTAGACTTGTTTTGTTTATCACAATGATATGTACATATTAATTATAAGTCATGTAAGATGTATGTATTCAAAAGAAGAAAAAAAAATCTTTCTCAAATTTCAAGTATTAAAGCTAAGTATAGTAAGTAAGTGTAGTAACGGCCATGTAAATAGGGTCGTGACAATGTAACAATGGCTTATGCTCTGTTTTTAGCCTGAAATTGGACAAGCTTTTATGAGACAAAAAAAGAGAGATGAGCAAGAGGAAGCCAACAAGAAATGCTAGAGCATTGTTTTCCATTTTCCCTGCTATGCCCCGGAATGAGGATTCAGTAAGGATATTATTAAATGACAATAAATTATATACGAGAATTTCAAAATGACTAGGATTAGAGAAATGGGAAACAACGTGAAAGTT
The DNA here is from genome assembly GCA_025413485.1 of Ficus microcarpa. Taxonomy (NCBI): domain Eukaryota; kingdom Viridiplantae; phylum Streptophyta; class Magnoliopsida; order Rosales; family Moraceae; genus Ficus; species Ficus microcarpa. The sequence goes on from CM046376.1 coordinate 22,992,827, forward strand.
ATAGGGAAAACACAAACAATAAGCAACAGAAAATATAAAAGAGATTACACAATTTCAGGAAAAATATAGTGAAAAAAAAAAATCATGCTCACTTGAAAGAATGAACATACAGAAAACAATAGAATCAAATACTTGGCACCGAAAACGACAATGACAAGAGTGAAATCAGAGTAACAAATTAAACGAATGACATACCGCGAACAAAAGGACAACAAAGTATTCATAAATATAAAATTTCTAGCTCCGGAGCAACAAATTTTTTTAAAAAAATTTATGATCGTTTCAAAACGTCACTGTTAATGTCATCATCTTGAAACATTTAAGAAAGAAATATGAGGGTGACTCGTCAAGAATTAAAAAAAAAAAAATCAAAAAAGATATATACGCTTTCCATAAGAAAAAGCAGCCTCTAGAAGTTGGTGACTTTGCTACAATTAGCAAATGAAAAAAAGAAAAGTGACCATATTTCTCTCTATAACAAAATTGTAGTTACATATGACCTTGTTTTTGTAATTTGCCCTGTTCTATGTCATTAATTAATTTGTCATTTGGCAACTTGACTACATAAATAATTTGGATGTAATTTAAATAGAGGATTGGCGAAAGAACACGAGAGGCACACCGAATCCAACATGGAAATGTTTCATAATAAAATTGCAGAAACCTCACAGCACAAATGACAATATTGAACAAGATTGAACATTACATGACCAACATGAAACAAGAAGATCTTGAAGAGTTTGAAAAAGAAGAAACATGATTTATTATGACATAGAAACACACCTTTAATAGATTGACTGACCTCTACTCAAAACACCAACTACATCAAGCTAGTTTCTTCTTCCAACTCATCGAACTTGGCGAGCATTTCTCTTTGTTGATCTTCTCGTTCTCCAATGCACTCTAACAATGTCTGCAAGCCATTCAATTTTCTTATCTGGGAGCACCATATATCCCATGGATATTCCAATTACGATTCCAGATCCAAATCCCATCAGCACAATTTTCCAACCAATTCCATCATCTTCATGCTTCGAGTTCTCTGGAGATTCTCTAGCTCCTTCATTTCTGCATGTTTCAGACAAAGGGACTCCACATAATCCCAAGTTTCCGATGTACGAATTGCTTTCGACTGTCTCAAACTGCACACGGTATGGGTCCCACCAATTTGTTCAGAGAAAGGTTGAGGAATGCAAGTTGTGTCAAATTTGCTGCCAGTTTGTTGGGAATCTCTCTAGAAAGCTCATTTGAAGAGAGGTCTAAGCCTTCCAAGTTGGATAAATTTCGCAACGAAATTGGAATAGGACCAACTAGCTTGTTATGAGACAAATTGAGCCCTTTAAGCAATTTGAACTTCCCAATTGACATCGAAATCTCTCCTTTAAAGTTATTCGTTGATGTCTCAATGATTATCAAGATGGTTAGTATTTTTTTCTTGTTGAATCCCTGAGCCTTTCATTACCACCGTCACAGATTCTTGATAGTAGTCATTAGATCTAATGTACTCCAAGTGGCCGGTATGTGCATCCATCATGGCAACAAAATTCTTGAAATATTTTGTCGGTAAACGACCTGCAAATTCATTGTTGGAGAGGTCCAAGATTCTCAACTTCTGAAAGGGAAATCTTATCTTGGGATTTCCTATCGAACTAAAGAATCTATTTGCCCCCTGCTATTTAATTGCTTGACTAAATTCAGAAACTGACATATTTTAACTAGTTTGAAAAACACGTGCAGAATCTTCCCTTAAAAACAAAAAAATAATTTTCCCTTAAAAAGAGAAGTTTTTTTTGTTGAGTTGGCATAAATTACCTCTGGAATTTGGCTAGTGAAATTGTTGTATGAAAGATCCAAAGGGAGTCTATTGAGGTTCAAAGAGGACCATGGAATCTGACCTCCAAAATAATTAAATGAAAGGTCCAAGGAAATGATATGTGTGAGGTTATCAAGAGGTGTGGTATATGACCCAACAAAGTGGCAACCTCTTAGAGACAAATGAGACAAGGACCTTGCATTTTTAAGCAAATGAGTGTCAACGCAGAATCCAGTGTGAGAGAGATCCAATTCCCGAAGTGAATTGCTCCAATTAGACTTTGGAAAAGATCTAGAAAGTGCATATAATTCAATGACAAATAAAGTACCTGGAGTTTTGGCCACTGAAAAACGTTCTCTGGAAACTTCCCATGCTACTCAGACGAGCGGAGACCAAGAGTTGTCAAAGAAGACTACAAGTTCATCAAGGAGAGAAGTGGCACAAGAGACATGTCAACGCCATACAATTGGAGTTCTCTTAGCTTTGTTAAGTTGTGAGCGAGTGCTTTTGCGGTAGCCAGCCCTATACGGATGTTGTTTTCTCAATCGTATGCACCAAGTTAGATGTTAACCAATTTGGAGAGATGGGAGATTTGCAGAGGGAAATTGCTGCCAAAGTTGGAATAGGCTAGTGCAAGGTGGGTCATGTTCTTGAATTGACCAAACTCCAGTATGATAGGGGAGCCACTGAAGTCGTTGAAAGAAAGGTCTAGCCTTTGGAGATGGCGACAGAAGAAAAGGTTGCTGTTGGAGCTAATAATGCCCTGAATCTAGCTGCAGCTGAGGTTGAGGCCCATGACATACCCAGTAACTCCGTTGTACATGATTCCATCCCAAGTGCAACATTTCTTTTCTTCATTTCTTACTGAATCATTGGAGAATTGTTTGGTTTATTGAACCAATTAATTTCTGAAAAAAAAAAGTTCTCTTCTTCTTTTCTTATTTTTATTTTTATTTTTATTTTTTTCATTTAATGTCATTGTATGTGCTTGTAGAACCCATGCATGCACGTGAATGGTAATTCAGAACTTTTGGTTGAGACTTCTAGAGTTGAATGTTTTGGTATTTCTTTAGGAATATGCACAAGAATTGCAAGCGTTAAGTAGCTTTTTAAATTAAAAATGATTTGGTCATGGTGTTCTTATGAGTAAGAAGTTTAAATATTGTGATTGTAGTTGTGGGTCTTCTTTATGACTGTTGAAGCTAACGTGCATAAACACTCGGATGCAAAAACTCGAACTTTTAAAGTTATTTTGTCAATTGGGTATTTGCACGGTCTTGGGATGTGTAATTGGTTTGCGACCAAATTCTTCGTTTTTGGATCTATTTAAAGTAGCATTTTTGTCTTAAAAAAATGATTTAGTCATGGTGTTCTTATGAGTATGGAAGTTTAAGTGTTGTGATTGTAGTTTCTGGGTCTTCTCTATGACTGTTGAATACAGCGTGCATATACACTCCGATAGTAAAAACACGAACTTTTTAAGTGTTTTCCAATTCGTCATTTGCACGCTTATCCAATGTGGAATGGGTTTGTGTTTTCATTGCGGATTTTGAATTTGTGCCTTTAGATTTCTTTCCTTAACCCTTCTCTGTTTTTTAAGGACCAAATTCTTCAGTTTTGGATTTGGTTGGAGTGTTTTTGAATCGGGAATTAATTTTATGCAGGTTTTCGACCTAGCGGATGTATAAAATTTAACAGAAGAAAATTTCCTTCCAATATAATAGGAGTTCCATTATAACAGAAAATTTTCCCCCTAAAAAAATGGTTATCATTATCGTACCATGTTGTTTTCGGCCTTTTCAGATTGGTAACTTTGTGTTTTCAAATCCAATTCAAACAAAAATTATATAATAAAAATATTATATATTATACAATACGTTATTTTTTAGGACATTGACTGTAAATGTTTTGCCCTTACAGCCGAAACAGGTTATTAAAGTGGGAAAAAAAAAAGGACTTATGAATGAAAAGTTCATGTAAATGTACTGGGCAACCAAAAAAAATAAATACATGTATATGTTTGTTTAATGATCAATTATTAATTTGTTTTTTAAGGAGACGTTTATTTTATTTATTCTTTTATATAGGATTTAGAATCTATCTTATTAGCGAGCAATTGTATAAAAATCACAATCCTAAGCCGACCAAGCTTTTTTTTTTTTAATTTAATTTAATTAATTAATTTATTTTTGTGGTATTCACACAATCAAGCTCTATAGCTTAGTCTATAGGAAAGAGCAGCCATCTCGGAAAGTATGATTTCTACTATTGTTTTCGTAAACAATGTCCTTGTTGTGTTTTTGAACGGATTTTAGACGATGATTCATCTAAAAACATCGTTTATTATCATTATGGTAATACTGATTAGAGAAATTAATGAGGACTAATAAGAAGTTAAGTCGGTTTATGAATCAATAATTCTTTGACTCATTCAAGTTCAATACTTTTATTCTTTTCCACAATTACACATTAAAAGAATTAGCTAGGTCCTCATGGTTTTGACTGATATTGATAGAGAAATGCAGGAAAGAGACGTAAATATTATGGTGACAGATTTTGGAATATATACACTATACAGCTACATATATGTATATACGTTACATAAATATTTCGTCTAATTCACACCAAGCGTACTTACTTTTCTCCTAGCAATTGTTTGCGATTTCATTGCATACAATGTATGCTAGGACGGAGCCTGAATTTTAGTTCAATTGGGAGACTATTGAGAAAAAGGTCACCTTTAAGAAAAAAAGTAATACAGCTAGAAAATAGGATGAGAAAGGAATTAGATGCAATCAAAGAAATAACCAAAAAAAAAAAAAAAAAACAATAATAATAATAGGGTGAGAAAGGGCACAAAAACAAATAATAACCTATTATTTCTTTCATAGTGTCAAGAACATAGTGCAAAAGCGCGTTTTCAACTTCGCGGTGGGTGGTTCCTTTTCTCTGTCTGTCATTTTCTTTCTGCTGGCTGAAAAATGCTAAATCAAGAGTCAATGAATTTTAGTCTTCTAATATAAATTCAACTCCTCTACCGCCTAACTTGATATGTTAATTGAAAATATATATCTAGTTTCAATATCGTACCACATCAACTAAAAAGTCATATTAATTAAATTTATCGTAACATTATAATAGGAACAAAACTAATGGAAAATTTGAGCCAAATCCCTCTAATATATGGTTGCAGTGATGAATTAGTCACAATATTATTATGTAAGTGGGACACATGTTCCCGCTTAATTTTTAAAATTTTAATTTTGTTTTTTAAAATTTTAGTTCTATCCTAATTTTACAGGAAAAATTATGCTTTTCTTGTAAAAAAAAAAAAACAAAAAAAAAAAGTTATTGTATCCCTATATTACAAGAAAAATTCTGATTGCGTTTGCATTTAATAAATAAAATATGTAAAAATGTCTTAATTCAATCTATATATATATATTTTTTCATTATGTCCTAATTGGAAAAAATTATGACCCCATGATTGTATGGTTGTGAGCTTAAAAAAGTGCATCGGAAAGTCAATTAGCAAAATAACTTCAACAGCTTTTTTATTTCGTTAAATAGTCTTTCAAAAAATTTTATTAGCAAAATGACTTCGAACAATCAGGAATGACGGCGGTTGTTCCTAAGTTAAAATAAAAGAAGGTTATTTTGCTAATTTTAATTTTTGAGGTTATTATTTTGGTAAATATTCTGTCGGAACAAGCACTTTTGTAAATACGTAATTTGTTCAAAAATAAAAAATATTCAGAATCAGAAGTTAAATAAGCACATGAACTCGAAGGGGGGGGGGGGGGGGTGGTGCGGTGTGGTGTGGGGACGAGAAAAGAAAAGAAAAGGAAGATGCTTCATTGTTTCTCTACAATAGTAGACTCATTTGTTGGTTGTTAGGCATCCCCTGTTTTTGCTCTGTTTTTCATTGAAAATACACAAAGCTCTTGTTGAGACAAATAGATAGTTTTCCATTTACCCCACTATGCCCGAATTGAGGCTTCGATAATATGATTGGAAATGAAAGTAAAGTAATAAGAAAGATGATTATTGATTTCTTTCTAGTGTAAGAATTGACATTCTCTATTTTCATTATTTATTTTAGGTGTAGCCGCTAAATTCTAATTCATCATTTTGTAAGGATGTTCACGAATCTGATTTGACGGATTAGGCCTTAATACAGTCCAATCCAATCTATAACATCAGATTACGCGGATATTGAATTTGCAAATTCAATCTATAGACTTTAGAAACTAAAATAAATATACTAAACCATTAAATAGTTTAATAAAATAACAATATAGCGATTTTACATTAAAAACGACAAATTAACAATAAAAAGGCTATGCTCTTCATTCATCTCAAAGTGGGAACGGTTAAAATCATAAAACTTTCAGAAAAATAATCTTAGAGTTGGACTTTCAACGTGATTTTTTTAATATGATTAAAAAAATTTCATCAAAGATTCTTTTGAAACTTCGTAACGAATTTTTGATTTTTGTTTCTTTTTCTTATTTTGTTGTTATGTGTTTTTTTATTCTTATTTTCTTTGTAATTTTTGGAATATTTTAAAGTTTTTTTAATTTGGTTAAAAAGGATTTCACCTAAACTTTTTTTTTTTTTTTTCGAGTTTCTATTAAGAAGTTTCGGTTACTGTTTTTTAAAATTTTCGTATTATGATTTTTTGTTTCTTTTTATATTTTCGTCATTGTGCACTTTTTGTTTAAAGTTTATTTCTTTTATTAATTTGGTTAAAAAAGATTTCGTCTAAATTTTTTTGGAATTTTGTTAAGAAATTTTTTAAAAAGTTTCGTACGGAATTTTGGTTTTTTTGTTTCTTTTCTTGTTTTGTCATTCTATGCTTTTTCAATTTTTTTATCTTTCTTATATCTTTTAGACAATATATTATTTACACACGCACCTAGTAAAATTATATTAGAGCAAAAGAAAAACAACAAAATGATCAAAGATACAAACTAAATGCTTGAAAAATAACTAAGCGAAAGTATTAATATAAAAAGTAACTAGAAAGGAAACAACTAACGTTCAAAAGAAAAGGAGAAAGGACAAAACTAACTTGAATGGAAAAAAGAGTAAATAGAAAAGAAAAAATAGTTATAAAAGGATGAGAAGCAAAAGGATGTTTAAACAAAGTAAATTTGATTTAAAAGATAACATTTTAAAGGCAATATTTGTTAAAAAAATAATATTACAAAAGAAAATATAATTACTAAAGTCACATTTAAGAACATACAATATTTTAAAGGCGATAAGATAAAATTTCAAAAATAAGGATATATGTAATTGAAAAGGATTATTCCATAATAGGGAACGGAAAACATATGATCATAAAGAACAAAAGCAAAATTAAAACTAAAACAAAATTTAAAAAAGAAAACTCGAAATGATAAAAGCTAGAAAAAGAGGGGAGGGCGGGACACAAAAACCGAAGCACTATGCAAATAAACGATTAAAAAAATTGCTATAATGAATAGAGATGGTAAATATAAGGAAAAAAGTGTAGATAATTTCGAAAAAAAATTACATAAGGACAAATTAATATATACTATTCAAAGAAAAATCAAGAAACGACCAAAATAAAAAGGATAAAATATTTTAAAAGCAACCAAACGAAATTATTTACATAAAAAAAAAAAAACACTAAGGTATATATGTGATAATAAAAGGAAATAAGAGTATATTTGCTATTTGCAAAATGAAAAATTTTAATATAAACGTCAAGTATATTGAACAACATATTTATTTCTATCATCAATAACAAAAGTGAAAATAGGTTTTTATTTTTTTTAATTTTTTTTAATTTTAAGAGTTGGACTTTCAATGTGATTTTTTTAATCTGATTAAAAAGTTTTTCATCCAAGATTCTTTTGGAGTTTCATAACGAATTTTGGGCTTTTATTTCTTTTTCTAATTTTGTTGTTATGTGTTTATTTATTCTTATTTTCTTTTTAATTTTTGGAGTATTTTTTGGATTTTATTTTGTTTTTTTAATTAGGTTTAGAAGGATTTCGTCTAAACTTTTTTTTTTTTTTTTTGGAGTTTCTGTTAAGAAGTTTTGGTAAATTTTTTTAAATTTTCGTATAGAGTTATTATTATTATTATTTGTTTCTTTTTATATTTTTGCCATTGTGTACTTTTTTTTTTTTTTAAACTCTTCTATCTTTTATTAATTTGGTTAAACAAGGCTTTAACTAAATTTTTTTGGAATTTTTTTTATGACTTTTTTTTTAAAAGTTTCGTATGGAGTTTTGGTTTTTTGTTTCTTTTTCTTGTTTTGTCATTCTATGTTTTTTTTTCGGTTTTTAATCATTCTTATATCTTTTAGACAATACATAATTCACAGGCGCTCCTAGTAAAATTATATAAGAACAAAAAGTAAAACAACAAAATGATCAAAGATAAAAAAACAAAGGAAATGCTTGAAAAGTAACTAAGCGAAAGTATTAATATAAAAAGTAAGTAGAAAGGAAAAAACTAACGTTCAAAAAATTAAAAAAGAGAAAGGAAAAAACTAACTAGAAGGGAAAAAAGAGTAATTAGAAAAGAAAAAATAGTTATAAAAGGATCAGAAGCAAAAGGATGTTTAAAAAAAAGTAAATTTGTTAAAAAATAATATTACAAAAGAAAATATAATTACTAAAGTCACATTTAAGAACATACAATATTTTAAAGGCGATAAGATAAAATTTCAAAAATAAGGATATATGTAATTGAAAAGGATTATTCCATAATAGGGAACGGAAAACATATGATCATAAAAATTTAAAAAAATTAAAAAAAAAAACACACACACACACATACACGCACACACAAAATGATAAAAGCGGGAAAAAGGGGTAAAAAAACACAAAAACATAAGCACAATGCAAAGAAACAATTAAAAACAAGAGTATCAATAATAAAAAGAAATGGGAAATATAGAAAAAAAAATTGAATAAGGACAAATTAATATATAATAGTCAAAGAAAAATCCAGAAACGACCAAAATAAAAAGGATTAAATATTTTAAAAGCAAACGAAATTATTAAAAAAAAAAAAACACTAAGGTATATATGTGACAATAAAAGGAAGTTTAAATAAGAGTATATTTGCTATTTGCAAAATGAAAATTTTTAATATAAATGTCAAGTGTATTCAATAACAAATTTATTTCTAGCATCAATAATAAAAGAGAAAATATTTGTTTTATTATTTTTTATTTAAAGAGTTGAACTTTCAATTTGATTTTTTTTTAGTCAGAGTAAAAAGGCTTTCATCCAAGATTCTTTTGGAGTTTCGTAACGAATTTGGGGTTTTTGTTTCCTTTTCTTATTTTGTCATTATGTGTTTTTTCATTCTTATTTTCTTTTTAATTTTTAGTGTTTTTTTTATGGTTTTTTAATTTAGTTACAAAGGATTTCGTGTAAACTTTTTTTTTTTTTTTTGGAATTTCCGTTAAGAAAGAAAAAAAAACAGTTTTAGAAAAAGAAAAATTAGTTTAAAGGCAGTAAGGAAAAAAAAAAGTTAAATGAGGATACATTTGAAAAATATTATTTCATAGAAGGGATAAAATAAAAGGAAAATATATGATTATTAAAAACACAAAAACATAAACTCATATACGCAATAATAACACAAAAAACTGATATAAACTCAAAAAAAAAAAATTCAGATAAAGAAAAACACACAACCACAAAATGATTAAAGCAGGTTTTACAAACGAAATATTATATAAAATATTAACTAAGGTGTATATGAGAAGCAAAAAGACGTCTGAAAAAAAGGTAAATTTGGGAAATATATATATATATATATATATCTTTAACAGTTAGTTTAAAGGCCATAAGAAAAAAAGTTCAATGAGGATATTTTTGAAAAATATTACTACATAGACGGGATAAAAATAAAAGGAAAATATATAATTATTACACAAGAACATAAACTGATATAAGCAGGAAAAAAGGAAAAAACACAAAATAAAGAAAAACACAAAACAAAAAGACGTCAAAAGCAAGTAATAGTAAGAAACAGAAATATAAAGAAAAATTGTACGCATAAATTTTTTCAAAAAAAATTATTTTTAAAAAGATAAATATATTATATAATAGCAACAAGAAAAACCACAAAACAACTTTTATAGTTAAGAAATATAATAATAAGTAAAAACCAAAAAGGAGAAGGAAGATTAAAAAAATAACACAAAAACACAATGATAAAAGAAGGAAAAACAAATACAAAAATAGAAAACAATGAAAGTAACGAGAGCCGTGACAGTGAGAGTATGATGTATGAACGCATGCCTATATAATGTATGCATGCATAGATGGTGTATATGCATTAATTATGATGCATGCATGTAGGGATATACAACTATATAATCATCATTACAAACTACAAAAACGAAAATGATTAGAGTAAGCTTCCTTTCTGTTGTGGTTGCTCACATTAGTTTTGGAGAATCAAGAATCATCAATATCCCGTAGTTTCTTCTTCCTGCAAATTTTTTTTTCTCCAAACAAAAAAACTATTTGCAACAAAGCTTATACTCCCATTAAAGAGTTCATACAAATTCTAATAAATAAAAACGATAAATGATAGGAATCTCTTAGTTCAAATACAAAAAAAACACACTATTTTATATTCCTGATAAGGAGTTCATTGAAAGAAACAAACAATTGACATTACCTAATCCAACACACACGGTGAAGATTTGACAATTAGTTGTTCTTCCTAAAAAACAAATGTTGCACGGATAATATATATATATATATATGTATATATATGTTATCAGTGTTAATAACCACTCCTATATTGTTATTGCTACTACTAATACTACTAGTGTGACAGCTATCTGTACACCACTATTGTAAATAGCTACAACTATCATAACTATTCCTATATCTACTAACTACTGTTGTTGCAACTATAACGCGATTGATATAATTACTACTAATACTACTGTTATTGCTATTTGTACTACTGTAATTACTACCATTATTACTATTACCACTACTGCTACTATTATTACTGCTGTAATTACTACCATTATTACTATTACCACTACTACTACTATTGTTACTGCTGTAATTACTACTATAATTACTATTACCACTACTACTATTGTTACTGTACTACTACAATTGCTACTGCTACTATTACCAATTCTATTACTACTAATACCAATACTATTTTTACTTACTATTGCTGTTAATAACACTACCACTACCGCTACTGCTACCTGCCAAGTCTACTGCTACTACGCTACCATTGGTTAATACTAGTACTACTTCTATTGTTAGAACTACTAATAACTCTAATACTATTGAAACTGCTATTAATACTAACAATAATATGACTACTTTCGCTACTAACTAAAGAAAAAGAAACAAATGGAATGAGAATTACTTACCAATAGGAGTGTTTAATCATCTGCTCTAGAGATAACACTAAATTGTTGAAGATTCGGCTAAAATCACAAAATGGATAAAATTATGAAAACTGAGTTATCAAAGAAGCAAAAATTTTATGGAGGATTTAAAAAAAGAAAAATAAGTTTGTCTTGTAAGATTACCTGTTTAAAATTTATAGTCTATAACTCTTGATCTTGCAACCACAACTTGTTGTGATACAGAGTGACACTCAACTTAAAACTGTCTAGAAAACAAGAGGAAAGAACAATATATTAGCTGGAACAAGCTCAAGAAATAACATGATATTAGGTAGCAAAAAAAAAAAAGTAAAAAGAGTATATAAGTTTTGAACACAAACTACTCACAAATGCAGCGTCTTAGAATAATTAAAAATAAGGACTCCAACAATTTCACAGTATGTGGCACTTCAAGTAGAAAAAGCTAAAACTTGAATTAGTCAAAACAAAGTGAATTAGTTTGACGTTGGAAAAGATGCAGCGCCAGGAGGTGAAGAAGTTAGGTACCTCTGTGTAGGATATTGATGGGTGAATGATTTCAAAGTTGGTTTTCATGGTAAGGTGGTTTTGCCAACAAGTTCTAATGGGGGACCTAGCTGCATGCACACGTGAAAATGCAAGTGAATTTCATTTTATTTGTTATTTGTTATTTTTTATTTTTTGCAGTAACATCAATACCAAACTAATTCAATAACATGGAAGGACAAAAAAGTTGCCGAAAACTATTGTGAGCAAAACTCTACGTCACGATCACTTCTTTTAGGATCCTCCTCAGAACCAACCATAAACCTACAAGCATAAAAGCCATCAAAACTCAGCCAAAAACCACTAATATGTCTCTGAAGAAAATGTGAAGAGAAAATAAGATATGTAATCATCAATTCAAGAAACTCCACGTGACTAACTTCCAGACTAATATCTCATCAACCTACAAAAGTGCTCCAGACTCAGTAAATCATGTATGTTGTGTTGCCTCATTAGAATATAATGAAAGAGAAAGGGACGAAATTTCACTCACTTCAATTACGCATATCATGTTGCCTCATTCTGTAAAAGAGCTCCAGATAAACTTGTCGCTGCCATCACTTTAGGAAAAACAAACAAACCTAATTCACTAATCAGAATACAGGCCGAAACTAAGAAATACAATTGACAAACAATATACTAGTGGTTGACTAAGTACTCAATACAACTGTTGTACAACGTAAACTGGAGAAGAAATATTTGACATCCTTGTGAATCACATGAAGCCACTCATGTCAAAAAGACTACAAATATTCTAATTCAAAGCTCCTAAGAGTGCGTTGAAATCACAAAAAGGATAAGATTATGCACAATTGAAGTATTAAAATAAGAAAATATTTATTCGAGAAAAGAAGGTTGTCTTGTAGGTGTTTACCAGTGTAAAGTTTATGGTATAGTAGCACAATACTTAGTGTTGTGACTTAAGGCAGTATTTGAGTGGGAACCAGCTAAAAACCACACAACTAGAAAACACCAGGGAAAAAATGGATAGTATATAAACTGAAGTACGGTTATGAATGATGCACTAAAAGCTATTTGTAACCCGAAAGCACAGAGAACTACTCACTACAAGTCGCTTCTTGTGACAATTCGGAATCTGTACTCCATTGGCTTCACAAGATGTGACACTTTACAACTGAAAAGAATAGATCATAAGCGGAGTAAATGACGAGCACATATAACTCACTGAGATTCTCTTACCACTTGGAAAAGATTTAATGCGAGGGCAAAACGAATTACATACCTCCGTGCAAGGATATTATCAAGTGAGTCATTTAAAATCTATCAGAAGGCTAGCGTATAAACATGAAATGACAGTGCTTCCAAGAACTTCTTGTAGGGGGGCCTAACTGCATGTCCACATAAAAATGTTACTTCACATGAATTTCAAATTTCTATAATACAAAATAGTTACCGATAAGGTATATAAGCATGATTTCGCATCAGGATCGCTTCTCCTCTAGGGCCATCCCCTGAACCACACCCTATCAGCAATAAAAGCTATCAATCTCAGTTTAAAGACCACAAATATGTACAATATATCTCTGAAGAAATTGGGAAGAAAAAAGGGTTGAGGAATAATCAATTCAAGCAACTCCATGGTGAAGGGCTCCCTGACTTCTCATCAATCCTCCAAAAGCAAGCCTGTAAAGCGCTACAGACAAAAACATATGTAAATAAGCATGTAAAGTGAAAAAAGAACCAATCATAACCTGAAGGAAAACATTCTTAAGTCTAAGAATACTAAAGAAGTAAAAAATGCAACATCAAAAGATAAGACCAAAAGGTCTAAATTTTAGAATAGAAAAGATAGTACTCCAAAACCATGTGATCATCTAGATCATCAATCGTAGCTTTTGCAAGTAAAATAAAAAATGAACAGTGAGAGAGAGAATAAAACTTTTGGTTGTCACGTAAGGCTACATTGTATTAATCACCTTCTAGATTGAGCAAAAACATTTCTAAAGGGTAGGATAAAACTAGATAAAACTTTTAAAGTAAACGGAAAGGAAATGAATAAGACTTTCCAAACAGTTATAAGGTTTCATTACCAAATTGCTAAAATATTCTTACCTATGGGGCTTTTAGCAACAAGTACTGATGCTCAAGCATGATTTATTTATTTATTTTTTTGAATGGAGAACAACACTTACAGCCTTCCTTTCATCCTGTTGCCCCAGTTTAGACACCGAATACAAATGCATGAATCAAGTGAGACAGATTTCACAACATATTTATGCAACGTTGCTATAAGATCTCAACTTCTTTACAAGCTTACCGTGTGACTATAGTTGTGTATTTCCATGGTCCTAAACGTTTTTCCTGTAACAACTTCAGCTTCCAGTATACACGTGGAATTTTGAATGGCAAACCTAGTAAAAACTAAGATTGGTTGTTAAAAAAGTATCCAATCCATCAATAACATTAGACAATCACAAAACTTAATTTGCTAGCTAAAGGTGATTAAGAGTACAAATATGCAATAATGGAGAAATTCTATGACTACAACAGTTAGTTTCAAGACATCTAGTATACCTTTTATAATGCTTGACATGTGCAACCTTTTGTTGCGCCTTCTTGTTTAGTCTTCCTATTGAAAAGCATCTGACGCTGCTTGTTGAAATCAAGCCTTTTCCAATCACAAAATAAGAGGATCGTTGGACATTTATGGATTGATTCACAAACATGCACATCTTGTCACAAACTATGTCACAAGTACAAGTAAAATTCCAAACTAGCAAAAGAAGAAAGAAACAAACGACAAAGTTTAAAGGTTCATATCAAATATAAATTTTTAACCCCAAGCACTAGAGAAGATCATAGGACCGCTCTAGAGAAGGAAGTGTTGTTTCTTTCCTCGTCAAGACCTTCAAAAAGGATGAAACTATGAAAGATTTGTTAAAATCACAAAATGGACAAATTATCCACCACTGTGCTATTAAAGAAGCAAAAATTTATTAGAGAAAAGAAGTTTGTCTTGCAGGGGTTAATTGTGTAAAGTTTTGTAGTCTGGGCACTAATAGGTCTCTTAACTCTTACCGGTTAAGTATGTGATAAGAGTTCTTCATCATGATTGCTTCTTTCTTAGGGCCATCCTCTGAACCAACCATCAACTTGAAAGCAACAAAAGCCACCAAACTAAATTAAAGATCACAATCATATATCTAAAAAAGATGTGAAGAAAAAAGAAGATAAGGAATTGCCAATTCAAGCAACTACACGGTGAAGAGCTCCGATGATTAATAACTCTTCAATCCTTCAAAAGCAATTCTGAATGCACCACAGATAAAAACATATCTATTAGCATATAAAGTTTTAAAAAAAAAAAAGGCAAAATTCTGACTTGGATTATAATAAATGTCTTCTGCCTAAGAACACCAAAGACATTAGTAGTGCATTATAAATATAAACATTTTTCCCCATCAATTTCATATAAGATTTTTTTAAGTGAAAAGATGTATAGGAACTATAAAATCTAATTTTTTTCAAACAAAAAGATAGCAATTCAAATCTTTGATCATATGATCATCAATCATAGCGTTTTAAAGAAAAACCATGAAAGAATACCAATAGGGGCAACATTGGGCTTAAAAAATGCATGGAAGCTAATGATAATTAGAAGTACCAAACTTTAGCAATTGCTTATTTAAAGGATAATAGTCAATAAAACATTCCAAGACTCTTACAGCGTTCCAATAGCAAATTGTTGGGATATTCTTACCTTTGAGGTTTCTCACATCAAGTATTGATGCTCAAGCATATAATGTTTTTTCGCAAACAAGTGAAGCTTGGAAGAATCAAAACTCATCTCTTCATACTAAAACTGAGCATCGAGAATAAAGCATTCCTTCCATTTGTCTGTCCCTGTTTCATTTCAAACACAAATTCATCAATGAAGTGGGAAAGATTTGACAATATTTATAGAATCTCATCAATTTTAAAAGCATACCGTGAGACAACTCATGCTAGATTAACATTCGTGGCATTCCATAGTCTGAAAAATTATTCTTGCACGTTGCAACAACATTAATTCCTATTATACAGATGGAAACCAAGTTCAATACAACAACTTATAGTATTTCATTACCTACTAAGGAACCCTGTGTTCTTAGTCCTTAGAATTGTTTCAGCTGAATTACAACAATGGAAATATCAAGAATGGATTCAGAGTGGAGGATGAGCATGATTGGGTGAGCCCTCGCAGGGCATCATCAGTCCTTTACCCTTATCCATATCAACCTCTTCCAAGCTAAACTGGTTGAAATCACAAAATGTACCTGGATAAATGAGTTATACCATGAAATCTATGATGAGTATTAATTTTAGAGTATCAAAACTCCCCTGAACTAATTACAGAAAAAATGCAATTATCAAGAAAATAATCACTATGGTTTTATAAAGTCTAATTATTTTCAATTTTTAACAAGTACATAAATTAGTTGAAACTCATAATGCACTAAAGATAAATGATGTAGAAAAGAATAAATATAATTAAGCCTAATTAATGATAATCTAGCTTTTCTATTTTAGATCAATAAAACAAGGAAGAAAAACTCATAATGCACTAAAAATGAATGATGCCGAAAAGGATAAATCTAATTAAGCTTAATGAATAATAATCTAGCTTTTCTATTTTGCATCAATAAAACAAAGAAGAAAAACTTATAACTTGTTTAAATAGGGAATTTTCCACCATCAATTGCCATCATAACGTGTCTATCCTATTACCATCAACTACACTGGCATGTATTTCCTACAGCACAAACAAAACTTTTTAAAATCTGGGGCAAGGAAGAAGATACACCAACAATAAGATAGAGATAGTAAAGCAATAATAACGTATGAATGCATGGCTATTTATGACGCATGTATATGTACATTATACCGAAGCATTCACAGATAAGATGTACAGTTATATAATCATCAGTACCTATTCAAAAAATGAAAAAAGATTACAACAAACTTCCTTTCCGTCATGGTTGCTAACATCATTCTCAGAGAATCAAGAATCATCAATATCTAGCAGTTTCTTCTTCCTGCAACTTTTTTTTCTCCCAACAAAAACCGGCACACAAAAAAACTATTTGCCACAAAGCTTATACTCCCATTAAGGAGTTCACACAAATTCTTATAAATAAAAAGGGATAAATAATCGGAATCCTTTAGTTAAAATGCAAAGAAAACACACACAACTTATACTTCTGCTAAGGAGTTCACAAGAATTTGAAGAAATATAATAAGAGAAACAATTCACATTATTTAATCCAACATGCACGATGAAGAAACAATTAGTTACTCTTGCTACAAAACAAAAAAACAAGACACAAAAACTATTTGCCACAGAGCTACCCCATTAAGGACTTCACACAAATTCTCAGAAATAAAACGGGAAAAATAATTAGATTCCCTTAGTTCAAATGCAAAGAAAACACTCACAGCTTATACTCCTGCTAAGGAGTTCAAATGAATTGTAAGAAACAAAACGAGAAACAATTCACATTATTTAATCCAACATGCACGGTGAAGGATTAACAATTAGTTACTCTTACAGCAAAACAAAAAACGAGACACAAAAAAAAAAAAAAAAAAAAAAAAAACTATTTACCACAAATCTTATACTCCCATTAAGGAGTTCACACAAATTCTAAAAAATAAAAAGGGATAAATAATCAGAATCCTTTAGTTGAAACGCAAAGAAAACACAGACAACTTATACTCCTACTAAGGAGTTCACATGAATTGTGAGAAATAAGAAGAGAAACAATTCACATTACTTAATCAAACATGCACGGTGAAGGATGAAACAAATTAGTTACTCTTGTTGCAAAACAAAAAACGAGACACAAAAAAATTATTTGCCACAAAGTTTATACTCCCATTAAGAAGTTCACACAAATTCTAAGAAATAAAACGGGAAAAATAATTAGATTCCCTTAGTTCAAATGCAAAGAAAACACACTCAGCTTATACTCCTGCTAAGGAGTTCAAATGAATTGTAAGAAACAAAAAGAGAAACAATTCACATTATTTAATCCAACATGCATGGTGAAGGATTAACAATTAGTTACTCTTACAGCAAAACAAAAAACGAGACAAAAAAAAAAAAAAAAAAAAAAACTATTTACCACAAATCTTATACTCCCATTAAGGAGTTCACACAAATTCTAAAAAATAAAAAGGGATAAATAATCAGAATCCTTTAGTTGAAACGCAAAGAAAACACAGACAACTTATACTCCTACTAAGGAGTTCACATGAATTGTGAGAAATAAGAAGAGAAACAATTCACGTTACTTAATCAAACATGCACGGTGAAGGATGAAACAAATTAGTTACTCTTGTTGCAAAACAAAAAACGAGACAAAAAAATTATTTGCCACAAAGTTTATACTCCCATTAAAGTTCACACAAATTCTAAGAAATAAAACGGGAAAAATAATTAGATTCCCTTAGTTCAAATGCAAAGAAAACACACACAACTTATACTCCTGCTAAGGAGTTCACATGAATTGTAAGAAATAAAAAAAGAAACAATTCACATTATTTAATCCAACACCTAAGATGAAGGATTAACAATTAGTTCCTCTTGCCACAAAACAAAAAATGGGGCAAAAAAAAAATAAAAACTTTTTGCCACAAAGCTTTTACTCCCATGAAGGAGTTCACACAAATTCTAAGAAATAAAAAGGGATAAATGATTGGTATCCCTTAGTTCAAATTCAAAGAAAACACACATAATTTATACTACTGCTAAGGAGTTCACGTGAATTGTAAGAAACAAAATGGAGACAAACAAGTGACATTTCTTAATCCAACACACACAGTGAAGGATTAACAATTAATTGCTCTTGCTATTTGAAACAAATGTTACACAAATAATATATACATATATATATTATCAGTGTTACTAACTACTCCTGGACTGCTATTCTACTACTAATACTACTAGTGCTACTTATAACAACTATCAGTACCACTATAGCAACTAGCTACAACTACTACTGTTGTCTACTAACTATTAATGCTCCTACTACTACGCCACTGCTACAACTAGTACTAATACTATTGTAATTACTATTAATGTTACAACTACTACTACCACGAATACCTCTACACTTCTACTGTTAGTACTACAAATAACACTACTACAATTGCAACTGCTATTAATACTAACACTGACACTAATACCACTGCAATTGCTACTAAAAAAAAAAAAAAAAAAACCAAATGGAATGAGATTAAAAGGGAAAAGATTAGTTACCAATATGAATGTTTGACTGTCTAGCTCTAGAGATAATACTGAATTGTTGAAGATTCTGCTGAAATCACAAAATGGATAAAATTATGCTAAATTGAGTAATTAAAGAAGCAAAAATTTGTTGGAGGAAAAAAAAGTGTCTTGTAGGATTACATGTCTAAAATTGAGTCTATAGCACCAACAATGTATGTAAACTCTTCATCTTGCAAATGACAAATAGGCACCAATTTGTTGTGGTACTGGGTGACACTCAACTCAAAACTACACAACTAGAAAATAACAAGAGGAAAAAGATAAATAAATTAGCTGGAATAAGCCCAAGAAATAACAAGTTATTCCAAAAAAAAGAAAAAAGAGTAAAAGAGTAAAAGATTAAAGAAGTTTCAAACAAAACTGCTCACAAAATGCAGCTTTTGAGGATAATTAAAAATCAGTAATTCAACAATTTCACATTGTGTGGCACTTCAAAGAGAAAACGCTGAAAAATGAATAGGTCAAAAGAGAATGAGCTAGTTTGGCGTTGGAAAAGATGCAGCACCAGGTAGAGTTTAGGTACCTCTGTGGAAGGATATTGATGAGTGACTGATTTCAAAGTTGGTTTTCATGGGAAGGTGGTTTTGCCAACAAGATCTAATGGGAGACCTAGCTGCATGCACATGTGAAAATGCAACTTCTAGTGAATTTCATTTTTTTTTTTTTTTTTTACACAATAGCATCCGTACAAAACTAGTTCAATATTATAGAAAGATAAAATAGTTACCGATAACATTTGTAGGCCTTCTGCATTATGATCACTTCTTCTAGGATCATCCTTTGAACCAACCACAAACCTAAAAGCAATGAAAGCCATCAAATTCAGCCAAAGACCACGAATATATCTCTAAAGAAAATGTGAAGAGAAATGAAGATAGGAATCATCAATTCAAGAAACTCCATGTGAATAACTCCGAGACTAATATTTATGATATAGACTAAAACATGTCTAAATTATCGTTTAAGGTTGAAAAAATCTACAATGCTAACACAAAAGTAGACAAGGAACGTCTTTAGCCTAAGAATACTAAAGAAGTCAGAAGTGCACTTAAAATTTTCCTATTCTCATCTCAGCGAGTTCAAATTTGTTTTCATTAAAAAGAGATAGGACTAAAAAAATCTGAAAACCGGGCATCAAAAATAGCAAGAAGGGCAATAGGCTGAAAAAAATGCGTTGAAATCAGTTAACAATTAGAAGTCCCAACTTTTAACAAATATCTTTTGACTACATCATACCAGATCCCCTTCACAATCGAACATAAATACTTTAAAAAGGCAAGACAAAAAACACATGGAACATCAATTAAATTATCCAAAACAATTTCAAGGTTTCAATAGAAAATTGCAGGGATAATCTTACCTATGGAATTTTCAGCTGTAGGTACTGATGCTTGAGCATTTGTTTTTTCTCACTACCAACTGAAAAAAGCTTGGAAGAATCAGAATCATATTTAATCAGAAAACATTAGCATGTAAAGTGTACAAAAGCCAGAATTATAACTTAAAAGGAAAGCAATCTTAAAGCCTAAGAATACTAAAGAAGTCAAAGATGCATTATCTAGGCCAAAATATCAAAATTTTTTGGAACAAAAAAGCAAAATCCAAAACAATGTGATCATCTGGCTCATCAATCATAACTTTTGCAAGGAAAACCATAAATGAAGAGCAAGAGAGGCAACGTGAGCTAGAAAAATGCATGGAAATTTATGAACAGTTAAAGCCCAATATTAAGCTATTACTTAAGACTACATTATACTGATCACCTTCTACATTGAGCAAAAATTTTTGAAGAAGGTAGGACGTAAGCAGATAGAACTTTTAAAGACAAAGCAAAAGAAAGTCAATAAAAAACAGTTACAAAGTTTCAGTACCAAATTGATAGGATATTCTTACCAATGGGGCTTTCAGCAACAAGTATTGATGCTCGAGCATTTTTTTTTCCTTTTTTGCAAACAAGTCTAAAAAGCTTGGAAGAACCAGAATCCTCTCTCCTTATCCTGAAGTTGCGCATGGAGAATTGCACTTATAGTGTTCCTTTCAACCTGCAGCCCCTGTTCAGACCAAATACAAATGCATGAATCAAGTGGGAAAGATTTTCACAACTTATTTATGCAACCTCACTAACAGATCTCAAAAACATCAAAAGCTTACCGTTTGACTGCAGTGGTAGACCAACATCTGTGTATTTCCATGGTCCTAAAACTTTTTCCTGCAGCAACATCTGCTCCTAGTGTACACGTGGAATCTGAATGGCAAACCTTGTAAAACTTAAGATGGGTTGTTAAATAAGGATCATACCAGTCAATGATATCAGACAATCACAAAACCTAGTTTGCTAGCTAAAGGCGATTAATAGTACAAATCTACAATAATAGGGAAATTCTATGACTATAGGTTTTGTAACTAAAAGCCTTTATGAATTTAGATTAGAGACAGTGAATTCACAATTTTTTCTATTTTCAATTGTTCGATCATTAGAAGAAACTTCATTGAATTCACAATTTTTTTTTTCAATTGTTCGATCATTAGAAGAATCCGAACTTGGAAATCATAAACAATCAGACTTGAAGAACAGGGCAAGAAAAATGAAAACAAAAACAAAAAGACAAAAATTTGGAAAACTCATCATGGAAAAAAGCCCAAACTCAGAAACCAGATCGTAGCTATCTGATCAATCTTCAGTAATCGGAAAAAGGGATTCCTAATTGTCTAATGTCCGTCACAGAAACTTTTTTGGGGGAAATGAAAACCCCAAATTTTCCGTAAAGACCTTACAGACTCGTCGCATTCCTTCCAGATAGACAGAGAGAAGAAGAAGAGAATCAAAAGAGAAGCTTAAGAAACACACTTGGAAAACATGTAAATTAGGACGAGAAATCGTAACCCAAAACCTTTTGTGAATTTAGAGACACCGAATTCAATTTTTTTTTTTCTAATTGTTCGATCATTAGAAGAATCCAAATTTGAGAAGCATGAACAATCAGGCGTTAAGAACAGGGCAAGAAAAATGAAAACAAACGAACAAAAAGAAAAACAAAGAATTGGTAAACTCACCATGAAAAAAAAAAAAAAAAAAACCCAAACTTGGAAACCGGATCGTAACTGTCTGATCAATCTTCACCAAACGGAAATAGGAATCAGTCTTCACCGAAAGGAAATAGGAATCAATCCTCACCAAACGGAAATAGTAATCCAATGGAACTTGTTTGGGGGAAAATGAAAACCCCAAATCTTCCTTACAGACTCGTTGCGATGCGTTATAAAACCCCAGAGAAATCCATCGTTTCAGAGAGAAAGAGTGAGGAAGAAGAAGCAACAAAAGAGAAGCTTTACGAAACCCTCTGAGATAGAGAGAGAAGAAGAAAGAGAAAGAAGCCATTTTTGCGTCACCAAGCGAGTGACTGTGAGAGGAAGAAGAAGAATCAGAATGAGAGAGAAAGGAAGAAGTAGAGAGAGAAACAGAAGCCGTTAAAGTTCAAAAATAAAAATGTAACAGAAGCCGTTTAGCTGTTTTAAGGTTGTAAAGTTGGGCTCCAGGCTTGATTCAATCTTGACTGTTCGTATAATCATAACGGATAGTTTTTAAAACGATCTTACTAATCCGTGTATGATTGATTACCAAACAACTATCAAACAGGATTATTCAAAAAAAAAAAAAAAAACTATCAACCAGGAGGAAAAAAATAACTCAAATACTATGCTTAAATGTGACCCAAATATTACATTATATAATGTCACCAAAAGAAATTTTGCAAAAAAAATTTGAAGTCGATGGAAATATCATTAGAAAAATTATGAAAACTTTTATACACCACACCTACTTAAATCAGCCACCAATTTTAAATTTTAAATTTTATTTAATACTTTTAACTCACCACTTATAATTACCAAAAAAAAAAAAGAAATCCCATTAATTAAACCATATATATTTTTCTCCTTTCACCCACCCACAAATCAAATCACACACTCTCACTTTTAACTACTTTTCTTTTTATCCCACGTTTTTAAAATTTTTTTTCTCGAAGTTCTACGTTCTTTTAGCTAATAATGAAGAGATAAATATAAATTTCAAATATATATATATACACACACACATATAAAAACGGTAAATCCATTCATACACACATACAAGACTCAAAATCAAAGTATTTAATCCATGTATATATTCATAAACAAGTGCATGACAAGTTGAAACGATCACTCTATATTCTGCCTCCGCCAAGGATCGAGACACAATAGATTGTTTCTTGGATTTCCATGAAATGGGAGAATCACCTAGTAGAATGCAAAAACCTGCTATAGAACACCTGGAATTTGAGCAACTCGCCCAATCTAAGTCGCAATAGGCATGTAGTTGAAGTGAACTAGAGGAGTATAGTAGTATGCCTTGTCCTGGACTCCCTTTGAGATATCGCAAAATCCGTGTCACAACGTGATTGAGCAAGGAACTGAATTAGTATTTGAACACAATAAGCAATGTCTAGTTTAGAAACTGTAAGATAAAGCAATCGGCCAAATAATCACCAGTAGGATATGAAGGATCCGAGACAAGTTCCCCTTCTGATTTATAGAGCCTTAAATTTTGTTCCATTGGTGTTTTGGAGGGGCGTGAGCCAAGAGCACCAAATTCCTCTAGTAGTTCAAGAACATATTTCCATTGACTCAAATAAATCCCATCTTTGGAGCGGCCAACCTCAATGCCAAGGAAAAACTTCAAGTCGCCAATATCTCTTACATTGAAACTACTTCGTAATCTCTCCTTGATCATTTGAATTTCAATCAAGTCATCGCCTATAATGATGATGTCATCTACATACACAAGAATGACAGTCAAAGTAGTATTCACCACTTTAGTAAATAGCGAATAATCTACCTTTGATTGCTTATAACTACAGCTCATCAGCTTGTTCGAGAGTTTTGCAAACCATTGACACGAGGCTTGTTTAAGACCATAGAGAGACTTTTGAAGCTTGCATACCACATCTCGACTTGTTGTTTCTTTGTAAACTTGGTGGAAGATGCATCTAAACTTCAACATCTAAATCCCCATGAAGAAAAGCATTACTAATATCAAGTTGGTGAAGGCTCCAATTTTTCACTGCTGCAATGGCTAGTAAGCAACGCATGATAGTAAGCTTTGATACAGGTGCAAATGTTTCTTGGTAGTCAAGCCCCTATTGTTGATTGTAACCTTTGGTCATGAGACAAGCTTTGTAGCGCTTGATAGTACCATCAGCTTTGTACTTGATTTTGTACACCTATTTGCATCATATTGCCTGTTTATTTTGGGGCAATGATGTGAGTGTCCAAGTCTGATTATCTTCAAGAGCTTTTTTTTCTTCTGACATTGCATTCTCTCTCTTCCATTTTAAAAAAATTTAAACTTTATAAGTCCATAACTTTCTCATTTCAAATCGAAATAAGATGATTTTTTTGTCAAAATACTCATAATTAAGAGACGAACAAGACAATATCCATTTTGCATTGTTTTCCAAACACATCTCAAATTTTTGCATTATTTTCTATCACAGAGCTTTTTCCAAAGTTTCCCCCCTAAACACATTTCCAACCAAACCTTCAAAAACCATCTTCAGATATGTAACGAACGCTCACGGATCATTATAGTTGACTTTTATTTTTAATATTCATTTCTTATAAAATTGTTGAAAATAATTAACTTTTAGGACTTTTATTTTTAATATTCATTTAAGATAATTTTAGAAAATTCTAGAAATTTTGTTTTGTTAAAAACTTTTAGGATTTTTTTTTAACCTTATAAAACTTATAACCTTCCTAATCAATATAAATTTTTAATAATCAATACCTTGAAGTAAAATTTGAGAAAGTCCACAAAAATCCTTCAATCGAAATCGTCACAATTCAAAGTCCCAAAATTTTATTTGAAATTAAAAATGTTCATCTCATGACCATTCCTCCCGTTTTCCTATCACACATCCTCCAACTTCTACTCCAAGCTCCTCCAATCCTACATCTTACCATTTCTTTTATCTGCAATATGAATTAAAAAATATAATAGCAGGGCTTAGAGGGTGTTTGGTGTGTAAGTTTGAATTAAGATTGTTAAGTTTAGTTTGAGTTAAGTTAAGTTGAGTTTAAAAGGTGAGTGTTTGAGATAAAAAGTTTAGTTTGAGTTGATTGCTTGGTAGAAAAGTTTGAGTTGAAAAGTAAAAAAAAAAAAAAAAAAAAAAAGGCCCTATTTGGATGTTAAAAAATTGAGTTAAACAATTTTTTTGGTTTGTGTGTTTGGTAACTTATCTTAACTCCAACTAAACGGTACTTTTTCACCTCAATTTTTGTCTTTTCCTGAAAACACAACAAAATTTATAACCACTTTTCAAAAGTTAAAACTATTCGAACTTAAAATTTTCAACTCAATTCAAAGTTAACTCAATTTAACATTCTATTGTAGGTTTGCGAACGAAAATGGAAAAATTAAAATACGCTCAATTAATGTCACCAACTGAGTTGAGCAGAAGTTTTTTTTGTTTTTTTGTTTTTTGTGTTTGGTAACTTATGTTAACTCCAACTAAACGATAAAAATTTAAACATCAATTTTTGTCTTTTCCTGAAAATACAATAAAATTTAAAACCACTTTTTCAAAAGTTAAAACTATTCGAACATAAAATTTTCAACTCAATTCAAAATCAACTCAATTTAACATTCTAATGTAGGTTCCAGCGAACGAAAATGGAAAAATTAAAATATGGTCAATTAATGTCACCAACTAAGTTGAGCAGAAGTTTTTTTTTTTTGTTTTATTTTATTATTTTTTTTTTGTGTTTGGTAACTTATCTTAACTTTAACTAAACGGTACCTTTTCACCTCAACTTCTGTCTTTTTCCAAAAATTCAACAAAATTTATAACTACAATTTTCAAAAGTTAAAACTATTCAAATTTAAAATTTTCAACTCACTTCAAAGTCACCTCAGTTTAACATTCTATTGTAGGTTCTATCGACACAAAATGTCAATATTAAAGGAAAATTAATTAATAACACCAATCAACTTACGTCATCAAAATATTTTGTAAAAGTAAGTAAATAGCCAAAAAATACACCAACAAAAAGTACATAATTGGGCAGTAAACATTGATAAAAACTACAAATTAAGCATTACAGTCCTAATGTGGCCCAACTAGATAAAACCAAGCTTGCTATCACGTGGTTTTATACCACGGAGCTGATTGATATCTGTCCCACATATCATCAGCCCTCATATCTCTCAACTGATTCATTGCATCCCTCCTCGAGTCATGTTACTGGGGTCCTGTACTGGGGCCAGTACCATCGATCCTGTCGTCAAACACGTAATTCGCATTCACATCGACATTTCCACCTACAGGCATACAATCTGTGGCGTACTCTTCAAGAAATGGATCCCCAACCTGCACCATCCGTATGAAATTATGCACAACCGCACACGCCACGGGGATCATTACTTGTTTGTCCATCGGGTAGCTGTTGATGCCTTTTAGTATTTTAAATCTTGCCTTCCAAACACCAAATGTTCGCTCAATGCAGTTCCGTAGCGATGAATGTGTATAGTTAAAAACTTCCCTATGGTTGCCCAGCCTGCCATGAAGTATTCGATATTCCGGTAAATGATATGCGTCTCGTCGAAATGGGCTCAGGAAACAATCTTTATTCGCATAGCCCGAATCTGCTAAGTAAAATTTTCCTACAAAATAAACATCACAATATGAATGACACGTCCAATTTTCCATTTAAAACGATAAATTTGAAAATTTTACTGCCATAAGTTGCCAATTATTTTTACCTGGAGGAGGTATTGGGAAACCATAGAATGCTATTGTCTCTTCCAACATTTTGGTATCATGACATGATCCCTCGTACCCGGCCAACATATATGTGAATTTCATGTCAAACGAACACGCCGCTAATACATTCTGCAAGTGATGCCCTTTTCGATTAATCTAGGCGTCCGCATTTTCCCACCGCAGCACACATGGGACGTGTGTGCCGTCTATAGCGCCAATACAATCCTGTAAAATAATTACACTATTCAATAATGTGTACCATCATTAATAATTCTAAGTTTCTATTAATTCTCTCATACGATGATATTATGCGATGGGGATGGATAACGTACATCAAACCATGGTCGATATTTATACCCGTGCTCCATAATCAAAGGTTGAACCTCTGTGTAGTCGGGTGATCTGATGAATTCGTCCTTCATTGCACAAATAACCTTCAGCACTTTATAGAACCAACGTGAAGTTGTTTCTTTCGAATGTTGGAATAAATACGAAATGTGTCGGTTTGTAGCGCCTTGTGCACAAATAGATAAAAATATGAATAATTGCTCATTCACAGTCATGTTTTAAGTTGGCGTCAATAATGTCCGACTACCTAATAGGTTACTAAGTGTTCTAAATATGTCTACTTTCATACTGATCATTCCTTGAATTATTTCTGCATGGCCATTTAATATCTCTTCCACCCGCATGCTACCAGTAGTCTTGAATTATGCATCGGTACTGGAGCTCTTTGCCTGTCACGCCGACCGTGGGTCACGACAACAACTGCCATTGCAAGCATAGAGTCATCATCATGTTGATCGTTTTCTAACCCATGGTCGTCATCTTCATGTTCGGGGATGGAACCATGCTCATTCATGTTGATATTGCCGTTCTCGACTATATTTGCACTAGTTTTCCTGTTAGAGATGAATTTTCCCCAAAACTTGTTGAGTTAGTTTGAAATCCATTACGTACTTACTTAATTTTCGTCAATGCCCACATAACATAACATAATTAAACACCGAAATGATATCAAATAATGTAAAAGTAAATTCCTGTAATGAATCTTGTTTCGTCAATGCCAAAAATTCATCAAGTTTTTTAAGGAATCTTGTTTCCTTGACGTGATCCCACACGTACGTCTCACCCGATGATTTCCAAGGCATTTCCTTAATACAGCGAAAACAAAAATATGAAAATATACTATACACGTGTATGGTAAGCATGACAAGTTGGCTCAATCAAAATATGGTTGACATATTTCATCTGAAGCATGTCAATGACCAGATACAATATCAGCTACCATGGCAAGAAAACCTGTAATTGACAATATATATCAAATAAATGATGCACTACTCAATGAAATTACAATCCATGATGAAAGCAATGTTTAACATCATCAAAGCCAAACCTAAGGGGAAAATGCAAACAAACACCAACAAGTTCATGTCAAATTAATCCAGAACCTGAAATGAAAATCGAAGACGCCACAACGTCCACATGTCACTAAAAAGACACAACCTGAAACAGGTACTAAAACACACCACACGTGTGCAAAACATGGACCAAGTAAGCAAGCAACATGGTTACGGCAGCACTTGATCCAACATGTGACCAAAAAATGATACAAGTATGCAAAACATGCACCAAGTGATAAAAAAACAGGGATAAGGCATCAAATTCTCAGAACGAAATTTGGAAATTTGGTTTAAGTATGCAAAACAGGGTCCACTTATTGCATACACATGGTTAAGGCAGGTTATGATCCAACTAGTGACCCAGAAGCTGAACTAGTGTGCAAAAAATGTCCAAGTGAGCTACCTAATACGTGCATAAGGTAGTGTATGATCGAACAAGTGAACCAAAACCAACATTAGTGTGCAAAAGGATGTCAAAGTGAGCAAGGAATAATGTGCATAAGGCAGCACTTGATCCAACAAGTGACCCAAAACCAACATTAGTGTGCAAAACAATGTAAAAGTGAGCAATCAACGTGCATAAGGCAGTAACATTTCCAACTACTAACCCAAAGCATGCGTTAGTGTGCAAAACAATGTAAAAGTTAGCAATCAACGTTCACAAGGCAGAACTTGGTCCAACTAGTGACCCAAAACCAACATTAGTGTGCAAGATCCTGTAAAAGTGAGCAATCAACGTGCATAAGGCAGTAACATTTCCAACTACATAACTACAATCATGCATTAGTGTGCAAAACAATGTAAAAGTGAGCAATCAACGTGCATAAGGCAGCACTTGGTCCAACTAGTGACCCAAAACCAACATTAGTGCGCAAAACAATGTAAAAGTGAGCAATCAATGTGCATAAGGCAGTCACTTGGTCCAACAAGTGACCCAAATCCTGCATTAGTGTGCAAGACAAACACCAAGTGAGCAAGGAACGTGATTAAGGCAGTGAATGATCAAACAAGTGACCCAAAACCAACATTAGTGTGCGAAAGCAATTCAAAGTGAGCAAGGAACGTGCAAAAGGCAGCACTTGGTCCAACAAGTGACCCAAAACCTCCAATAAGGTGCAAACCCCCCCACCCCCCCCCCCCCCAATGAGTGAGCAAGCAAGGTGCATAAGGCAGTATATAACTACTAGGGACCCAAAACCGCCATTAGTGTGCAAAACAATATCCAAGCGAGCAAGCAACGTGTATAAGGCAGGTTATGGTCCATCTAGTGACCCAAAACCTCCAGTATTGTGCAAAATAATGTTCAAGTGTGCAGATTACTGCCAAAATTAAGAGGGAAACCGACAATATGAGCCTGCAAATATGAAATAAAAGCCTAGCCCGGATTCATCATCCAAACTCAAAAAACCAAACACCGAAAATCCGGTTTGGGGATAGGCCCCAAGTTAACCAAATAATAGAGTCGATTACATCGATAGGCAATACAAGCAATAGAAATTGTAAAGTCAACTATATTGCTTGAGAATTAGGGGAAGAAATTATACTAGGGTTATCGAGTTGGAGCCCGACGATGAGTATAAAGTAGAAGAGGTCGGATTAGGGCAGGAATTAATGGGTCACCGAGATGATTTTTGAGCTTCGAAATAGTGGGTAATCAGCCTATGGGTTCGCCGTCGCTTTGAAATCCTCACATGGCGCCTCATCTACTACCTAAAAAGTGGGCGAATCCGAAATTTGAAGGCTAAAAGCAAATTGGAGAAAGGAAGGAGGCCCAGTAACCGGAGCGCCTGCTGAGCAGCAGTGCTGGATGGGATGGAGGAACAGGCATCAGAACCACTGACAGCAGCATATGGGCGCCGGTGTGGAGGAAGCCGAGATTCACGAACAGGAGAAGAGACGGATGAGACAGAAGAACAGGGGAGCTCGATTGAACAGTAAACCCAGCTAGGTTTACAGTATAACGGGTGAAAGGGACATTCAAGCTGAACTATAACATTAAACGACTTGAGTTAGGAATGAACTTGAAAATCTGAGTTTGAGCTGGGTGTCCAAACGGACCCTTAGTAAGACACTTAAATCTCACAAATGTAAATAGTATTTTTTTAATCATCATAAATAAGAACATCTTTGAAAAACTTTTTAACTTTTAAAACCATCATATATTGAGCTCGACATTGCACCGTCATAGCGTGCTAGTCATGCAAGGAGTGGGCTAGCTAATCCCAAACCAACGGTGATAACATCATCATCATCAAGGGTGTACAATGTCATTTTAAAAACAAAAAAAATATATATACATACATATACATATATATACTTTTTATCAAAATGTTATCATAAGAGAAGTATTAAAAAAAAATCATAACATCATCATCAACATCAAAATATATATTTCTCAATTCTTTGATTCTTGTTACAGGTGAAAGTGTAATTACATAAACGCCTTAGCCTTTTTAAATTTTTCCGACTGTGATGCATGATTGAGGCTAAGAGTGTTTGTCTTTAGAACCGTTCATGCCATAAGTAATAAATATAAATAAATTACAAAAATATATTAATAATTCATCAAACATATTCATCATATTATAACAGTGCTTAATATGCTTATTTCATCATCCAAAAATATCAAAATACAAAAAACCTAACAATTACATAAATTACAAAATTTTATAAAAACTGGCAGCCGGAACTTTGTCCCTTCCGAAATTTATAAAAATTCACACAAGTCTCAAAATGATCTAAAACTAATTTTATAAGAAAGTAGACATTCATATCTTTCTAGCGATATAAAATTTGTTAAAAACAGAGACTGTTTAGACCCTTAATTATAGTTTCGAAATCTGATCACCAAATATTTATAAAACTAGCAGCTAGACCTCTGCTCTTTTGAAAAATCATAAAAATTCACACAAGTATCGAAATAACCTGAAACTAGTTTCAAATGAAAGTAGACTATCAAGGCATTCTAACAAGACCAAATTCGTTAAACACAAAATCCTTTTGGACCCTCAAACAGAATGCTAACTTTTGAACACAAAACCTCAAAATTCCAATAATTGTAAAATCCGAATTTCAGATTAAAAAAATTATATATATTTATATATATACATTAAAAATAAAACTCACACTCACAAAATACAACCCTAAGGCATGTTTTTAACACAAAATATGTGATCAAGTATGAGAAAATCACATAAAATCATGAAAAGAATGATATTTGCTTGAAAAGCAAGCATTATGGCCAATTATGAAGTTTAGGGGCATAAAGGCAAAAATTTTCACTTTTGGGGCAAAAGTGTAAATTTTAGAAATTTGACGATATGAGCGTATGAAGTCACCAAGATGATGACATCATAAAATAAGATGGGTGTGTTGATTTATAGGACAATCGGACACCTAGATGGCATTTTTGCAAGAATTTCCATTTTTGGGGGTAAAAGTGCAATTTTAGAAAAATGTGAGGTAAGCCATGAGCTAAGCAAGTGACATCAGCCATGACATCACCCATGCTTAGCTGCTGCTGAGCTGAAGACAGCCAGCCACCTTGGGGAGAAAGCCAAAAGTTTGGAAACTTTTGGGGTCAAAATGCAATTAAGCCAAAGTTGAAAAATGCCTATAAATACCCATGCATTTGGACTGATTTGGTGCTGGAAAATTCCAGAAAAACAGCCAAACTATGGAAAAAAATCTTTAGAAAAATCCGAGAGGAAGAGAGGAGAGAAAAAGGGCAAGAAAAAGTTGGAAAAATCTCATGTGATCCACCATGGGAGTGCACGGTTTTGGAGCTTGATGCAAGCAAGGAAAATCTGAAAATTTTTCCAGATTTTCTGACCAAAAAGCCGTGGGTTAGTGAGGAGAGAAAGTGAGAAAATTTCGGGTCCAACCATGGTGTGTAGCCGAGCAAGAGGAAGAAGAAACCAACCATGAGCCAAGTGATTTTTGTGCCTTGGTGGGAGATGAGTTTCGGCCAAGAAGAAGCAGAAAAATTTTCATGGGTTTTGGACAGCAAGAGGGTCGGCCATGGCTGCAAGAAGTCACCTAAGAAGGTGAAAAATTTTGGTGTAATTTGGGAGCCAAAAACCGAGAGCAAGTGTGTCGCCAAGGAGGAAGGGTTTTCGGATCCATGGACTCTAGCCAAACCCATGGGTAAGTCAAGGTAAACCCTTGAATTTTAAGTAAAGATTTCCATGCAAGATGATGGATTAATTATGGTATGTTTGTATGTGTGCATGGCTGAAAATGGAGCCCATTTGGTGGGAGTAATTCGCTGCAAAGAAGCAGCCAAGGCAGTGAGGAAGTTCGGCTCCCATAGGTGGAACCAATTTCCGAAAATTTCCAAGAGGTAAACCCTAAACCTAAGCTTTTGGTTCAAGCTTTAAATTGGGTATTTATGATGTATTTTCAAGCATGAATGTAAGGGCTTAAGCTCAATTAATTTTGGTTAATGCCTAGCTAGGGGTGTGATGCTTGATTAGGGTGTATGGTTAGTAGTTTAGCTATGCATGGTTTTATGTTTATGTGCTATGATTTATGCTTGCATGAATGCATGAGTTGCATGATAAATTGGTTAGTATTGTCCCTGCCCTAGGTGCAGCCGTGTATGGCTTATGTGCTAGGAGGTTAGACCTTGCTTCGGTTTGGTTTGTTTGATGCAATTGCATAAGATGCAACCCTAGAACACATGCAAACCTAGGTTTAAGTAGTTCCGGTTTGGTTTGCATGGCCACGAGGGGATGACATGTCAACACATGTGGGACGTTAGTTAACGTGCATGTTGTTCATCTAGGCTCCCGAGTGATCGGTTGAGTTAGTTTCCGAAGTAGGAGACGTAAAATCAAGTAACACGAAAAACTGGCAGGTTCGGACTAAGTCTGCCCAGTTTTCATAAACGAAAAATAACAGGCCTTTAGAGACCGAATTTGGGAAAACGTAAAACACGAATGTTGTCCAGAACAACTTTTCCTAGGGGAACGCACGAGTCGTTTTCCAAAATAAGGCTCCAATGGCCTTCAAAAATGCCAAAACCCGTGGCTAAATCTTTTACGTCCCCAGACCCAGTTTCGTTTCAGGGGTCAGCCAGTTTTAACTCAAAACTGGTACGATTCTAGGCCCAATTAGAAGTTTTGTAAAACACGAAAGTTTTAGTATTTTTCGAGAGCTAGAACTTTCGTGAAGAAAACTTTTTCAGATTACGTACCGATTTTAAAACGAAAATTGTTTTATGAAGGGTGCTCAGGGAATCCGAAATCCCTGCACCACAAGTTTTACAAGTGTTGTTAGAAAAATGGTTTTTCAACCTTAAACGAGTGTTTTGACTCGGAAAATCGTTCCAGGGACGGTTTTCAACCTAAAATGATTTTACGAAGCATAAATCTATGAGTTTGGATTTTATGAATTAAGTTAAGAATTTTTACACGAAAAGTGAAATTTTGGGATTATTTCCCTAAGTGTTTTTCCAAGCAAGGAAAATGATTTTTCAAGCAAGTTTATAGCTAATGTTTAGTTCACGAATGGTAACCAGGGGTTATACCCAAGTTACCAGGTCAAGCCCGAGACCCAAGAGGTTGACCATAGAGGGTTGACCATAGTTGTCCAAAGTTGACTTTAGTTAATTTTGGTTGACTAATAGTATGGAGTTAGTTTATCCTTACGGTTTATCCAAAGTAACCCCAAGGGATACCGATAAGCTCAGCTAAAGGGTTGTCAGATATAACCCGATAGTTCAGATTAAGATAAGCAACCCTTAAAGGTTTTGTATGGCTTAGCACGCCAGGTTACCGTTGGTAACCAAGTTAGACGCTTTGCACATAAGGGACATACAACCAAGATCATGTAAACATGTTGGATAGATTTCCAGCATTCCACGAGATTTAAGTAGATCATGTCCTATGTCAAGCAGGCAGAACCTGCAGCTGTACCAGGAGTGGAACAGCACTAGATGGGACAATCAGTCAAGAACGTAGGACGGAAGGTAAGTACAATTCCGCCTACAGCATGAACATGTTTGTTTGCATATGTTATGTTTAGAAATCATTAATAGGATTTTACGATTTATGATGTTAAGCAGTATGTTTATGAGATAAGTTAAGTATGTAATGTGTGGTATGTTATGTTATGCAGTAAATATATTAAGTATGTTTCATGTTAAGCATGCAGTATGTGTTATGTTCATGTTATGTAGTATGTTCATGTATGCATGTGAAGTCAAGCATGTTATGTAGTATGTCATGTAGTATGTATGAGTATGTTATGCAGTTGCATGTTATGTTTATGTTAGATTTTATGGCATCATGTAGCATGTCCACTAAAAATAAGTCAGATGGTAAGATATGAGATAAGTTAAGTAGGACATGTTGTGTTGTACTGACTTTGCCTCCGTGGTAAGTTAAAACGGCATGTTTCATGGTTTGACTTGATATGGAAGGGCTGCCTCCACTACTCCATGTTAAACTTTGTGTTTCATGGTTTGAGTTGGTTTGGACGGACCGCCTTCAATCTCTCCATGGTTATATACCAAAGTACATACACACATGTTATAGTAGCAAGATAAGATAAGATCAGACCAGTAGAAAGACCATAATTGATTTTAAAATAAATCATAATTGGCTCACGTTTTCGTGCATTAGTTACATGCGGATAGGATGTTGTGCTTACTAAGCTTTTTAGCTCATTACTTACGTTCATGCTGTAGGTAAGTTTCCTACCGGCACTTCCTGATACAAGCTGTGGAGAGATGGCGCAACAGAATGTGAAACGTGGGTATGGACTGCTGCGGGGTTTCCGAAATGCGTTTAAAATGAAAATGTGTTTTCATTATGTTCCAGCATGTATGTATGTTTCAGTTTTCAGTTTTTAGTAGTTATGGCAAGCAAGTTGCCACGTGTTGCACCGGTCCGTATTAGGTCGGGGCTGGTCCACGATTCAGATTATGTATGTATGTATGGAGCTTTCCTCATAGGTGAAAGCTCAATACTTGAGTGAGTACATTTTAAGAAGATAAAGTTTTATAAAAGAAAAGCAGTTTTGAGTATGCTTTAATCGAGTTTAAAGTTTATGATTTCCGCAATAAAAGTTTTCTAGTAACGATTTTTAGAAAAGAAGAAAAAAAAATTTACTCTAGAAATTGGGTAACTTTATTTTCAATCAAGTAAGTAAGTAGTAATGTGACGAACCCAACCCCAAGTACGCGTGGTCAGATACTGCGTGGATTTGGTGGCAATAAGTGGGGTCGTGACATAAGAATTATGCATGAAGTTTCTTCAGAAGGAGAGTTATGAGAGAGATAATTGACTCTAATTTTAATGACAGTTTTTAGGCTGTCAAGGATCTATTTTGAGTGTGTGAATTATATGAGAAAGCTAAAGAATTGCGTCAAAATTTAAGAAGGTAATTTTTTTTTTCCCTCTTTCTCTCTTCATGTTTCTGATTGACTCTTCTCTCTCTCTCTCTCTCTTTTTTATACATATATATACACTATACACTATATAACTTACATATAATTAAGTAATATATATATGTACCTTATATATATATATGACGTTGAGTACAGACAACTAAAAAACAGTAACATACACATATATTGCAGACAATATATGTATATAAGGTAACAGCGGAAAACTAAAAAAAAAAAAAAGTAATATATATATGTAAGAAAAACATATGCACATATATATATATGTTATTAATAATAGATGGCACACAATAATATATTTGTAATGCCGAGTTTAATTAATTTAAAATAACTAAGTTTAACAAATGTGTTTAGTATCTTATTAGTATTATTATTAAGCGCTCATTAGTAGTTATGTTAATCATTTTTATGAGTTTTTTTTTAGTATTTATGTGCTACTGAAATTGTTTAATTACATTTTTAAGTAACTATGCAGAGGAGAGTTGACAACCGCCGGAAGTAAAGTTGATCAATGTGCTTTGTCCATAAGATTGTTTGTATAAGAATGGTAATCTAAAGTTATAGAATATACTTTAAATGAAGTTTATTAAAATTTTTATGGACTTATTTGCAAAGAAAATATTTTTTTTAAGCATCTAGCATAATTTTAAATTCTTTTGGGCATTTTATGAAATGTTTAAAAGTTTGTGTTGCTGCTGTTTTTATAAGTGCTTTACAGCTCTGCCTTTATCTGATATTAAGCTTATTTAGCCAAATCCTCTTCTTCCTCACACCATTTGTTTCCAGACGGTTCTAAGTGCAAACAAGAGGGGGCAAAAAAAAAAAAAAAAACCAAAACACAAAACTTCAACAACTGATCTTCTCCATCATAAGACCTTTTCTCCCTCCTAAATCACAAAACAAATCAAGACTAAGCTTCACTCAAAAACCTACTCTCGGATTGCACCCAAACACCCATTTTTCTTCCAAGCTAGTTGAGCTCAAAGTGAATTTGGCATCATTTTTGGAGTCCGAATCTTATAAGCTATCTAAGGTCAGTTTAAAATAGGATTTTTAATGGATTTTGAAGCTCATCAAAGCTGGAAATATGAGGTTTTAATTTGTGTGTGATTTGAATTACTTGAGATAGTTTTATGTTAAAGTGGGATGTGATTTCTCATCTAAATGTGAAATTTCTGATTTTATTCACGATGCTTGATGGTTCTATGTTATTTGAGATGTAAAACATTGTGAGGTCTGATTGGAAAAGAGATTTGATTGTTTTTAACGTATTTTATGAAGTTGCATTGAAGGTGTTTGTGAAAATATTTGACTGAGATTTCAAAAATAGGGCATTAGGATTTCGAATTTTGTTTCTCTGGTTATACCCTGTATTTGAAGCTGAAATTTTGTGAAGTTAAAGTATACACATGAATCTTGCTCCCCACAAAATTTCACGTGAAAATGTTGTAAATCAGATTTTTGATGAATTTTCGAATGTTGGGTTCTGTAGCTGGAAATTGGTGGACAGCCACTAGGTAAAGAATTTGTTTGTACTTAGAATTTGTCCTAAAGGACCTTAAATGGTTTAAAATATTGAAAAGCGATTCGATAATGCATATTTTTCTATTTTATATGATTGGTAATGGATGGAAGATATTTTTTTTAAAATGTAAAATGACTTGGATCTTAAGACAAGCATGATCAACTTCCTCGAAAGAGTGGAGTCAATTTTTCTGCGGAAGTTCAATTTTAAAGAAGTAAGTAGGAATTCTACTTACTGTGTCATAGAAACTTAAAAAAGTATATGATATAGGGTTTTAATGTTTTTAACAAATGTTTAACATTTCAAATGAAACTATAGATATTATGTTTCCCTTCATTGGAAAGGGTATGATTTGCAAGTAGGAAAGCTAAAGGAATGTATGGTTTATTGAAAGTTTTTATGATATGTTTATAATGTTTTAAAGGTTTGCAAAGTTTTAGATATGGCCTATGAAATGATGGGAATATCTATGGAATGTGTAACCCCATTATAATGATGTCATTAGGACTGACTGATACCCACGAATGGGTCCCGAAAGGGACATAACTGAACCAACTTTGGGATCCCAATGACAGTAATGAAAGTGTTTGGCCAAACCTAAAGGAAATGAATGGTAAATGATTCTGTAGTTTTAAGCCCAATTTGTGCCATATCTCAAGGGTTTTCATGTTATGATTTAAATATTGATTTGGATTTCTATTTTTCTGTAAGAAGATTCAAAATTCATTGAAAACTGTATTTTGGATACATATTGTAGTTTAAAGGTTTTGTATTTAATTATGTTCCGCTTATTGGGCTTTTAGCTCACTTTAAAATTTCATGATATAGGTGAAGAAGAAAAGAATGAGGAAGCAACATAGTGGCGGGCTGAATCTCTTTTGGGAACCTGATGTCACAGAATCGATGTACATACTAAACTAAAGTTGTTTTATGAAAAATGATTATCAAAGAACTCTGTGGGCTAAACTAGAAAAAGTTTTGTTTTCAGATAGTGCTAATAATATGAAATAGTTGTGATACCAACTTTTTATATTTTGACTAAACTTTGATGAAGAGTCTGTAAATATTTTATATTAATATCTTATCATATTATCATACAACTATCTTGGTTTTACTATGTTTCTGTGTTATGACAGATTTTATGAATGTATGGATTAGTATATGTTCTAATTAGGTTTAGCTAAAGATTAAACTGGCTAGGGGGTGTTACAATATTATTGAATATAAATAGAAAAAATTACTTTCATTCTCATCTAATTTGATAAATGGGGGAAAGAAAATATACAATGAATATAGGAATTGTAATACCCGGAATTTTCATGGACTTAAGATTTCTCTTTTCATTAGAAATTAGAAGTCCGCATGTTGTGTTTTTATGATGTTTCATGAAAAATTACGAATGGCCATGTGAAATTCGTGATTTTATTAGCCAAAGTTAGAATTTTCTTTTAACCGACTATGAGACTCGAAAGAGGATGCCGAGGTTGGTAAACGGCATTTTGAGTCAAAAAGGACGAAAAGGATGAAAAAGGATGAAATTTTAAGAAAGTCAAAGGTTTGACCAAAAAAGTCAAACTTGACCGAAAAAGTCAAAGTTTGACCAAGGACGGGTCAAAAATGTTGACCTCGGAAAATGATGAAATGCAGTATAAAAAGAGGCTGCAAAGACTTTTTATGGTCAAGAAAGTAAGAATAAGCCGTAAAAACCACCCTAGAAATCAAGCACACCGAATCAAGATTAAAGGGCAAAAAGGTCTCCGAAAAATTGGAGAAAGAAAGTTTCGGTTCAATTTTACATGGAAGAATTTTGGACCGAATTACGGAGCACAGTATTTTTAAAATCTGTGTGACATCAAGGAAACAAGAATGAATTAATTTTGAAGAAGAAAAATGACAAACAAAACCCATGATTTAAGGGATGATCACATGTGTGTGACATCACAAGCCTTAGGTGGCTTTGAAAGAAATTCTAGAAGGACTCTAGAACTCACTAGCCCTCCCCTTTGCTCTCTCATTTTCGGCAAGCAACAAGAGAAAAGAAAGAAAAGAAAATCAAGGACAAAAAGGCAAGGAGAAAGCCATGAATCAAGGGCCAACTCATCAAGCATCCAAGGCCCCCCATTCTCCCTCTAATGTTCGGCCAAGACAGCCCTTTGGCTCCCTCAAACAGCCGGCAGCACAAGGACAGAAGGAAGCAAAGGAAAAGCATGTGCAAGCATGGAATAAAGCCTTAAATTAAGGAATGATGTCCCATTTGAGATCCAACTAGATGTGAACTAAATGTGATCTAGTTAAAGTAAAGATATGGACCTCTCATTCACTCCAAAAGGTTCGGCCACACACTCCTTTTCCCCTCCAAAAAAATTCGGCAAGCCACATGGGGAAGGACAAAGAAAAAGCATGAGAAAAGATGG
This sequence comes from Ficus microcarpa, assembly GCA_025413485.1. Taxonomy (NCBI): domain Eukaryota; kingdom Viridiplantae; phylum Streptophyta; class Magnoliopsida; order Rosales; family Moraceae; genus Ficus; species Ficus microcarpa. The sequence goes on from CM046376.1 coordinate 23,032,432, forward strand.
AAAAGAAAGACATGGCATAAAGCCATTTTTTAAGGAAAAAGTGACCACCCATTGGATGCCACTTGGCTGTCCAAATTTTCAGTCAAACAAACCTCCCCATGGCCAACCAATCAGCCATTTACTTCCCCAAAAAATCCGGACACAAGGCAGCCCATTCTCCCTTCAACATTCGGCTGCACTCAAGGAAAAGAAAGGCATGTGATAAAGCCTTGAATTAAGGAGAAAAGTTGGTCAACAAAACCACAAAAGCAAGCTAACCTCTTCCTCTTTTCTCCACAAAAACCGCTGCTTGTCCCCTACCTCTCCTATCACTTTCGGCAGCAGCAAGAAGCAAGCAAGGTGAGGGTTAAAGCCAAAAACCAAGGGATAAAGGTGTCCTCCCTTTTGCCCCAAGGATTCGGCAGCTCTCCCCTCTCATTCTCTGCCAGTTTTTCAAGAGAAAAACCGTGGGAAGAGGAGAGGAAAAGAGAAGAAGAAATCTGGAAAAAAATGCTAGAGGGTTGCTTGTGTTGTTCGGCTATGCTTGGGAGGATCAAAGAGAGATTTTGTGAGCCATGGAGACCCATTTTTGGGGCAGCAAACCGTGGCTTTAGGGGAGTGAAAATGGTGAAGAAAAATCTGGAATTTTGAGGGTAAACCATGCTTGAAGTTCGGTTTTGGAGATGAGCCAAGAGGAAAGATTTTTGGTGCTCCATGGAGCCAAAAACCGTGGGCATTAAGAGAGGAAAAGGTAAGAGAAAAACTTGGATTTTTCATCTTGTAAAATTTGGTTTTGATGAGCAAGAAAAAGCTAACAAAAAGTTTCTTGGATTCTATTTTTGGTGGAGCCAAAATCCGTGTGCAAGGAGGCAAGCCAAGGAACCAAGAGAAAATTTTGGAACCCTAGGAGGAGCCAAAATCCGTGAGCCACCAAGCAACAAGGTTTTGGGATTTTCAAAACCCTAATTTGGGTTAAGGTAATTTCTTGAACCAAGCTTAAAGTTAAGCTCAAGATTAAGCATTTTCTTATGATTCAAGTTGGATTTGTAAGGACATAAGTCCAAGTTATTTTCCAGCCCTTGATTTGGTGTATGTGCTTGATTAGGATTAGGGTTTGGTTGGCTTATTTTATGATGTTGCTTGCATGATTTTATGCTTGAAAAATGGTTAGGATGCATGCTAGATGTGAGGGTAATGTCCCCTAAATTTTGGTCACAAAATCTGCCCAAGCAATGGCTAATTTGGGTGCTAGCTTAGGATGTAAACCGAACGTAACTCTCAAAGCTGCCAGTTCGGTTTCGAACCTGAGCAGTTTTGGAAAAATGAAAATATAAGGCCTTTAGAGGCCAAACGGGAAAAAACTCAAAACACGAAAGTTGTTCGGAACAACTTTTCCTAGAGGACAACATGGACAGAATCTTGAAATGAGGCTCCAAAGGCCTCCGTTTTCACCAAAACCCGTGGCTGACCCCTGGGGCGGTCTTCACCCAGTTTTTCAGGGTCAGCCAGTTTTCAAACGAAAACTGGTATTAATATAAGCCGAACTGGATTTTACTCAAAATACGAAAGTTTTAGCATTTTTCGATAGCTACAACTTTCGTGAAGAAAAGTTTTTCAAATTATGAACGGATTTTTAAACTGGGCACGTTTTATGAGAGGTGCGCAGGGAATCCGAAAATCTCCTTCACCAAAGTTTTACAAAATGTGTTCAAAAAATTTATAAAGAGTTCTAGATCATTATTTTAGCTACGAAAACTGTTCCAATGGCGGTTTTCAGTCTTTAATAATTTTATGAAGTTCCGTTTTAAGAAAATGAATTTTTACAAGAGTTTTGGGATTATTCACCCAAAGTGTTCAAGTTGAAGAAAAAATGAGATTTTCCATAAGTTAAAGGAAAATGAGATTTTTCAAGATTAAGAAGAGAAGTGGAATTTTTAAGGTTCGGAATTGAAATTCCACATTTTTCCAAGAAGTAAAGAAAAGAATGATTTTAGCCAAGTATTTTCAAGATTTATGAAGTAAGAGTTTTTACAAGCAAATTAATGGGTTTTTGGAAGATAATTATATAATGCTTTCCAAAAATCAAGGAAAGGAGTTTAAAGGTAAAAATTGGTAAACAAGCCGATTACGAACGGTAACCGGAATTATATCCGAGTTACTGGGCTAAGCCCAAAGCCCAACGTTAGACCCAAGAGGGTTGACCTTAGTTGACCACATGTTAACTTGGGTTGACCAAAAGTTTTACTTCAGGGTTACCCAATATAACCTTAAAGGATACCAAGATTTATGGATTGGGCTAAAACCTAGGGTTATTGAAGAGATAATAACCCAATGGATTATGAACCAAGTAAAAGTAAACATAAGCCCAAGAAGAAGGAATTGACCAATCAGGCTTACAAGAGATATTAGAGTGGACATACAACACATACATCTAGGATTGCTCATGGATGTTGGTTAGGATACCAACATCATATGTCACGATTTATGGTAAGATAAGTTAATCTTATCTTACACCTCCTTTGAAACAGGAATATGAACCTGTTGAGATATCGCGAGGAATGTTACGCCAAGAGCGTAGGACTTAAGGTAAGTACAAACCTCACCTGTGGTATGGAAAAATAGTAATGTATGTTCAATTATGAAATGCTATGTTTAAATGCTATGCTTTTAACGATGTTATGTTTTAAAGCTATCATGTTTTAATAAGGCCATGATTTTAAGTTTTAAAGAATGCCATATTTTTAACGATGACATGTTTTAAAACGGCCATGTTATGTTAAAATATGTCATGTGCATTATAAGTTATGATTTTGTGACATCATAAGGTATGTTCACTAATAATAAGAAACTTGGTAAAAATATACAAGTAAAGTGTCGTACCAACCTCCCCCAAGGTGGAGGATTTTTATGTTCAAATTATGGATTCGCCCTCTCGTTGATGCGGGAGAGTGTAATCACTCATGTTTTCCTAGTGCGGTTAGGGACCTTGCAAACCTTAACTGTATCTAGAGGCGCGCTAAATGTTAAGGGTACATACACTATAGGGCCCATATGAAAGATATGTACAAGTTAAAAAAGATTGCATAAATGGACATAAATGGTTCATGCATATGTTTTATGATGATGATGTTTAAATGAAAATGTTTTGTGAGATCGTGTTTGTACTTGCTGGGTGAAAGCTCATCAGATATATTCCATAGTGCAGGTAGAGATAAAAAGCTTGTAGCTTTACTTGGTGGGCTTGGAGACGATGCAGCGAGTGAAGGGCGGTGTGGGATACCACTACGCAATATTTTCCGCAATATGTTAAGTTATGAAGTTTTCATGTATGTTAAGTATGTCAAGTAAAGTATGTATGAAATGTTTTAAAAGTACGATGCACGATTTTGTGTATGGGCTTCAAGACAAGATTTCAAAATGAAGTCCAAGTTTTAATGTTCCAAAACAAAGTTCAAGTCTCAAGTTTTAAAACGATGTTCAAAAAAAAAAAAAAAAAAATTTTTTTCTGAAATTTTCAAAGCAAGTTAAGTAAAAGCAAGTAAAAAGGTAAAGGTGACGGTTCTGGCACCCCGCATCCGTGTGGTCGGCCCCACGTGGGTGTCAGGTGGGTGGTTCGGGGCGTCACAGGAATTAAAGACTAAAAGTCAATCCCCAAATTCCCAAATTCCATGATTGAAAAATAGAGATATTAGAATTAGATAGCTACTTTAATTTGAGATTCTAAGAATAGAATTAGGAAATATCAATAAGTAATTACAGATATATATATGCTTGTATACAATATATCTACACAACAAAATAATCTCACAATTTCATCAAATCATCATATAAATTTATTAATTTGACATGAACTTTGTTCTAGCACATTTATTCCTCATCAGGTCACTTGTGAAAATTAACTCAACATAACATTAGAGTAAACGATTATAATATATGACAAGGTATGTTCGTTATACCCTTCATGACTCGTTTAGGAATAATCAATTCATGGGGTCAATGTACTTTTATCTTCAACGAATGGTCTAGATTTAGTTATGATTATAAATAAACTTTCTATCTTTATCCATGGATTCCTTACTCATACTCATTCAATTGGAAGTATTGATCCAATTAAAAAAAATTATGTTTCTTAATTTCATAATCCAATATCCAATTTTTCAATTTATAATTGACTCTTGGATACAAATCACGAGAATGTATATTCATCACCTTACCTATGTGAATTTCTAATTTTAAATTTCTAACATTATTGTTAATTAGCATTTGGGGTGTTACAAGCTGTCCCCCCAAATGGGCCCTAAATGAGAAATTACGAAATTACCTTTATAATTGGGTTAAAAGGGAAAATATTTAGTATTTATGGGTAACTTTGTAATTTCACATTTAATAAGAATAACGAGTATCACGTTCACTATCAATGAGTGTCACGTTTGCTGTCAACGAGTGTCATTTTGTAGTTTCACATTTAGTACGACCAATACATTTAAAAACAAGGAAATGTCTGTCAAAAATTTAATTGAGTGAAGAAATTCGCAAATATTTTAAAAGTTCAAGGGGAAAGAATGTTAAAAAAAAAAAAATGAAATTGAGGAGCATTTTATGGCAAGGCTTAAATTCAAGGAAAAAACGGCAAAATTTGTTCAGAGATTTATGACTCTGTGAATGTATGTGTAGAACTTTAAAAATGATAGCTTAGGTAAAAATGAGTGTTGGACAAGTCATTTAGTATATAAGTAATTTTTTGGTAAATTAGTAAATAAGTAATTTGTTCCGTAGACGTTTAGAACCATAAGTTAAATAAATAGGCGTTCCATTGTTTACCAACTAGAATAGACTATTTTCCTTACTCGTGTTCTCTATTGGTTGTTATGTGTATCCCCTGTTTTTGCTCTGTTTTTCATTGAAAATGCACAAATATCTTATGGAAGACAAAAGGATGGAATGAGCAAAGGGAAGTCGATAGGAAATGCTAGAGCATATTGTTTTCCATTTGGCCTGCTATGCCTGGGTTGAGATATCGGTAATAAGATTGAAAAGAAAAATAAAGTGATAGAAAAGAGGATCATTGATTTTTTTTTTTTTTTTTTTAGTGTTTATTTGCCTATTAATTGGTGTAATGGGAAACAATCTCATTTCCTTTCTAATGTTTACTTAAATACAGTAATGTCCTTTGATAAAATGTCCTCTTACCCAACCAAGTAATCATTGGCACATGAAAATTATTAAGAGTACATAAGTAAATTTGATATTTATTCTTTTGACATGAAATCAATACCAAAGAGGTTATAAGATTGACATTCTTTGTTTTTCATTCATTATTATGAAATCATACTAAGGGTGCGTTTGGGGTATCAGTTCAAACTGATGGATTTCAGTTCAGTTTGAACTGATGAGGTTTGGCATTTCATTTCAGTTCGGGATGGTGATTGGAACGTTATACAGTTCCCTTAACCCCCTGCACTGTTCGTCTGCTGCTCAGTCATATGGGTTTTTTTCTCCAAACTCGGGCAAGCATCCCCTCCGGCGAGCACTAACAACGGTGGCCCCTCTCCCCCCCACACGAACCCAGTTGGAGTTGGAAAACCGTCCCTACCACGTTGGCCGATCGGATAGGGCCCCATTTGTGAGTTAGATTTTTTTCCTTTCTCTCTCTATTTTCTCTCTCTAGTCTAACTTCTCATCTCGGCCATTTGTGCTTTGGTTGTTCTTGCCATTTCTTGTTGTGCTCGGGTTGTTGGAAAAAACTAGGAAGCCATTCCCGAATTGATGGCAGATATTAAAACAAAAGGAATTTCGGAGAGATGAGAGAGAGAGAGAGAGATGAGAGATGAGATTTGGTAGAAATTTCGGATTTTGGCTATATGGGTCTCAATCTGTAATAATAGTTTTTCTTAACATCTTGCGAAACAAAAGGAATTTGGGAGACCATCTTGAGGTGAACAAAACCGACTAGGAGATGGAAAAGATATATTTGGACATGGTTTTGTTGTTTTAGAGACAGAGAGAGAGAGAGACCGCCCCCCAGTACGCGAGAAAGAAACAGAGAGGGAGAGAGAGAAAGATGAGAGAGAGAGAGCCCTGTGTCGCCAGAAAGAAACAGAGAGGGAGAGAGAGAAAGATGAGAGAGAGAGAGCCCCGAATGTGTTGCTATGTGGGCAATCTGTAAGCCTTTTTTTTGTTTTTCCCCTTGTGTGCAAAGCGACATAGATGGCTTGTGCATTTTGCCAATAACGACAATGGACATGGCAATTGCATACACAGATGGTTTTTTTGTTTGAGAGAGAGAGAAAGCGTGAGAGAGAGAGATTGACATTTTTTTAAAACACAAAAAATAAACCATTTGCGTACTCCATCCGATTGCATTCCACTACAAAAAGTAGAATGTTAAATTATGTTGACTCTGAACTGAGTTTAAAATTTTGTTAAAGTTCGAATAGTTCCAACAACCTACCTCGAGGACCGTAGAATGAATCAGATGAGAGATATGGTAGCCGTTCATATGTGGGAAAGATATCAATCATATCCATGGTATTAATTCATGTCTTTGTTAGTTTAGTGATTCTTTGTGTTGGGAAAAATATTGTACCATTAACTATGAATGGGTTTTTTATCATTTTTTTTTTGAACAAGAATAACTTCTTACGTTGTTATATTTATCGCTATGCGATTTTTTGTAAAGAAAATGTAAATTTGGATCAAAGTTGATCAGGTGTTAAAAATTAAGCGTAAAAATATTTTTTTTATTTTCCGTGTTAAAAACCACAGATGAATTAATTAAATAAATGAATTAATCCATTCAGCTCAGACTTTGAACATCCAAACAGGGCCCTTATTTTTTTTTTTTTAAAAACCTCACACCAAACACTCAACTCAACTTAAACTTTTCAACTCAAACTTTTTTACCAAACACTCAACTCAACTTAAACTTTTCAACTCAAAATTTTTACCAAACACTCAACTTTTAAACTAAACTAAACTTAACTCATTCTAAACTTAAAAATAACATCTTAAACCATTACACCAAACACCCTCTAAATAAAATATTCTTGATACTTATTTTAAATATATTGCATATAGTTTAATTCACATTAAATTATTGCACATGTACATTTTTTAAGATGTTAAATTTCATTTTTACTCCTAATGTTTATTCTCTCTCTCGTCTCTCTTTCACACTTCTATCTCTTTCCCTTCTCTTTTCTCTCGCTCTCCTTTGTCTCTCTTTCTTCTGTCTCTTTCTCTCTCCTTATTGACTAGAGACTGCTGCAAAATCATCGACATCATCGCAATCGCCAGAGTTCCCCGAGTGATTAGTAGTGGCCTCCCCCTAGCCCCTGTGGAATCGTTGGCCTTGAAATTGCAACAAAAGGAACCGCAAGAATTGGGATGAAATTGCGATCGCGATCACTTGTGGGTCGCTTTGTTGCTTGCAAGGTCGAGATTCGGATGAGCTACAAAGGTGGCGAGATGATGGAATGACAACTTTCTCTCTCTCCATTCTCCGATGAGTTGCGAGATGTTATTTTTTGTCATCTTTGTTGTTGCGAGATGTTTTTGAGTTTTGTTTCACAGGTTCTTCGTTAGGGGTGGGCAACTCCATTGCACGTGTTGCTCCATTAGGTGGCTAGGGGGGGCAAGGGGTAGTGACGGTGAGCAATGGGGCTACAGGTGTAAGCAACGGAACGGCGAGGGTGGGCAAAGGGTTGGGTTTGGGTTAGGGTTTTGGTGATTTGGGATTTTGGGCTTTTTTTTTTTTTTTAATGACAAATATTTTGTTTTGGAGATTAAAAAAAAGGTAAAATAGTTAGATTTACTAGAAAATATTATTTTTATCTTATAAATAAAAGAACTAAAAATAAAGTAAATATTTTTTATTTATACTAGTAAATCCAATGATTTATCCAATGATTCATTGATAAATCCAAGGATTTACATATTTATTAGGGTAACGACCATAGATCGTTATTGTTGACTTCTTTTTTCAACATTAATCTATTGTAAAAAGAATGTGGAAGAATTTAATTTGAAATAATATTGTCAACTAATCGAATAATTTACTTAGAAAATTTTATTAAAACCATTAATTCTTTTAAGAACCTTATCAAAATAACCTTCTTAATTTATATATATATTTTTAAAACCATACCATGAAATAAAAACCACATTGTAGAGAAAATCAAGTAAGTACAAATCTCATCTACATTATAAAAACTAATGTTTTTCAATGCAAATTGTTTTGAATAAACTGTTTGATAGCATGTTTGATTGCATGATTTTTGTGTTTTCAAGCTATTATGATATATGTCTCAGTTTCATAGCTTTGAGATTTTACGTTGAGGTATGGCATACTACATATTCATCATAAAATAATTAATAAGATTAAGCTAAGAAAAGTTAAGGGTGTCGTACCAGCCTTTCACAAGGGGAGGATCAGTTCAGTTAATTTCATTAGATATGGAGCAAGTCCAATCTATGATTTCAGTGCTGTTAGGGACCTTACAAACCCTAATAAACGTTTATGCCCATAGATAAGACAAGATTAGAAAATCCATAATCAATAATAATGGATAATTCATAATTAAGCATAAATGGATCATACATGTTTTGTGAAATGTTTTAATTATTTTGCGAGAATATGTTTGTACTTGCTGAGTGAAAGCTCATCATAAAATTTTTAAACTATAGCCAAGAAACCCACAGTGTAACAGATGGACTAGGTGGGCTACAAAGTGGATGTGAAGGATGGGATGTGATTACCACCACGTAGAATTTCTGCAAATATTTTAAGTATTAAATTATACTAATTAGTAATGTTCAAAGAAATCCAAACATATTTAAGGCACTTATTAGTAAGTAATTATTTAGTAATGACCAGTAAGTTGATATGTTGAAATGTTAGACTTGTTTTGTTTATCACAATGATGTGTACATATTAATTATAAGTCATGTAAGATGTATGTATTCAAAAGAAGAAGAAAAAAATATTTCTCAAATTTCAAGTATTAAAGCTTAGTATAGTAAGTAAGTGTAGTAACGGCTATGTAAATAGGGTCGTTACAATGTAACAATGGCTTATGCTTTGTTTTTAGCCTGAAATTGGACAAGCTTTTATGAGACAAAAAAAGAGATATGAGCAAAAAGGAAGCCAACAAGAAATGCTAGAGCATTGTTTTCCATTTTCCCTGCTATGCCCCGGAATGAGGATTCAGTAAGGATATTATTAAATGACAATAAATTATATACGAGAATTTCAAAATGACTAGGATTAGAGAAGTGGGAAACAACATGAAAGTTATAGGGAAAACACGAACAATAAGCAACAGAAAATATAAAAGAGATTACACAATTTCAGGAAAAATATAGTGAAAAAAAAAAATCATGCTCACTTGAAAGAATGAACATACTAGAAAACAATAGAATCAAATACTTGGCACCGAAAACGACAATGACAAGAGTGAAATCAGAGTAACAAATCAAACGAATGACATACCGCGAACAAAAGGACAACAAAGTATTCATAAATATAAAGTTTCTAGCTCCGGAGCAACAAATTAAAAAAAAAAAATTTATGATCGTTTCAAAACGTCACTGTTAATGTCATCATCTTGATACATTTAAGAAAGAAATATGAGGGTGAATCGTCAAGAATTAAAAAAAAATCAAAAAAGAAATATACGCTTTCCATAAGAAAAAGCAGCCTCTAGAAGTTGGTGACTCTGCTACAATTAGCAAATGAAAAAAAGAAAAGTGACCATATTTCTCTCTATAACAAAATTGTAGTTACATATGACCTTGTTTTTGTAATTTGCCCTGTTCTATGTCATAAATTAATTTGTCGTTTGGGAACTTGACTACATAAATAATTTGGATGTAATTTAAATAGAGGATTGGCGAAAGAACACGAGAGGCACACCGAATCCAACATGGAAATGTTTCATAATAAAATTGCAGAAACCTCACAACACAAATGACAATATTGAACAAGAGTGAACATTACATGACCAACATGAAACAAGAAGATCTTGAAGAGTTTGAAAAAGAAGAAACATGATTTATTATGACATAGAAACACACCTTTAATAGATTGACTGACCTCTACTCAAAACACCAGCTACATCAAGCTAGTTTCTTCTTCCAACTCGTCGAACTTGGAGAGCATTTCTCTTTGTTGATCTTCTCGTTCTCCAATGCACTCTAACAATGTCTGCAAGCCATTCAATTATCTTATCTGGGAGCACCATATATCCCATGGATATTCCAATTACGATTCCAGATCCAAATCCCATCAGCACAATTTTCCAACCAATTCCATCATCTTCATGCTTCGAGTTCTCTGGAGATTCTTTAGCTCCTTCATTTCTGCATGTTTCGAACAAAGGGAATCCACATAATCCCAAGTTTCCGATGTACGAATTGCTTTCGACTGTCTCAAACTGCTTGCCACACGGTATGGGTCCCACCAATTTGTTCAGAGAAAGGTTGAGGAATGCAAGTTGTGTCAAATTTGCTGCCAGCTTGTTGGGAATCTCTCTAGAAAGCTCATTTGAAGAGAGGTCTAAGCCTTCCAAGTTGGATAAATTTCACAACGAAATTGGAATAGGACCAACTAGTTTGTTATGAGAGAAATTGAGCCCTTTAAGCATTTTGAGCTTCCCAATTGACATCGAAATCTCTCCTTTAAAGTTATTCATTGATGTCTCAATGATTGTCAAGATGGTTAGTATTTTTTTCTAGTTGAATCCCTGAGCCTTTCATTACCACCGTCACAGATTCTTGATAGTAGTCATTAGATCTAATGTACTCCAAGTGGCCGGTATGTGCATCCATAATGGCAACAAAATTCTTGAAATATTTTGTCGGTAAACGACCTACAAATTCATTGTTGGAGAGGTCCAAGATTCTCAACTTCTGAAAGGGAAATCTTATCTTGGGATTTCCTATCGAACCAGAGAATCTATTTGTCCCTCTGCTATTTAATTGCTTGACTAAATTCAGAAATTGACATATTTTAACTAGTTTGAAAAACACGTGTACAATCTTCCCTTAAAAACAAAAAAAAATAATTTTCCCTTAAAAAGAGAAGTTTTTTTTGTTGAGTTGGCATAAATTACCTCTGGAATTTGGCCAGTGAAATTGTTGTATGAAAGATCCAAAGGAAGTCTATTGAGGTTCAAAGAGGACCATGGAATCTGACCTCCAAAATAATTAAATGAAAGGTCCAAGGAAATGATATGTGTGAGGTTATCAAGAGGTGTGGTATATGACCCAACAAAGTGGCAACCTCTTAGAGACAAATGAGACAAGGACCTTGCATTTTTAAGTAAATGAGTGTCAACGCAGAATCCAGTGTGAGAGAGATCCAATTCCCGAAGTGAATTGCTCCAATTAGACTTTGGAAAAGATCTAGAAAGTGCATATAATTCAATGACAAATAAAGTACCTGGAGTTTTGGCCACTGAAAAACGTTCTCTGGAAACTTCCCATGCAACTCAGACAAGCGGAGACCAAGAGTTGTCAAAGAAGACGACAAGTTCATCAAGGAGAGAAGTGGCACAAGAGACATGTCAATGCCACACAATTGGAGTTCTCTTAGCTTTGTTAAGTTGTGACCGAGTGCTTTTGAGGTAGCCATCCCTATACGGATGTTGTTTTCTCAATCGTATGCACCAAGTTAGAAGTTAACCAATTTGGAGAGATGGGAGATTTGCAGAGGGAAATTGCTGCTAAAGTTGAAATAGGCTAGCGCAAGGTGGGTCATGTTCTTGAATTGACCAAACTCCAGTATGATAGGGGAGCCACTGAAGTCGTTGAAAGAAAGGTCTAGCCTTTGGAGATGGCGATAGAAGAAAAGGCTGCTGTTGGAGCTACTAATGCCCTGAATCCAGCTGCAGCTGAGGTTGAGGCCCATGACATACCCAGTAACTCCGTCGTACATGATTCCATCCCAAGTGCAACATTTCTTTTCATCATTTCTTACTGAATCATTGGAGAATTGTTTGGTTTATTGAACCAATTAATTTCTGAAAAAAAAGTTCTCTTCTTCTTTTCTTATTTTTATTTTTATTTTTATTTTTTTCATTTAATGTCACTTGTATGTGCTTGTAGAACCCATGCATGCACGTGAATGGTAATTCAGAACTTTTGGTTGAGACTTCTAGAGTTGAATGTTTTGGTATTTCTTTAGGAATATACACAAGAATTGCAAGCGTTTAAGTAGCTTTTTAAATTAAAAATGATTTGGTCATGGTGTTCTTATGAGTAAGAAGTTTAAATATTGTGATTGTAGTTGTGGGTCTTCTTTATGACTGTTGAAGCTAACGTGCATAAGCACTCGGATGCAAAAACTCGAACTTTTAAAGTTATTTTGTCAATTGGGTATTTGCACGGTTTTGGGATGTGTAATTGGTTTGCGACCAAATTCTTCGTTTTTGGATCTATTTAAAGTAGCATTTTTGTCTTAAAAAAATGATTTAGTCATGGTGTTCTTATGAGTATGGAAGTTTAAGTGTTGTGATTGTAGTTTCTGGGTCTTCTCTATGACTGTTGAAGACAGCGTGCATATACACTCCGATAGTAAGAACACGAACTTTTTAAGTGTTTTCCAATTCGTCATTTGCACGCTTATGCAATGTGGAATGGGTTTGTGTTTTCATTGCGGATTTTGAATTTGTGCCTTTAGATTTCTTTCCTTAACCCTTCTCTGTTTTTTAAGGACCAAATTCTTCAGTTTTGGATTTGGTTGGAGTGTTTTTGAATCGGGAATTAATTTTATGCAGGTTTTCGACCTAGCGGATGTATAAAATTTAACAGAAGAAAATTTCCTTCCAATATAATAGGAGTTCCATTATAACAGAAATTTTTCCCCCTAAAAAAATGGTTATCATTATGGTACCATGTTGTTTTCGGCCTTTTCAGATTGGTAACTTTGTGTTTTCAAATCCAATTCAAACAAAAATTATATAATAAAAATATTATATATTATACAGTACGTTATTTTTTAGGACATTGACTGTAAATGTTTTGCCCTTACAGCCGAAACAGGTTATTAAAGTGGGAAAAAAAAAGGAAAAAAAAAAAGGAAAGGAAAAGAAAAAAAATTAAGCGTAATTTTTGAATTTTTTTTATGCACTCAATATTTTAATGAAATTTCATTCGTGTCCTAATTTATAAAGAATAATTATAATTAACTTTCTCCTACTTTAAAAAAAAAATTATAACTTTTCTCCTATTCACTGATGTTGTTCTGTCCTAATTTTACAGGACAAATTACACAACCACATATTTTTTTAATTAGTGCCCCCATTTAAAAAATATATATAGCTTTGCCAGCTGAGTATCACGTACGACAATATTTGTGGCGGTTGAATAAACTTGTCACAAAATACTCAAAATACAAAATTTTCCAACCCAACATTCACATTGCACACCCGAAATTTATGCATAAGATGGTATGAAAAAGAAGAAGTAAATGAATACTGAAATTCTCATTTCTGTGCGAGGTTTGGTTGGACTGCCTTGCACGAAGGGCTGGTCAGTGCTGTAAACCCAAAACTTTTCATAGAAATGAGAAAAGGACTAAGAGTGGTGCCACTGTAATGATTCTGAGCAGGTTGGTCATAAGGCTTATGCAGTTGAAAGTTGTTTGGCGAGCTAGATTCACCGCCCTCAATCCATCGGTCGGAGCGGCCATTGTCATGTGTTGGCCATTGTTTTTGAAGAAGCTCAAATAAATGACCAAGATTAGAAAGCTTTAGCAGAAATTTTTATCCTTTTTTTTATTTTAGAGTCTTAGTGATACAGATATGGAAGCTTATTGTGGTACGTACTTTTAACTATTTATATAAGTTCAAAATGAGTTCAAGATAAGGAAGAGAAGACCTCCACAAAGTTGCACTAGATAAAATTTGACAATATCATCTTCTTCTACAGGTGGGATTTTGCCGCCTAACTTTAGGAAGTCCAAACCTACACGTCACTTACAGTTTCGGTTTATGGGGAAAAGAAGTACTTTTCTTAGGGCCTGTTTGGTACATAGGATTAAGGGTGGATGTCTCAGGGAGGTTGGCGGGGGGGTGGGTGGGGGGTTCGCCGGTTTTTTTTTTTTTTTTAATTTTATTTCTTTCATTTTTTTACTTCTTTTTTTGTATATAATATTATAAACTAAGGAACATTATAATTTTCATACACAAGTAATATTTCAGCCATTGAAATCAATCGAAC
>CM046376.1:23054830-23072830 GCA_025413485.1 Ficus microcarpa
GCTCAAGAAATAACATGATATTAGGTAGAAAAAAAAAAGTAAAAAGAGTATACAAGTTTTGAACACAAACTACTCACAAATGCAGCGTCTTAGAATAATTAAAAATAAGGACTCCAGCAATTTCACAGTATGTGGCACTTCAAGTAGAAAAAGCTAAAACTTGAATTAGTCAAAACAAAGTGAATTAGTTTGACGTTGGAAAAGATGTAGCGCCAGGAGGCGAAGAAGTTAGGTACCTCTGTGTAGGATATTGACGGGTGAATGATTTCGAAGTTGGTTTTCATGTTAAGGTGGTTTTGCCAACAAGTTCTAATGGGGGACCTAGCTGCATGCACACGTGAAAATGCAAGTGAATTTCATTTTATTTGTTATTTGTTATTTTTTATTTTTTGCAGTAACATCAATACCAAACTAATTCAATAACATAGAAGGACAAAAAAGTTGCCGAAAACTATTGTGAGCAAAACTCTACGTCACGATCACTTCTTTTAGGATCCTCCTCAGAACCAACCATAAACCTACAAGCATAAAAGCCATCAAAACTCAGCCAAAAACCACTAATATGTCTCTGAAGAAAATGTGAAGAGAAAATAAGATATGGAATCGTCAATTCAAGAAACTCCACGTGACTAACTTCCAGACTAATATCTAGACTAATATCTCATCAACCTACAAAAGTGCTCCAGACTCAGTAAATCATGTATGTTGTGTTGCCTCATTAGAATATAATGAAAGAGAAAGGGACGAAATTTCACTCACTTCAATTACGCATATCGTGTTGCCTCATTCTGTAAAAGAGCTCCAGATAAACTTGTCGCTGCCATCACTTTAGGAAAAAAACAAACAAACCTAATTCACTAATCAGAATACAGGCCGAATCTAAGAAATACAATTGACAAACAATATACTAATGGTTGACTAAGTACTCAATACAACTATTGTACAATGTAAACTGGAGAAGAAATATTTGACATCCTTGTGAATCACATGAAGCCACTCATGTCAAAAAGACTACAAATATTCTAATTCAAAGCTCCTAAGAGTGCGTTGAAATCACAAAAAGGATAAGATTATGCACAACTGAAGTACTAAAATAAGAAAATATTTATTCGAGAAAAGAAGGTTGTCTTGTAGGTGTTTACCAGTGTAAAGTTTATGGTATAGTAGCACCATACTTAGTGTTGTGACTTGAGGCAGTATTTGAGTGGGAACCAGCTAAAAACCACACAACTAGAAAACAACAGGGAAAAAATGGACAGTATATAAACTGAAGTACGGTTATGAATGATGCGCTAAAAGCTATTTGTAACCCCGAAGCACAGAGAACTACTCACTACAAGTAGCTTCTTGTGACAATTCGGGATCTGTACTCCATTGGCTTCACAAGATGTGACACTTTACAATTGAAAAGAATATATCATAAGCGGAGTAAATGACGAGCACATATAACTCACTGAGATTCTCTTACCACTTGAAAAAGATTTAATGCGAGGGCAAAACGAATTACATACCTCTGTGCAAGGATATTATTAAGTGAATCATTTAAAATCTATCAGAAGGCTAGCGTATAAACATGAAATGACAGTGCTTCCAAGAACTTCTTGTAGGGGGGCCTAACTGCATGTCCGCATAAAAATGTTATTTCACATGAATTTCAAATTTCTATAATACAAAATAGTTACTGATAAGGTATATAAGCATGATTTCGCATCAGGATCGCTTCTCCTCTAGGGCCATCCCCTGAACCACACCCTATCAACAATAAAAGCTATCAATCTCAGTTTAAAGACCACAAATATGTACAATATATCTCTGAAGAAATTGGGAAGAAAAAAGGGTTAAGGAATAATCAATTCAAGCAACTCCATGGTGAAGGGCTCCCTGACTTCTCATCAATCCTCCAAAAGCAAGCCTGTAAAGCGCTACAGACAAAAACATATGTAAATAAGCATGTAAAGTGAAAAAAGAACCAATCATAACTTGAAGGAAAACATTCTTAAGTCTAAGAATACTAAAGAAGTAAAAAATGCAACATCAAAAGATAAGACCAAAAGGTCTAAATTTTAGAATAGAAAAGATAGTACTCCAAAACCATGTGATCATCTAGATCATCAATCGTAGCTTTAGCAAGTAAAATAAAAAATGAACAGTGAGAGAGAGAATAAAACTTTTGGTTGTCACGTAAGGCTACATTGTATTAATCACCTTCTAGATTGAGCAAAAACATTTCTAAAGGGTAGGACAAAACTAGATAAAACTTTTTAAGTAAAAGGAAAGGAAATGAATAAGACTTTCCAAACAGTTATAAGGTTTCATTACCAAATTGCTAAAATATTCTTACCTATGGGGCTTTTAGCAACAAGTACTGATGCTCAAGCATTATTTATTTATTTATTTTTTTCATCCTGTTGCCCCAGTTTAGACCGAATACAAATGCATGAATCAAGTGAGACAGATTTCACAACATATTTATGCAACGTTGCTATAAGATCTCAACTTCTTTACAAGCTTACCGTGTGACTACAGTTGTGTATTTCCATGATCCTAAACGTTTTTCCTGTAACAACTTCAGCTCCCAATATACACGTGGAATTTTGAATGGCAAGCCTCGTAAAAACTAAGATTGGTTGTTAAAAAAGTATCCAATCCCTCAATAACATTAGACAATCACAAAACTTAATTTGCTAGCTAAAGGTGATTAAGAGTACAAATATGCAATAATGGAGAAATTCTATGACTACAACAGTTAGTTTCAAGACATCTAGTATACCTTTTATAATGCTTGACATGTAACCTTTTGTTTCGCCTTCTTGTTCAGTCTTCCTATTGAAGAGCATCTGACGCTGCTTGTTGAAATCAAGCCTTTTCTAATCACAAAATAAGAGGATCGTTGGACTTTGATGGATTGATTCACAAACATGCACATCTTGTCACAAACTATGTCACAAGTACAAGTAAAATTCCAAACTAGCAAAAGAAAAAAGAAACAAACGACAAAGTTTAAAGGTTCATATCAAATATAAATTTTTAACCTCAAGCACTAGAGAAGATCATAGGACCGCTCTAGAGAAGGAAGTGTTGTTTCTTTCCTCGTCAAGACCTTCAAAAAGGATGACACTATGAAAGATTTGTTAAAATCACAAAATGGACAAATTATCCACCACTGTGCTATTAAAGAAGCAAAAATTTACTAGAGAAAAGAAGTTTGTCTTGCAGGGGTTAGTTGTGTAAAGTTTTGTAGTCTGGGCACTAATAGGTCTCTTAACTCTTACCGGTTAAGTATGTGAGAAGAGTTCTTCATCATGATTGCTTCTTTCTTAGGGCCATCCTCTGAACCAACCATCAACTTGAAAGCAACAAAAGCCACCAAACTAAATTAAAGACCACAATCATATATCTAAAAAAGATGTGAAGAAAAAAGAAGATAAGGAATTGCCAATTCAAGCAACTACACGGTGAAGAGCTCCGATGATTAATAACTCTTCAATCCTTCAAAAGCAATTCTGAATGCACCACAGATAAAAACATATCTATTAGCGTATAAAGTTTTAAAAAAAAAAAAAAGGCAAAATTCTGACGTGGATTATAATAAATGTCTTCTGCCTAAGAACACCAAAGACATTAGTAGTGCATTATAAATATAAACATTTTTCCCCATCAATTTCAAATAAGATTTTTTTAAGTGAAAAGATGTATAGGAACTATAAAATCTAATTTTTTTCAAACAAAAAGATAGCAATTCAAATCTTTGATCATATGATCATCAATCATAGCGTTTTAAAGAAAAACCATGAAAGAATACCAATAGGGGCAACATTGGGCTTAAAAAATGCATGGAAGCTAATGATAATTAGAAGTACCAAACTTTGGCAATTGCTTATTTAAAGGATAATAGTCAATAAAACATTCCAAGACTCTTACAGCGTATCAATAGCAAATTGTTGGGATATTCTTACCTTTGAGGTTTCTCGCATCAAGTATTGATGCTCAAGCATTTAATGTTTTTTCGCAAACAAGTGAAGCTTGGAGGAATCAAAACTCATCTCTTCATACTAAAACTGAGCATCGTGAATAAAGCATTCCTTCCATCTGTCTGTCCCTTTTTCATTTCAAACACAAATTCATCAATGAAGTGGGAAAGATTTGACAATATTTATAGAATCTCATCAATTTTAAAAGCATACCGTGTGACAACTCGTGCTAGATTAACATTCGTGGCATTCCATAGTCTGAAAAATTCTTCTTGAACGCTGCAACAACATTAATTCCTATTATACAGATGGAAACCAAGTTCAACACAACAACTTATAGTATTTCATTACCTACTAAGGAACCCTGTGTTCTTACTCCTTAGAATTGTTTCAGCTGAATTACAACAATGAAAATATCAAGAATAGATTCAGAGTGGAGGATGAGCATGATTGGGTGAGCCTTCGCAGGGCATCATCAGTCCTTTACCCTTATCCACATCAACCTCTTCCAAGCTAAACTGGTTGAAATCACAAAATGTACCTGGATAAATGAGTTATACCATGAAATCTATGATGAGTATTAATTACAGAAAAAATACAATTATAAAGAAAATAATCACTATGGTTTTATAAAGTCTAATTATTTTCAATTTTTATCAAGTACATAAATTAGTTGAAACTCATAATGCACTAAAGATAAATGATGTAGAAAAGGATAAATATAATTAAGCCTAATTAATGATAATCTAGCTTTTCTATTTTAGATCAATAAAACAAGGAAGAAAAACTCATAATGCACTAAAAATGAATGATGCCGAAAAGGATAAATCTAATTAAGCCTAATGAATAATAATCTAGCTTTTCTATTTTGCATCAATAAAACAAGGAAGAAAAACTTATAACTTGTTTAAATAGGGAATTTTCCACCATTAATTGCCATCATAACGTGTCTATCCTATTACCATCAACTACACTGGCATGTATTTCCTACTGCACAAACAAAACTTTTTAAAATCTGGGGCAAGGAATAAGATACACCAACAATAAGACAGAGATAGTAAAGCAATACTTACATATGAATGCATGGCTATTTATGATGCATGTATATGTACATTATACCTAAGCATTCACAGATAAGATATACAGTTATATAATCATCAGTACCAGTTAAAAAAATGAAAAAGATTACAACAAGCTTCCTTTCCGTCATAGTTGCTAACATCATTCTCAGAGAATCAAGAATCATCAATATCTAGCAGTTTCTTCTTCCTGCAACTTTTTTTTTCTCCCAACAAAAACCGACACACAAAAAAACTATTTGCCACAAAGCTTATACTCCCATTAAGGAGTTCACACAAATTCTTATAAATAAAAAGGGATAAATAATCGGAACCTTTAGTTCAAATGCAAAGAAAACACACACAACTTATACTTCTGCTAAGGAGTTCACAAGAATTGGAAGAAATAATAAGAGAAACAATTCACATTATTTAATCCAACATGCACGATGAAGGATTAAACAATTAGTTACTCTTACTACAAAACAAAAAAACAAGACACAAAAACTATTTGCCACAGAGCTA
This sequence comes from Ficus microcarpa, assembly GCA_025413485.1. Taxonomy (NCBI): domain Eukaryota; kingdom Viridiplantae; phylum Streptophyta; class Magnoliopsida; order Rosales; family Moraceae; genus Ficus; species Ficus microcarpa. The sequence goes on from CM046376.1 coordinate 23,060,385, forward strand.
CCCCCATTAAGGACTTCACACAAATTCTAAGAAATTAAACGGGATAAATAATCGGAATCCCTTAGTTCAAATACAAAGAAAACACACACAACTTATACTCCTGCTAAGGAGTTCACATGAACTATATAAGAAATAAAAAGAGAAACAATTTATGTTATTTAATCCAACACGCACGATGAAGGATTAAACAATTAGTCACTCTTGCTGCAAAACAAAAAACGAGACACAAAAACAGAAAAAAGAAAAAAAAAAAAAACTATTTGCCACAAAGCTTATACTCCCATTAAGGAGTTCACACAAATTCTAGGAAATAAAACGTGATAAATAATCGGAATCCCACAATTCAAAAGCAAAGAAAACACACATAACTTATACTCATGCTAAGGAGTTCACATGAATTATAAGAAATAATGAGAGAAAACATTCACATTATTTAATCCAACATGCACGGTGAAGAATTAAACAATTGGTTACTCTTGCTGCAAAACAAAAAATGAGACACAAAAAAAAATATTTGCCACAAAGCTTATACTCTCATTAAGGAGTTCACACAAATTTTAAGAAATAAAATGGGATAAATAATCGGAATCCCTTAGTTCAAATACAAAGAAAACACAAACAACTTATACTCCTGCTAAGGAGTTCACATGAATTGTAAGAAATAAAAAGAGAAACAATTCACATTATTTAATCAAACACGCACGATGAAGGATTAAACAATTAGTTACTCTTGCTGCAAAACAAAAAACGAGACAGAAAAAAACTATTTGCCACAAAGTTATACTCCAATTAAGGATTTCACACAAATTCTACGAAATAAAACGAGATAAATATTTAGAATCCCTTAGTTCAAATACAAAGAAAACACATAACTTATACTCCTGCTAAGGAGTTCAAATAAATTGTAAGAAACAAAAAGAGAAACAATTCACATTATTTAATCCAACACGCACGGTGAAGGATTAACAATTAGTTACTCTTACAGCAAAACAAAAAACGAGACACAAAAAAAAAAAAAAAAAAACTATTTGCCACAAAACTTATACTCCCATTAAGGAGTTCACACAAATTCTAAAAAATAAAAAGGGATAAATAATCAGAATCCTTTAGTTGAAACGCAAAGAAAACACAGACAACTTATACTCCTACTAAAGAGTTCACATGAATTGTGAGAAATAAGAAGAGAAACAATTCACGTTACTTAATCAAACATGCGCGGTGAAGGATTAAACAAATTAGTTGCTCTTGTTGCAAAACAAAAAACGAGACACAAAAAAATTATTTGCCACAAAGTTTATACTCCCATTAAGAAGTTCACACAAATTCTAAGAAATAAAACGGGAAAAATAATTAGATTCCCTTAGTTCAAATGCAAAGAAAACACACACAACTTATACTCCTGCTAAGGAGTTCACATGAATTGTAAGAAATAAAAAGAGAAACAATTCACATTATTTAATCCAACACCTAAGATGAAGGATTAACAATTAGTTCCTCTTGCCACAAAACAAAAAATGGGACCAAAAAAAAAAAAACTTTTTGCCACAAAGCTTTTACTCCCATGAAGGAGTTCACACAAATTCTAAGAAATAAAAAGGGATAAATGATTGGTATCCCTTAGTTCAAATTCAAAGAAAACACACATAATTTATACTACTGCTAAGGAGTTCACATGAATTGTAAGAAACAAAAAAGAGACAAACAAGTGACATTTCTTAATCCAACACACACTGTGAAGGATTAACAATTAATTGCTCTTGCTATTTGAAACAAATGTTACACAAATAATATATACATATATATATATATTATCAGTGTTACTAACTACTCCTAGACTGCTATTCTACTACTAATACTACTAGTGCTACTTATAACAACTATCAGTACCACTATAGCAACTAGCTACAACTACTACTGTTGTCTACTAACTATTAATGCTCCTACTACTACGCCACTGCTACAACTACTACTAATACTATTGTAATTACTATTAATGTTACAACTACTACTACCATGAATATTACTACTATTGTTACTGCTACTCTTTCTACAATTGCTACTGCTACTATTACTAATGCTACTACATACTAATACTATTTCTACTTACTACTACTGGTTAATACTAATACCACTACACTTCTACTGTTAGTACTACTAATAACACTACTACAATTGCAACTGCTATTAATACTAACACTGACACTAATACCAATGCTAGTGCTACTAAAAAAAAAAAAACCAAATGGAATGAGATTAAAAGGGAAAAGATTAGTTAACAATATGAATGTTTGACTGTCTAGCTCTAGAGATAATACTGAATTGTTGAAGATTCTGCTGAAATCACAAAATGGATAAAATTATGCTAAATTGAGTAATTAAAGAAGCAAAAATTTGTTGGAGGAAAAAAAAGTTTGTCTTGTAGGATTACATGTCTAAAATTGAGTCTATAGCACCAACAATGTATGTAAACTCTTCATCTTGCAAATGACAAATAGGCACCAATTTGTTGTGGTACTGGGTGACACTCAACTCAAAACTACACAACTAGAAAATAACAGGAGGAAAAGATAAATAAATTAGCTGGAATAAGCCCAAGAAATAACAAGTTATTCCAAAAAAAAGAAAAAAGAGTAAAAGAGTAAAAGATTAAATAAGTTTCAAACAAAACTACTCACAAAATGCAGCTTTTGAGGATAATTAAAAATCAGTAATTCAACAATTTCACATTGTGTGGCACTTCAAATAGAAAAGGCTTAAAAATGAATAGGTCAAAAGAGAATGAGCTAGTTTGGCGTTGGAAAAGATGCAGCGCCAGGTAGAGTTTAGGTACCTCTGTGGAAGGATATTGATGAGTGACTGATTTCAAAGATGGTTTTCATGGGAAGGTGGTTTTGCCAACAAGATCTAATGGGAGACCTAGCTGCATGCACATGTGAAAATGCAACTTCTAGTGAATTTCTTTTTTTTTTTTTTTTACACAATAGTATCCGTACAAAACTAGTTCAATATTATAGAAAGATAAAATAGTTACCGATAACATTTGTGGGCATAGTTCTGCATTATGATCACTTTTTCTAGGATCATCCTTTGAACCAACCACAAACCTAAAAGCAATGAAAGCCATCAAATTCAGCCAAAGACCACGAATACATCACTAAAGAAAATGTGAAGAGAAATGAAGATAGGAATCATCAATTCAAGAAACTCCATGTGAATAACTCCGAGACTAATATTTATGATATAGACTAAAACATGTCTAAATTATCGTTTAAGGTTGAAAAAATCTACAATGCTAACATAAAAAGTAGACAAGGAACGTCTTTAGCCTATGAATACTAAAGAAGTCAGAAGTGCACTTAAAATTTTCCTATTCTCATCTAAGTGAGTTCAAATTTGTTTTCATTAAAAAGAGATAGGACTAAAAAATCTGAAAACCGGGTATCAAAAATAGCAAGAAGGGCAATATAGGCTGAAAAAAATGCGTTGAAATCAGTTAACAATTAGAAGTCCCAACTTTTAACAAATATCTTTTGACTACATCATACCAGATCCCCTTCACGATCGAACATAACTACTTTAAAAAGGCTCTCAAAAAACACATGGAACATCAATTAAATTATCCAAAACAATTTCAAGGTTTCAATAGAAAATTGCAGGGATAATCTTACCTATGGGATTTTCAGCTGTAGGTACTGATGCTTGAGCATTTGTTTTTTCTCACTACCAACTGAAAAAAGCTTGGAAGAATCAGAATCATATTTAATCAGAAAACATATGTAAATTAGCATGTAAAGTGTACAAAAGCCAGAATTATAACTTAAAACGAAAGCAATCTTAAAGCCTAAGAATACTAAAGAAGTCAAAGATGCATTATCTAGGCCAAAATATCAAAATTTTTTGGAAAAAAAGGCAAAATCCAAAACAATGTGATCATCTGGGTCATCAATCATAACTTTTGCAAGTAAAACCATAAATGAAGAGCAAGAGAGGCAACGTGAGCTAGAAAAATGCATGGAAATTTATGAACAGTTAAAGCCCAATAGTAAGCTATTACTTAAGACTACATTGTACTGATCACCTTCTACATTGAGCAAAAATTTTTGAACAAGGTAGGACGTAAGCAGATAGAACTTTTAAAGACAAAGCAAAAGAAAGTCAATAAACAACAATTACAAAGTTTCAGTACCAAATTGATAGGATATTCTTACCAATGGGGCTTTCAGCAGCAAGTATTGATGCTCGAGCATTTTTTTTCCTTTTTTGCAAACAAGTCTAAAAAGCTTGGAAGAACCAGAATCCTCTCTCCTTATCCTGAAGTTGCGCATGGAGAATTGCACTTATAGTGTTCCTTTCAACCTGCAGCCCCTGTTCAGACCAAATACAAATGCATGAATCAAGTGGGAAAGATTTTCACAACTTATTTATGCAACCTCACTAACAGATCTCAAAAACATCAAAAGCTTACCGTTTGACTGCAGTGGTAGACCAACATCTGTGTATTTCCATGGTCCTAAAAGTTCTTCCTGCAGCAACATCGGCTCCTAGTGTACACGTGGAATCTGAATGGCAAACCTTGTAAAACTTAAGATGGGTTGTTAAATAAGGATCATACCAGTCAATGATATCAGACAATCACAAAACCTAGTTTGCTAGCTAAAGGCGATTAATAGTACAAATCTACAATAATAGGGAAATTCTATGACTACAGGTTTTGTAACTAAAAGCCTTTATGAATTTAGATTAGAGACAGTGAATTCACAATTTTTTCTATTTTCAATTGTTCGATCATTAGAAGAATCCGAACTTCATTGAATTCACAATTTGTTTTTTTCAATTGTTCAATCATTAGAAGAATCCGAACTTGGAAATCATAAACAATAAGACTTGAAGAACAGGGCAAGAAAAATGAAAACAAAAACAAAAAGACAAAAATTTGGAAAACTCATCATGGAAAAAAGCCCAAACTCAGAAACCAGATCGTAGCTATCTGATCAATCTTCAGTAATCGGAAAAAGAGATTCCTAATTGTCTAATGTCCGTCACAGAAACTTTTTTGGGGGAAATGAAAACCCCAAATTTTCCGTAAAGACCTCACAGACTCATCGCGTTCCTTCCAGATAGACAGAGAGAAGAAGAAGAGAATCAAAAGAGAAGCTTAAGAAACACACTTGGAAAACATGTAAATTAGGAAGAGAAATCGTAACCCAAAACCTTTTGTGAATTTTGAGACACCGAATTCAAATTTTTTTTTTTTTCTAATTGTTCGATCATTAGAAGAATCCAAATTTGAAAAGCATGAACAATCAGGCGTTAAGAACAGGGCAAGAAAAATGAAAACAAACGAACAAAAAGAAAAACACAGAATCGGTAAACTCACCATGAAAAAAAAAAAAAAAAAAAAAAAAAAACCCAAACTTGGAAACGGATCGTAACTGTCTGATCAATCTTCACCAAAAGGAAATAGGAATCAATCCTCACCAAACGGAAATAGTAATCCAATGGAACTTGTTTGGGGGAAATGAAAACCCCAAATCTTCCTTACAGACTCGTTGCGATGCGTTATAAAACCCCAGAGAAATCCATCGTTTCAGAGAGAAAGAGTGAGGAAGAAGAAGCAACAAAAGAGAAGCTTTACGAAACCCTCTGAGATAGAGAGAGAGGAAGAAAGAGAAAGAAGCCATTTTTGCGTCACCAAGCGAGTGACTGTGAGAGGAAGAAGAAGAATCAGAATGAGAGAGAAAGGAAGAAGTAGAGAGAGAAACAGAAGCCGTTATAGTTCAAAAACAAAAATGTAACAGAAGCCGTTTAGCTGTTTTAAGGTTGTAAAGTTGGGCTCTAGGCTTGATTCAATCTTGACTGTTCGTATAATCATAACGGATAGTTTTTAAAACGATCTTACTAATCCGTGTATGATTACCAAACAACTATCAAACAGGATTATTCAAAAAAAAAAAAAAAAAAACTATCAACCAGGAGGAAAAAAATAACTCATATTCTATGCTTAAATGTGACCCAAATATTACATTATATAATGTCACCAAAAGAAACTTTGCAAAAAAAATTTGAAGTCGATGGAAATATCATTAGAAAAATTATGAAAACTTTTATACACCACACCTACTTAAATCATCCACCAATTTTAAATTTTAAATTTTATTTAATACTTTTAACTCACCACTTATAATTACAAAAAAAAAAAAAAAAAATCCCATTAATTAAACCATATATATTTTTCTTCTTTCACCCACCCACAAATCAAATCACACACTCTCACTTTTAACTACTTTTCTTTTTATCCCACGTTCTTAAATTTTTTTTTTTCCGAAGTTCTACGTTCTTTTAGCTAATAATGAAGAGATAAATATAAATTTCACATATATATATATATATATATATACACACACACATATAAAAACGGTAAATCCTTACATACACACGTACAAGACTCAAAATCAAAGTATTTAATCTTAAAATAAAATTAAAAAGAAACAAGACTAGTGTATTTTGTTTGCTTCCAATATAAGGCTCAATTTAATACATATATCTTTTCATTTCAAATTTATTTATATATTTGGAATTGTATGTACATATATATTAGTTTTCACAGGATATGAATTTTCAAATAGTATTTGAATTTTTTTTTTACTGAAACTTAACAAGATATTAAAAAAAGTTCGCAATAATCCATGTATGTATTCATAAACAAGTGCATGACAAGTGCAATTGAAAGTAAACGAAAAGAAAAGGTATGAAAAATTATTGATACAACCATATAAACTTAAAAAATACGATGTTTCTCGTACAAAAAGATATTCCTACATCTTTTTCTTGCAAAAAAATGCAAATTGTCATCAACATGGGAGTCAAAAATATAGTTAGACAAAAATAAATTAAAAAAAAAACTTATTGTTTCCTTTTCATCAGAGGTCATTCTTCTTCTATTCATTTTTTATTAGAATTGAGCATTTTATATTATATATAATAAAGAGTATTTGACAAAAAAGAAAGTTTGGTGGATAGCTTTCATTTTTGATACAAACACAAATGTGCAGAATACAAACTATATACAAATTCTAGTTGACTTCTCTAGGCTAATAAAAGGAAAGGAAGCAAATGAGAAGCTGTGCAATCTCTAGAATTAAGGAAAATACAAAATAAGGAAAGTGTGCAGATTTGATGCCTCAAATCCGTATTATAGCAGTTTAGTAAATCAAGGAAGGCAATCAAGCGATCGATTACTTTCTCCAACACCCCCCCTTCAAGATGGCAAGTGAAGGTTTTGAACACTGATCTTGGAAATAAGTCCCTTGAAAGGATCAATTCCAAGTGATTTGGTAAAAATGTTTGCTAGTTGCTGTTGTGAGCAAACAAATTCCATGCGAACAATGCCCTTTTTAATTTTCTCATGAACTAGGTGACAATCAATTTCAATGTGCTTAGTTCGTTCATGAAAATAGGATTAGCAGCAATTTGTAAGGCTGCTTTATTATCACAGTAAAGAGAAACAAGTTGTGAGAGATTAATTCCGACGCCTGTTGTAATACCTAGAAATTTCATGTTATCATTTCCTTTTCGAAGGAATTATGTGTATACGTTGAGGTATTTACGGAAAAGCTCAATTAATAGTTTTTCATACTTTTTATGAGATCTTATAGCTCAACAAGACTCAAAATAGGTTATTAAGGTTAGCAAACGCCCTTTCAAGTCGAAAAGGACGAAAAAGGACGTAATTTCGGAAAAGTCAAAGTTTAACCGAAAAAGTCAAATTTGATCAAGAAAGTCAAAGTTTGACCAATAGTGGTCAACGAGTTGACTTGACAGTATTGTATGATGCAGTATGGGAAAATACTGTAAAACATGTTAGTATGGGCGAGATAGCTCAAGTAGGCTTTAAAACCACCCTAGAAAATCAAGCACACCTAGTAGAGGTCAAGGGCAAAAAGGACTTGAAAATATGGAAAACTTGGTCACCAAGTAACCCATTAGGGCCGGTCACATGCAGGGGCAAAAAATGTCAAAATTTTCACTTTTGGGGTAAAAGTGCAAAATTTGGAAATTTGATGATGTAAGCATGGTGATGTCATCAAGATGATGTCATTTGCTTGGAAAGCAAGTAAATGACCGGCCAAATGACACCTAGGGGGCATAAATGCAATAATTTTCACTTTTGGGGTCAAAGTGTAAATTTTGAAAAATTGATGATGTAAGCATGTGATGTCATCAAGATGATGTCATCAAGATGAGATAAGCTTGGCTTGTTCACCAAGAAAGCAACCGGCCACCTAGGGGGCAATTTTGCAAGAATTTTCACTTTTGGGGCCAAAGTGCAAATTTTGGAAATTTGATGATGTAAGCCATGATGTAAGCAATGATGTAAGCAATGAGGTCATCCTAGCCTTGTTCCACAAGGAAATGGCCTGCCACCTAGACACCTTGCATGCCAAGTATGCAAATTTTGATTTTTGAGGGGCTAAAATGCAATTTTTAGAAAGTTTTTCAACCTCTATAAATAGCCACCATAGAGGTCGGTTTTTGGGGCTGGAAAATTGCAGAAGAACAGCTAACCTCTGGCCAAATTCTCTCCCAAAAATCCGAGCAAGAGAAATCAAGGAAGAACCAAGAGAAAAAGTTGAAAATTTAAGGGAGGCTAGCTTAGGGGTGCTCGGTTTTGAAGCTAGAAACCAAGAGAGAAAATCTGGAAAATTGGAGGCCATTTTTCTGGGCAGTGGCCGAGTGAGGGAGAGGAAGAAAAGGAGAGAAATTTCAGTGGAAAAAAGATGGTGAGTGGCCGAGTGGGTGAGAAATCACCAACCAAGAAACCAAAAGGAGTTTTGGTGCCCCTAGGTGTGTGCATGTTCGGTTTGTATGTGCAGAAAATAGGAGAGAAAAGTTTGAAGGAATTGGGGTCTAGAGGCTTTGGTTTTGGCTGCAAGAAATCACCAAGTTTGGTGAAAAATTTTGGTGCCCATTTGGAGGGCAAAGCCGAGTGATTGGAGAGCTAAAGGGAGGGAGATTTTCGGGTTCACATACCCGAACCCATCCCTAGGGTTAGCTAAGGTAAAACTCCCTCAAACCCTAGTCTTTTTCCATGCAATTTCAATGGGAAACTTATGTGTATGTTTTCATGTGTATGGTTGAAAATTGGAACCCCATTTGGAGGGGGAGTCCGGTTGTGATGGCAGCCAAGGGGGAGTAAGGGAAGTTCGGATCCAAGCTTGAACCAACTTCCAAAATTCTAGAGGTAAACCCTATAACCCTAAGCTTTTGGTTTAAGCTTTAATTGGGAAATTTAAGTGTATTTCCAAGCATGGTTTGTAAGAGCATAAGCTCAAGTTTTATGGTTAATGCCCTAGACTAGGTGTGGTGCTTGATTAGGGTGTTGTTAAGGGTGATTTGGCTATGGTTTGGTTTATGCTTGTTTGCTATAAGTTTATGCTTGCTTGCATGCTAGGATTGCATGGCTTTATGGTTGGTATGTTCCCTGTTTTAGTGCAGCCGGTTGTGGCTTGCTTGCTAGGATGTTAGAGCTAGCCATGGTATGGAATGGAATGGTTGAATGTGATGTGATGCAAACTCTAGATCATGCAACCCTAGGTTAATGCAGATTTGTTTTGGGTTGCATGGCTGCGTTAGAGTTGCATGATGGTTCATGTGGGACGTTAGATAACGCTGCATGTTGGTTACTTAGGCTCCCGCGTGATCGGTTGAGTTAGTTCCGCGAAATAGGACACGTAAAACCAAGTAAGCACAAAAACTGGCAGATTCGGATAGAATCTGCCCAGTTTTTGGAAAAGTGAAATATGAGGCCTTTAGAGGCCGAATTGGGAAAAATGTAAAACATGAAAGTTGTCAAGAACAACTTTTTCTAGGGGGCTACGGGTACGGATTCTCGAAATGAGGCTCCAACGGCCTCCGTTTTCTCCAAAAACCTTGGCTGATCCCCAGACCCAGTTTTCACTCAGTTTTTCGGGGTCAGCTAGTTTCAAACAAAAACTAGTATGAATCTAGGCCGAACTGGAATTTTTGTAAAACATGAAAGTTTTAGCATTTTTCGAGAGCTAGAACTTTTGTGAAGAAAACTTTTTCAGATTACGAGCGGATTTTTAAACTGGGATTGTTTTACGAAGGGTGCGCATGGAATCCGAAAATTCCTGCACCTTAGTTTTACAAATGTTTTCTAGAAAACTGTTTTTCTTCTCCAAACTACTGTTTTGATTATGGAAAACTGTTCCAAGGGTAGTTTTCAACCTCAAATGATTTTATAAAGCACTAATCCAAGAGTTTGGATTTTTATGATTTAAGAGAAGGATTGTTAAAGTTAAATTACGAATTTTCCAAGTAAGGAAAAGGAATTTTTCAAGCTAGAGTATAGCAAGCGATTAGTTTACGAAAGGTAACCGGGAGTTATACCCGAGTTACCGGGTCAAGCCCGAGGCCCAAAGGTTGACCCATAGGGGGGGTTGACCATAGTTGACCGTAGTTGACCGGAGTTAACCATAGTTGACTTTGGTTGACTAATGACATTGATTTAGTTTGGCCTTAAGGGTTATCCAATGTAACCCTAAAGGACACCGATTAAGCTAAGCTAAAGGGTTAATGGATTTAACCCGATAATTTGTGGATTAAGGATGAAGCCCAGGGTTGGAAGATGATCTAACCCTAATGGCATGTTATGGGCTTAGTACACAAGGTTATCCAATGTAACCAAGTAAGATGTTTTGCACAAAGGGACATACAACCAAAACCATGTAAGCATGTTGGTTAGATCACCAACATTTCACGAGTTTAAATTAGACTATGTCCTTTATCGAGCAGGATAGAACCTGCAGCTGTGCCCGGATGAGGAACAGCGTTAGTTGGGATAATAAATCAAGAGCGTAGGACGGAAGGTAAGTACAACTCCGCCTACAGCATGAACACATGTTTGTTTGCATAAGATGTTTTTAAGAAATCATGAATGGTAATTCATGATGTATGATGTTATGCATTATGTCTATGTTTTATGTTATAATGTGGTATGTTACGATGTTATGTTACGATGCAGTATGTCTATGTTATGATTACGATGTTCATGATACGATGCAGTATGTCATGGTACGTTAAGGTATGAGATAGTATGTTATGATAAAGTATGTTATGTTTTATGTTTGATATCGTGGCATCACGAAGCATGCTCACTGATAATGAATCATATGGTAAGAACAAGTTCTTAAGATACGAGATAAGTTAAGTAAAGATTGTTGTGTTGTACTGGCTTGCCTCCGCGGTGGGTTCAAATGGTATGTTCCATGGTTTGACTTGGATTGGATTGGCTGCCTCCGCTACTCCATGTTAAATGTCTTGTTTCATGGTTTGAGTTGGATTGGACGGACCGCCTTCAACCACTCCATGGTTATGTACCACAGTACATGCACACATGGTATAGAGTTAAATTAAATAGGAAACCATAATTCATAATTGGTTCATGTATTCTTGCACTTTCATTTGCATGCGGATTGAATATTGTGCTTACTGAGCTTTTAGCTCACTACTTACGTTCATGCTGTAGGTAAGCTACCTACCGGCAATACCTGATGCAAAGCTGTGGAGAGATGGCGCTGCGGACTGTGAAACGTGGGAATGTACACCGCTACGGGTTTCCAAAATATATTTGAAATGAAAAATGTGTTTACATTATGTTTTAAGTATGGATGGTAAAGTTTCAGTATGTATGGCAAGCGAGTTGTCTCGTGTTGTACCGATCCGCATTAGGTCGGATCTGGTCCACGGTTTATATTATGTTTATGTATGGAAGCTTTCCCTAGAGGTGAAAGCTCAGTACTCGAGTGAGTACATATTAAGAGGTTAAGTTTTATGAATGAAAATAAGTTTTAAGTTTAAGTTTAAAGTTTTATGTTTTACGTATGCAATGTTTTCAAGTTACGGTTTTAAAAAAAGAAGAAAAAAAAAATTTACTCTAAAAATTGGGTAAGGTTTAAGTTAAGTAAGTAAGGTAGCGACCCAAGTTTACGTGATAAGCCCTACGTGGATTTGGGGGCGTTACACCTGCAAGCATGTAGCGCAGCCAACTTATTTCACAGCAGGTTGAAACGATCACTCGATATTCTGCCTCCGCCGAGGATCGAGACACAATAGATTGTTTCTTGGATTTCCATGAAATGGGAGAATCACTTAGTAAAATGCAAAAACCTGTTATAGAACACCTGGAATTTAGGCAACTCGCCCAATCTAAGTCGCAATGGGCATGTAGTTGAAGTGAACTAGAAGAGTATAGTAGTATGCCTTGTCCTGGACTCCCTTTGAGATATCGCAAAATCCGTGTCGCAACGTGATTGAGCAAGGAACTGAATTAGTATTTGAACACAATAAGCAATGTCTAGTTTAGTAACTGTAAGATAAAGCAATCGGCCAAATAATTGCCAGTAGGATATGAAGGATCTGAGACA
>CM046376.1:23072930-23275420 GCA_025413485.1 Ficus microcarpa
AGTTCCCCTTCTAATTTATAGAGCCTTAAATTTTGTTCCATTGGTGTTTTGGAGGGGCGTGAGCCAAGAGCACCAAATTCCTCTAGTAGTTCAAGAACATATTTCCATTGACTCAAATAAATCCCATCTTTGGAGCGGCCAACCTCAATGCCAAGGAAAAACTTCAAGTCACCAATATCTCTTACTTTGAAACTACTTCGTAATCTCTCCTTGATCATTTGAATTTCAATCAAGTCATCGCCTGTAATGATGATGTCATCTACATACACAAGAACGACAGTCAAAGTAGTATTCACCACTTTAGTAAATAGCAAACAATCTACCTTTGATTGCTTATAACCAGAGCTCATCAGCTTGTTCGAGAGTTTTGCAAACCATTGACAAGAGGCTTGTTTAAGACCATAGAGAGACTTTTGAAGCTTGCATACCACATCTCGACTTGTTGTTTCTTTGTAAACTTGGTGAAAGATGCATCTAAACTTCAACATCTAAATCCCCATGAAGAAAAGCATTACTAATATCAAGTTGGTGAAGGCTCTAATTTTTCACTGCTGCAATGGCTAGTAAGCAACGCATGATAGTAAGCTTTGCTACAGGTGCAAATGTTTCTTGGTAGTCGAGCCCCTATTGTTGATTGTAACCTTTGGTCATGAGACAAGCTTTGTAGCGCTCGATAGTACCATCTGCTTTGTACTTGATTTTGTACACCCATTTGCATCATATTGCCCGTTTATTTTGGGGCAATGATGTGAGTATCCAAGTCTGATTATCTTCAAGAGCTTTTTTTTCTTCTGACATTGCATTCTCTCTCTTCCATTTTCAAAAAATTTAAACTTTATAAGTCCATAACTTTCTCATTTTAAATCGAAATAAGATGATTTTTTTTGTCAAAATACTCATAACCAGGAGACGAACAAGACAAGATCCATTTTGCATTGTTTTCCAAACACATCTCAAATTTTTGCATTATTTTGTATCACAGAGCTTTTTCCAAAGTTCCCCTCCCCCCCCTCCCCCCCCCAAAACACATTTCCAACCAAACCTTCAAAAACCATCTTCAGATATGTAACAAATGCTCACGGATCATTATACTTGACTTTTATTTTTAATATTCATTTCTTATAAAAATTGCTGAAAATAATTAACTTGAAATAAAAATCTTAACTTATCGGAAAACTTTATTTAGATAATTTTAGAAAATTCTAGAAATTTTGTTTTGTTAAAAACTTTTAGGATTTTTTTTTAACCTTATAAAACTTATAACCTTCCTAATCCATATAGATTTTTAATAATCAATACCTTGAAGTAAAATTTGAGAAAGTCCATAAAAATCCTTCAATCGAAATAGTCATAATTCAAAGTCCCAAAAATTTTATTTGAAATTAAAAATGTTCATCTCATGACCATTCCTCCCGTTTTCCTATCACATATCATCCAACTTCTACTCCAAGCTCCTCCAATCCTACATCTTACCATTTCCTTTATCTGTAATATGAATTAAAAAAATATAATAGCAGGGCTTAGGGGGTGTTTGGTGTGTAAGTTTGAATTAAGATTTTTAAGTTTAGTTTGAGTTAAGTTAAGTTGAGTTTAAAAGGTGAGTGTTTGGTAAAAAGTTTGAAATAAAAAGTTTAGTTTGAGTTGATTGCTTGGTAGAAAAGTTTGAGTTGAAAAGTTAAAAAAAAAAAAAAAACAAAGGCCCTGTTTGGATGTTAAAAAATTGAGTTAAACAATTTTTTTGGTTTGTGTGTTTGGTAACTTATCTTAACTCCAACTAAACGGTACTTTTTCACCTCAATTTTTGTCTTTTCCCGAAAACACAACAAAATTTATAACCACTTTTCAAAAGTTAAAACTATTCGAACTTAAAATTTTCAACTCAATTCAAAGTCAACTCAATTTAACATTTTATTGTAAGTTCTAGCAAATGAAAATGGAAAAATTAAAATATGCTCAATTAATGTCACCAACTGAGTTGAGCAGAAGTTTTTTTTTTTTTTTTTTTTTTTTTTTTGTGTTTGGTAACTTATCTTAACTCCAACTAAACGGTAAAAATTTAAACATCAATTTTTGTCTTTTCCTGAAAACACAACAAAATTTAAAACCACTTTTTCAAAAGTTAAAAATATTCGAACTTCAAATTTTCAACTCAATTCAAAATCAACTCAATTTAACATTCTAATGTAGGTTCCAGCGAATGAAAATGGAAAAATTAAAATATGGTCAATTAATGTCACCAACTGAGTTGAGCAGAAGTTTTTTTTTGTTTTATTTTTTTTTCTGGTATTTGGTAACTTATCTTAACTCTAACTAAATGGTACTTTTTCACCTCAACTTCTGTCTTTTTCCAAAAAATAAACAAAATTTATAACTACAATCTTCAAAAGTTAAAACTATTCAAACTTAAAATTTTCAACTCACTTCAAAGTCACCTCAGTTTAACATTCTATTGTAGGTTCTATCGACACAAAATGTCAACATTAAAGGAAAATTAATTAATAATACCAATCAACTTACGTCATCAAAATATTTTGTAAAAGTATGTAAATAGCCAAAAAATACACCAACAAAAAGTACATAGTTAGGCAGTAAACATTGATAAAAACTACAAATTAAGCATTACAGTCCTAATGTGGCCCAATTAGATAAAACCAAGCTTGCTATCACGTGGTTTTATACCACGGAGTTGATTGATATCTGTCCCACATATCATCAGCCATCATATCTCTCAGTTGATTCATTGCATCCCTCCTCGAGTCATGTTGCTGCGGTCCTGTACTGGAGCCGATACCATCGATCCCATCGTCAAACACGTAATTCGCATTGACATCTACATTTCCACCTACAGGCATACAATTTGCGGCGTACTCTTCAATAAAGGGATCCCCAACCTGCACCGTCCGTATGAAATTATGCACAACCGCACACGCCACGGGGATCATTACTTCTTTGTCCATCGGGTAGCTGTTGATGCCTTTCAGTATTTTAAATCTTGCCTTCCAGACACCAAATGTTCGCTCAATGCAGTTCCGCAGCGATGAATGTGTATAGTTAAAAACTTCCCTATGGTTGCCCAGCCTGCCACGAAGTCTTTGATATTCCAGTAAATGATATGCCTCTCGTCGAAATGGGCTCAGGAAACAATCTTTATTGGCGTAGCCCGAATCTGCTAAGTAAAATTTTCCTACAAAATAAACATCACAATATGAATGACACGTCCAATTTTCCATTTAAAACGATAAATTTGAAAATTTTACTGCCATAAGTTGCCAATTATTTTTACCTGGAGGAGGTATTGGGAAACCATCGAATGCTATTGTCTCTTCCAAGATTCTGGTATCATGACATGATCCCTCGTACCCGGCCAACATATATGTGAATTTCATGTCAAACGAACGCGCCGCTAATACATTCTACAAGTGGTGCCCTTTTCGATTAATCTAGGCATCCGCATTTTCCGGCCGCAGCACACATGGGACGTGTGTGCCGTCTATAGCGCCAATATAATCCTGGAAAATAATTACACTATTCAATAATGGGTACCATCATTAATAATTCTAAGTTTCTATTAATTCTCTCATACGATGATATTATGCGATGGGGATGGATAACGTACATCAAACCATGGTCGATATTTATACCCGTGCTTCATAATCAAAGGTTGAACCTCTGTGTAGTCGGGTGGTCTGATGAATTCATCTTTCATTACACAAATAACCTTCAGCACTTTATAGAATCAACGTGAAGTTGTTTCTTTTGAATGTTGGAATAAATACGAAATGTGTCAGTTTGTAGCGCCTTGTGCACAAGATAAAAATATGAACAACTGCTCATTCACAGTCATGTTTTAAGTTGGCGTCAATAATGCCCGACTACCTAATAGGTTACTAAGTGCTCTAAATATGTCTGCTTTTATACTGATCATTCCTTGAATTATTTCTGCATGGCCATTTAATATCTCTTCCACCCGCATGCTACCAGTTAGTCTTGAATTATGCATCGGTACTAAAGCTCTTCGCCTATCACGCCGACCGTGGGTCACGGCAACAATTGCCATTGCAAGCATAGAGTCATCATCGTGTTGATCGTTTTTTGACCCATGGTCATCATCTTCATGTTCGGGGATGGAACCATTCTCGTTCATGTTGATATTGCCGTTCTCGACTATATTTGCACTAGTTTTCCTGTTATAGATGAATTTTCCCCAAAACTTGTTGAGTTAGTTTGAAATCCGTTACGTACTTACTTAATTTTCGTCAATGCCCATATAACATAACATAATTAAACACCGAAATGATATCAAATAATTTAAAAGTAAATTCCCATAACCAACAATTTAGCGAAAATTGTTACATAAAATTACTAAATAACGCACCGATAAATGAATAAAAAAAATTAAAATAAAATAGTCTCAATGTTGTCGGAAAGTGAAATGAAAGGAAAAAAAATAGACTCAACACAAAAACACTCAATTAGCCAGTGGCGGCTGGGGGTTGACCACGGAGTCAATAATGCACCTTCGATCCTCGTCCTCAAGCTGCCAGAATGGACGCTGTAGCCGCGGATGAGCATCAAAGTAGTGCCACATCATCGTTCGATGATGTGGTGGAATACCCATCCCCTTCATTATGTTCATGCACTCGAGAATGGCATCCTTTTGGCTTGATTGGTCGCTGCTTGTGCCAGATTGCGATCACCCTCAGAAATGGTTGACGATTTCCTGCATGGCTGAGAAAGTCATCTCGTCCGTTGCATCTCTTTGCTTCCTCTTACCCACACTTCCACGAGATCGAGACGGACCGGCATCGTCGGGTACTCATCGCGTGTTGGCTTGCCGCCCACTGGTGCTCGGGGTTAGGTCCTCCTTTTAAAACGAATGTGTTCTAGAGTTGTCAAAGTTGAAATTGTAGTCTACGGATGGTGTACTGCCGCCCCCCATTGTAATTGATTGAAACCCCGGGGCGCCTACAGCGTGGTTTTTTTCAAAAATGTTGTAATACAATTCCTTATTGCGAAGGCCCTTGTAGCGGAGATGCTTGCACTCCTTGTGAACCTGCAAATAGAATATGATGAACATCTGCCTATACTACTCTAGTTGTTAATAAATATAATAAGCAGGGCTTATATTAGAAAATGCAATTACTTTGATGAAGCTCTGCCACGCATCATCCGAGCAAACAACTCTATCGGTAGCCGGATCATACCCTAGGCCGGTGTGGGCTTGCAAGGCCTTCCAACCCCCATAAAATTTTTTTATCCGCTCTTTTTTTTTTTTTTTTTATATAAAGTGACTCCGTAAGCAAGGACGCCACCAAATTCCGAGTTAAATTCTCTGGCCCAGAGATCAAGAGTTTGGCTTGTTGGCTGCCTACCGACATTAGAAGCCAAAAATTCATCAAGTTTTTCAAGGAACCTTGTTTCCTTGACGTGATCCCACATGTACGTCTCACCCGATGATTTCCGAGGTATTTCCTTAATACAGCGAAAACAAAAATATGAAAATATACTATACACGTGTATGGTAAGCATGACAAGTTGGCTCAATCAAAATATGGTTGACATATTTCATATGAAGCATGTCAATGACCAGATACAATATCAGCTACCGTGGCAAGAAAACCTATAACTGACAATATATATCAGATAAATGACGCACTACTTAGATAAAATTACAATCCATGATGAAAGCAACGTTTAACATCATAGCCAAACCTAAGGGGAAAATGAAAACAAACACCAACAAGTTCATATCAAATTAATCCGGAACCTGAAATGAAAATCGAAGACGCCACAACGTCCACATGTCACTAAAAAGACACAACCTAAAACAGGTACTAAAACACACCACACGTGTGCAAAACATGGACCAAGTAAGCAAGCAACATGGTTACGGCAGCACTTGATCCAACATGTGACCAAAAAATGATACAAGTATGCAAAACATGCACCAAGTGATAAAAAAACAGGGATAAGGCATCAAATTCTTAGAACAAAATTTGGAAATTTGGTTTAAGTATGCAAAATAGGGTCCACTTGTTGCATACACATGGTTAAGGCAGGTTATGATCCAACTAGTGACCCAGAAGATGAACTAGTGTGCAAAAAATGTCCAAGTGAGCTACCTAATACGTGCATAAGGTAGTGTATGATCGAACAAGTGAACCAAAACCAACATTAGTGTGCAAAAGGATGTCAAAGTGAGCAAGGAACGTGCATAAGGCAGCACTTGATCCAACAAGTGACCCAAAACCAACATTAGTGTGCAAAACAATGTAAAAGTGAGCAATCAACGTGCATAAGGCAGTAACATTTCCAACTACTGACCCAAATCCTACATTAGTGTGCCAAACAAACACCAAGTGAGCAAGGAACATGCATAAGGCAGCACTTGATCCAACAAGTGACCCAAAAATCCTGCATTAGTGTGCAAAACAAACACCCAATGAGCAAGGAACGTGCAAAAGGCAGCACTTGGTCCAACAAGTGACCCAAAACCAACATTAGTGTGCAAAACAAACACCAAGTGAGCAAGGAGCATGCATAAGGCAGCACTTGATCCAACAAGTGACCCAAAACCAACATTAGTGTGCAAAACAATTTAAAAGTGAGCGATCAACGTGCATAAGGCAGTAACATTTCCAACTACTGACCCAAAGCATGCGTTAGTGTGCAAAACAATGTAAAAGTTCGCAATCAACGTGCACAAGGCAGCACTTGGTCCAACTAGTGACCCAAAACCAACATTAGTGTGCAAGATCCTGTAAAAGTGAGCAATCAACGTGCATAAGGCAGTAACATTTCCAACTACATAACTACAATCATGCATTAGTGTGCAAAACACTGTAAAAGTGAGCAATCAACGTGCATAAGGTAGCACTTGGTCCAACTAGTGACCCAAAACCAACATTATTAGTGTGCAAAACAATGTAAAAGTGAGCAATTATTGTGCATAAGGCAGTCACTTGGTCCAACAAGTGACCCAAATCCTGCATTAGTGTGCAAGACAAACACCAAGTGAGCAAGGAATGTTATTAAGGCAGTGAATGATCAAACAAGTGACCCAAAACCAACATTAGTGTGCGAAAGCAATTCAAAGTGAGCAAGGAACATGCATAAGGCAGCACTTGGTCCAACAAGTGACCCAAAACCTCCAATAATGTGCAAACCCCCCCCCCCCCCCCGCCCCCCAACGAGCAAGCAAGGTGCATAAGGCAGTATATAACTACTAGTGACCCAAAACCGCCATTAGTGTGCAAAACAATATCCAAGCGAGCAAGCAACGTGCATAAGGCAGGTTATGGTCCATCTAGTGACCCAAAACCTCCAATACTGTGCAAAATAATGTTCAAGTGTGCAGATTACCACCAAAATTAAGAGGGAAACCGACAATATGAGCCTGCAAATACGAAATAAAAGCCTAGCCCGGATTCATCATCCAAACTCAAAAAACCAAACACCGAAAATCCGGTTTGGGGATCGGCCCCAAGTTAACCAAATAATAGAGTCGATTACATCGATAGGCAATACAAGCAATAGAAATTGTAAAGTCAACTATATTGCTTGAGAATTAGGGGAAAAAATTATACTAGGGTTATCGAGTTGGAGCCCGACGATGAGTATACAGTAGAAGAGGTCGGATTAAGGCAGGAATTCATGGGTCACCGAGATGATTTTCGAACTTGGAAATAGTGGGTAATCAGCCTATGGGTTCACCGTCTCTTCGAAATCCTCACATGGCGCCTCATCTACTACCTAAAAAGTGGGCGAATCCGAAATTTGAAGGCTAAAAGCAAATTGGAGAGAGGAAGGAGGCCCAGTAACCGGAGCGCCTGCTGAGCAGCAATGCTGGATGGGATGGAGGAAAAGGCATCAGAGCCACTGACAGCAGCACATGGGCGCCGGTGTGGAGGAAGCCGAGATTCGCAAACAGGAGAAAATACGGATGAGACAGAATAACATGGGAGCTCGATTGAACAGTAAACCCAGCTAGGTTTACTGTATAACGGGTGAAAGGGACATTCAAGCTGAACTATAGCATTAAACGACTTGAAAATAGTAAGACACTTAAATCTCACAAATGTAAATAGTATTTTTTTTTTTAATCATCATAAATAAGAACATCTTTGAAAAACTTTTTAACTTTTAAAACCATCATATATTAAGCTCGGCATTGCACCGTCATAGCGTGCTAGTCATGCAAAGAGTGGGCTAGCTAATCCCAAACCAATGGTGATAACATCATCATCATCAATGGTGTACAATGTCATTTTAAAAACAAAAAAATATATACATACATATACATATATATACTTTTTATCAAAATGTCATCATAAGAGAAGTATTAAAAAAAATCATAACATCATCATCAACATCAAAATATATATTTCTCAATTCTTTGATTCTTGTTATAGGTGAAAGTGTACTTACATAAATGCCTTAGCCTTTTTAAATTTTTCCTACTGTGATGCGTGATTGAGGCTAAGAGTGCTTGCCTTTAGAACCGTTCTTGCCATAAGTTATAAATATAAATAAATTACAAAAATTTATTAATAATTCATCAAACATATTCATCATATTATAACAGTGCTTAATATGCCTATTTCATCATCCAAAAATATCAAAATACAAAAAACCTAACAATTACATAAATTACAAAATTTTATAAAAACTGGCAGCCGAAACTTTGTCCCTTCCGAAATTTATAAAAATTCACACAATTCTCAAAATGATCTAAAACTAATTTTATAAGTAAGTAGACATTCATATCTTTCTAGCGATATAAAATTTGTTAAAAACAGAGACTGTTTAGACCCTTAATTATAGTTTCGAAATCTGATCACCAAATATTTATAAAACTAGCAGCTAGACCTCTGCCCGTTTGAAAAATCATAAAAATTCACACAAGTATCAAAATAACCTGAAACTAGTTTCGAATGAAAGTAGACTATCAAAGCATTCTAATAAGACTAAATTCGTTAAACACAGAATCCATTTGGACCCTCAAACAAAATGCTAACTTTTGAACACAAAACCTCAAAATTCCAATAATTGTAAAATCCGAATTTCAGATTAAAAAAACTATATATATATATATATATACATACATTAAAAATAAAATTCACACACACAAAATACAACCCTAAGGCATGTTTTTAACTCAAAATCCTAAAATCACCACCCAACAAAATCATGAATTAAGAGATAAAAACCTTAAAATAAGTTTCTATCAAATGATAAAATAGCTATCAACATGAACTCGCAAAAACCATTGAAATTAAAATACAACCAATTTTATAGACTTCAATCTCAATATCAATATCAATTATCAATCCAAAACCAGTAGTACAACCATCACTATAGACCGAATCATAAACAAGATCATCAATATGTCTCCTAACCAATTATATTGAAACTTCCATCGGAGACATCAAGGCCATCAAAACGTAATCATTTATTAGAAAAGGAAAAAAAAAACAAACAAACAAAAAAAAAAAAAAAAAGAAACCATGATCATCAAGCAAGGATAAAAGAAAAAATATCTTTCCCACTAGAATCGTCTTTACGGTTTTGAAAACAAAATGACAGAAGAAAGTAAAGGCTGACGATAATGGTGGCAAGGTAAGGGAGGTAGAAGAATGAGATAGAGAGACTAATAAGAATTATGCATGAAGTTTCTTCAGAAGGAGAGTTATGAGAGAGATAATTGATTCTAATTTTAATAAGAGTTTTTAGGCTGTCAAGGATCTATTTTGAGTGTGTGAATTATATGAGAAAGCTAAAGAATTGCGTCAAAATTTAAGAAGGTAATTTTTTTTTCCCTCTTTCTCTCTTCATGTTCCTGATTGACTCTTCTCTCTCTCTCTCTTTTTTATACATATATATACACTATACACTATATAACTTACATATAATTAAGTAATATATATATGTACCTTACATATATATATATATATGACGTTGAATACAGAAAACTAAAAAACAGTAACATACACATATATTGCAGACAATATATGTATATAAGGTAACAGCAGAAAACTAAAAAAAAAAAAAAAGTAATATATATATATATAAGAAAAACATATGCACATATATATATGTTATTAATAATAGATGGCACACAATAATATATTTGTAATGCCGAGTTTAATTAATTTAAAATAACTAAGTTTAACAAATGTGTTTAGTATCTTATTAGTATTATTATTAAGCGCTCATTAGTAGTTATGTTAATCATTTTTATGAGTTTTTTTTAGTATTTATGTGCTACTGAAATTGTTTAATTACATTTTTAAGTAACTATGCAGAGGAGAGTTGACAACCGCCGGAAGTAAAGTTGATCAATGTGCTTTGTCCATAGGATTGTTTGTATAAGAATGGTAATCTAAAGTTATAGAATATACTTTAAATGAAGTTTATTAAAATTTTTATGGATTTATTTGCAAAGAAATTTTTTTTTTTAAGGATCTAGTATAATTTTAAATTCTTTTGGGCATTTTATAAAATGTTTAAAATTTTGTGTTGCTGTTGTTTTTATAAGTGCTTTACAGCTGCCTTTATCTGATATTAAGCTTATTTAGCCAAATCCTCTTCTTCCTCACACCATTTGTTTCCAGATGGTTCTAAGTGCAACAAGAGGGAAAAAAAAAAAAAAAAACCCAAAACACAAAACTTCAACAACTGATCTTCTCCATCATAAGACCTTCTCCCCCTCCTAATTCACAAAACAAATGAAGACTAAACTTCACTCAAAAACCCATTCTCGGATTCCACCCAAACACCCATTTTTCTTCCAAGGTAGTTGAGCTCAAAGTGAAGTTTGGCATCATTTTTGGAGTCCGAATCTTATAAGCTATCTAAGGTCAGTTTAAAATAGGATTTTTAATGGATTTTGAAGCTAATCAAAGCTGGAAATATGATGTTTTAATTTGTGTGTGATTTGAATTACTTGAGATAGTTTTATGTTAAAGTGGGATGTGATTTCTCATCTAAATGTGAAATTTCTGATTTTATTCAAGATGCTTGATGGTTTTATGTTATTTGAGATGTAAAACATTGTGAGGTCTGATTGGAAAAGAGATTTGATTGTTTTTAACGTATTTTATTGCATTGAAGGTGTTTGTGAAAATATTTGACTGAGATTTCAAAAACAGGGCACTAGGATTTCGAATTTCGTTTCTTTGGTTATACCCTGTATTTGAAGCTGAAATTTTATGAAGTTAAAGTATACATATGAATCTTGCTCCCCACAAAATTTCAGGTGAAAATGTTATAAATCAGATTTTTGGTGAATTTTTGAATGTTGGGTTCTGTAGCTGGAAATTGGTGGACAGCCACTAGGTAAAGAATTTGTTTGTACTTAGAATTTGTCCTAAAGGACCTTAAATGGTTTAAAATGTTGAAAAGTGATTCTATAATGCATATTTTTCTATTTTATATGATTGGTAATGGATGGAAGATATTTTTTTTTAAATGTAAAATGACTTGGATCTTAAGACAAGCACGATCAACTTCCTCGAAACAGTGGAGTCAATTTTTATGCAGAAGTTTAATTTTAAAGAGGTAAGTAGGAATTCTACTTATTGTGTCATAGAAACTTAAAAAAGTATATGATATAGGGTTTTAATGTTTTTGACAAATGTTTAATATTTCAAATGAAACTATAGATATAATGTTTCTCTTCATTGGAAAGGGTATGATTTGCAAGTAAGAAAGCTAAAGGAAGTATGGTTTATTGAAAGCTTTTATGATATGTTTATAATGTTTTAAAGGTTTGCAAAGTTTTAGATATGGCCGATGAAATGATGGGAATATCTATGGAATGTGTAACCCCATTATATTGATGTCATTGGGACTGACTGATACCCACGAATGGGTCCGGGAAGGGACATAACTGATACCAACGTTTGGGATCCCAATGACAGTAATGAAAGTGTTTGGCCAAACCTAAAGGAAATGAATGGTAAATGATTCTGTAGTTTAAGCCCAATTTGTGCCATATCTCAAGGGTTTTCATGTTATGATTTAAATATTGATTTGGATTTCTATTTGCTGTAAGAAGATTCAAAATTCATTGAAAACTGTATTTTGGATACATATTGTAGTTTAAAGGTTTTGTATTTAATTATGTTCCGCTTACTAGGCTTTTAGCTCACTTTAAAATTTCATGGTATAGGTGAGGAAGAAAAGAATGAGGAAGCAACATAGTGGCGGGCTGAATCTCTTTTGGGAACCTGATATCACGGAATCGATGTACATACTAAACTAAAGTTGTTTAATGAAAAATGATTATCAAAAAACTCTGTGGGCTAAACTAGAAAAAGTTTTGTTTTCAGATAGTGCTAATAATATGAAATAGTTGTGATACCAACTTTTCATATTTTGACTAAACTTTGATGAAAAGTCTGTAAATATTTTATATTAATATCTTATCATATTACCATACAACTATCTTGGTTTTACTATGTGTAATACCTACTTTTTCTATGATTATTATTTCCTTTTTAAAGGAATTAAATGTATGCCGTATCGGCATTTATGAAAAAGTTCACTTCAGAACTTTATTATGTGTTACGAGTTCTTATAGCTTTATAAGACTCGAGTATGCTTGTTTTGAATGATAAATGGTCTTTTCGGATGAAAAGAGATGAAATTCACATCATTTTAGGAAAGTCAAAGGGTTGACCATTAAAGTCAACTTTGACCCGGAAAAGTCAAAGTTTGACCAAAATGGTCACAACCCTCACTGTACAATTTTATGATATACAGTATGGGAAAAATACTGTGAAAAACTCATTTTTTGGATAAGATGACATAATTGAGAACTAAAACCACTATAGAAAAATCAAGCACGCAAAAATAGGGTACAGGGCTAAAGGGTTCGAAAAAATAAAGAAAAAATTTTTTAGCCCGATTTTTCACAGATAAAATTTTTATGACAGTATAAAATATTAATACTATGTATTAGTACAACACAGTATTAGATTTATCTATGTTAAGTTCAAATTATACTGTTTATTGGAAAAAGGAGCCAAACGAGCCTTTATGATTTATGACATCATAAATCTTTTGAATTATGACATCACCAACTTTTTCAAGAACAAATCTCCACATGACATGTGTCTTGTGCTAGCTATTTCTTGGTTGTCTTCCACCTCAAAACAGCCGGCCAAAGGGAGGGATTTTTGTGCAAAGTTTCAAAAATTTTGGGGGCCAAATTGCAAACAATTTTGTGTCCCACATTGCCTATAAATAGGGCTGCCTCCACCCCTTTTTAAATCAGAAAAAGCAGCTCCATTATGCCCAAAAATCTGCAGCAAAAACCGAGAGCAAAGTGAGAGAAAATCTGAAAAAAAATTTTGAACCAAGTTTGTGTGTGTTGTTCGGTTTGTGAGGGAGAGCTAGAGAAAGTGAGAAAAAATTTTTCCAGCCCTTGTTCTTGGCTGTAACCGTGTCCAGCAAGCAGGAAAAAGTGAGAAAAAAATCAGAATTTTTAGGGGAGAGCTTGAGGGAGAGTTCGGGTTTCAATCAAACAAGTTAGGGGTAAGTTTTCGGAACCTTTTTCTCTTCCTAGCAGCCCACGGTTTGTGCAGGAAAAATAAGAGAAAAATTTTCAGATCTTTGGTGCATGTTAGGTGTTCTAGCCGTGCCTTAGAGGAAGGCACTTTTGAGCCAAAAATCAGCCAAGTTTGGTGCATTTTGGTGAGCCAAAACCGGGTCTAGGGAGCTAGAGTCAAGGGTGTGAGATTTGGTTCAAGTCCTAGAGCCAATCCCTATCCACTTCAAGGTAAAATTTTTCAAAAGCTTTAATCCTTTTCCAATCAAGTTTTTAAGTTCAAATTTAAATGTATTTGTTCAAGTCAATGGTTGTAAGAGCATAAGCTCATTAATTTAGTTTTATGCCCTTAAAGTGCTTGATTAGATTGCTAGATGTGGTTTGGTTCCTTTATGCTCATTAATATGTTTATGTTTGTTTGGAATGTTAGGATTGCATGTTAGAAGTCTTACATGAGGTTGTATGTCCCCTAGAAGTATGTTTGAGCATGTGATTGTATGCTAGGAATTTATTTGGT
Source organism: Ficus microcarpa (assembly GCA_025413485.1). NCBI lineage: Eukaryota > Viridiplantae > Streptophyta > Magnoliopsida > Rosales > Moraceae > Ficus > Ficus microcarpa. Next base: position 23,087,000 of record CM046376.1, read on the forward strand.
ATGTGATGGAATGAATGAATGTTGAATGCTTGAATGGTTTGAACATGCTAGCCATGCAACCCTAGGTTACGACTCGGTTTCTATGGGCTGCATGAACGGGTTAGGGCTGCATGTTGGGACATGCAAGACGTTAGGAACGCTGCATGATGTGTCTTTAAGCTCCCGATGTGATCGGTTGAGGTAGAAACCGAAAATTAGGACGTAAACCAAATTTAGTAAGCAAGGCTGCCAGTTCGGGTTCCAAACTGGTCGGCCTCAGGAAATCGGTAATTGTAGGCCTTTAGAGGCCGAATGGGCAAAAACGTAAAACACAAAACTTGTAGAACAGGGTCTTTCCTAGGGGGCAGCGTGGACCGTTTCTCAAAATGAGGTTCCAAAAGCCTCCGTTTTTACGAAAAACCGAAGATGGTCCATCAGGACGTAGTTTTTATGATTAACCGGGTTCAAACTAAAACTGGTATTAATCGGTGCAGAACCAGATTTTGCTTAAAACACAAAAGTTTTAGATCTCTTCGAGAGCTAGAACTTTCGTAAAGGAAACTTTTTCTAATTCCAAAAGGATTTTAAACTATAAATTGAAATCTGAAAACTGTGCAGGGAACAAGACATTCCTGCACAGAATTTTATAGAACCCATAGAGAAAAATTGTTTTTCTGTCCAAACGCTGTTTTGAACACGGAAACTGTTCCAAAGACAGTTTCAAACCCTCAAACGTTTTATAAACCCAGTTTTAAGATTCAAGGATTTTTAAGGGGAATTATAGCAGTTTTTCGGCTCTTGTGCCAAAGTTTTTTCAAAGACAAAGAAAAGAAATTGAAATGTTCAAGTTCAAGGTTTGCTAGATAAAAAGTTAAGACGAACGGTGATCGGGAATTTATACCCGAATCACAGGGCTTAGCCCCAAAGCTCGAAGTTGACCCGAATGGAGGGTTGACTTTAGTAACCTAGAGGTTGACTTCGGTTAACCTAATTCGGATTAGGATTACGATAAGTTTAAGGTTAGGTGTTAGCCTAACCTAACCTTTTTACGCTCTCACATGTGATAAATATGAAAGGTTATCCAACGTAACCACATATAAAATGTTTTAAGGTAGAGGGGACATATAACCAAAGCATTGCATGAATGTTGGTGGATAACCAACATTATTATGATCATAGGCTAGAGTATTAACTAGTCCTTCGATTAAGCAGGAGGTAACCTGCAGCTGAGCCCCGAGTTGGAACAGCGTTACGACAGATATAGACGAGGTAAGTACAACACCGCCTACAGCATAGGCTATTAGTTGTACACTTGCCTAGATATTATTGTTGTGCTATGTGTTATGATGTGACACTATGTTATATGTATGTAATAAATTTATGCTATGAAATGTGTTAAGTAAGCAACGTATGCTTACGAAATATATATTAAGTGCATATGAATCATGATAAATTGACATCGAACGAGACGTTCATGAGATGGGATTATGTATGACACGATTAAGAATAATAAGGTGAAAAGTAGGTAAAGGCGATACGTTGCCAGTGTCGTGCCACCCGCACCAGGTCGGGTTGGACTGTGAATTGAGTTGGATTTGGTTTGGCCGCCCCAACCAATTCATGGTCGCGCGCCAGGTACGAACACACATGTTAAGGGCCCCTAAGTAGAATTAGTAGATGCAGAAATAAGTAAACATAATATGAACATAATTGGTTCATGCATGCTATATGTCTTGAAGTATATGCTATAGAATGATGGTATGTTTTGAGATAAGTTATAAGTTGCAGTATAGGAGTTGTACTTGCTGAGCGAAAGCTCATTGTGTTAAGTTTGTGCTGTAGGTAAACAACCTGCTGGCATTTGATGATGCAAGGTGGAATCGCGTGGCCGGGCACTGTGAATAGTGGAAATGGGGACTGCTACGCGTTTTGTTAATTATGTTAGATTATGGAATGTTTAATTATGGCTACTGAGTGGTATGCCCAAGAAATGCTACTGATCATGTTTTATGTCTCGTATATGTATATACGCCTTGTATAAAAAAAAAAAAAAAATTTCCGCTGTGTTTCATGTAATAATTAAGTAAGTTGTAAAAGCTATGTATGAATGCATGTATGTATGTATGGTAACGGCCTGTGCTAGGTGGGTCGTTACACTATGTTTCTGTGTTATGACAGATTTTATGAATGTATGGATTAGTACATATTCTAGTTAGGTTTAGTTAAAGGCTAAACTGGCTAGAGGGTGTTACAATATTATTGAATATAAATAGAAAAAATTACTTTCATTCTCATCTAATTTGATAAATGGGGAAAGAAAATATACAATGAATATAGGAATTAAAGACTAAAAGTCAATCCCCAAATTCCCAAATTCCATGATTGAAAAATAGAAATATTAGAATTAGATAGCTACTTTAATTTGAGATCCTAATAATAGAATTAGGAAATATCAATAAGTAATTAGATATATATATATATGCTTGTATACAATATATCTACACAACAAAATAATCTCACAATTTCATCAAATCATCATATAAATTTATTAATTTGACATGAACTTTATTCTAGCACATTTATTCCTCATCAGGTCACTTGTGAAAATTAACTCAACATAACGTTAGAGTAAACGATTATAATATATGACAAGGTATGTCCGTTATACCCTTCATGACTCGTTTAGGAATAATCAATTCATGGGGTCGATGTACTTTTATCTTCAACGAATGGTCTAGATTTAGTTACGATTATAAATAAACTTTCTATCTTTATCCATGGATTCCTTACTCATACTCATTCAATTGGAAGTATTGATCCAATTAAAAAAAATTATGTTTCGTAATTTCATAATCCAATATCCAATTTTTCAATTTATAATTGACTCTTGGATACAAATCATGAGAATGTATATTCATCACCTTACCTATGTGAATTTCTAATTTTAAATTTCTAACATTATTGTTAATTAGCATTTGGGGTGTTATAAGATGTCCCCCCAAATGGGCCCTAAATGAGAAATTACGAAATTACCTTTATAATTAGGTTAAAAGGGAAAATATTTAGTATTTATGGGTAACTTTGTAATTTCACATTTAATAAGAATAACGAGTGCCACGTTCACTATCAATGAGTGTCACTTTTGCTGTCAACGAGTGTCATTTTGTAGTTTCACATTTAGTACGACCAATTCATGCTATTACATTTAAAAACAAGGAAATTTCTGTCAAAAATTTAATTGAGCGAAGAAATTCGCAAATATTTTAAAAGTTCAAGGGGAAAGAATGTTAAAAAAAAAAAAAAAAAAAGAAATTGAGGAGCATTTTGTGGCAAGGCCTTAAATTCAAGGAAAAAACGGCAAAATTTGTTCAGAGATTTATGACTCTGTGAATGTATGTGTAGAACTTTAAAAATGATAGCTCAGGTAAAAATGAGTGTTGGACAAGTCGTTTAGTATATAAGTAATTTTTTGGTAAATTAGTAAATAAGTAATTTGTTCCATAGACGTTTAGAACCATAAGTTAAATAAATAGGCGTTCCATTGTTTACCAACTAGAATAGACTATTTTCCTTACTCGTGTTCTCTATTGGTTGTTATGTGTATCCCCTGTTTTTGCTCTGTTTTTCATTGAAAATGCACAAATATCTTATGGAAGACAAAAAGATGGAATGAGCAGAGGGAAGTCGATAGGAAATGCTAGAGCATATTGTTTTCCATTTGGCCTGCTATGCCTGGGTTGAGATATCGGTAATAAGATTGAAAAGAAAAATAAAGTGATAGAAAAGAGGATCATTGATTTTTTTTTTTTTTTTTTTTTAGTGTTTATTTGCCTATTAATTGGTGTAAAGGGAAACAATCTCATTTCCTTTCTAATGTTTACTTAAATACAGTAATGTCCTTTGATAAAATGTCCTCTTACCCAACCAAGTAATCATTGGCACATGAAAATTATTAAGAGTACATAAGTAAATTTGATATTTATTCTTTTGACATGAAATCAATACCAAAGAGGTTATAAGATTGACATTCTTTGTTTTTCATTCATTATAAAGAAATCATACTAAAAAAAATATTCTTGATACTTATTTTAAATATATTGCATATAGTTTAATTCACATTAAATTATTGCACATGTACATTTTTTAAGATGTTAAATTTCATTTTTACTCCTAATGTTTATTCTCTCTCTCGTCTCTCTTTCACACTTCTATCTCTTTCCCTTCTCTTTTCTCTCGCTCTCCTTTGTCTCTCTTTCCTCTGTCTCTTTCTCTCTCCTTATTGACTGGAGACTGCAGCGAAATCGTCGACATCATCGCAATCGCCAGAGTTCCCCGAGTGATTAGTAGTGGCCTCCCCCTAGCCCCTGTGGAATCGTTGGCCTTGAAATTGCAACAAAAGGAACCACAAGAATTGGGATGAAAATTGAGATTGTGATCACTTGTGGGTCGCTTTGTTGCTGGCAAGGTCGAGATTCGGATGAGCTACAAAGGTGGCGAGATGATGGAATGACAACTTTCTCTCTCTCCATTCTCCGATGAGTTGCGAGATGTATTTTTTGTCATCTTTGTTGTTACGAGATGTTTTTGAGTTTTGTTTCACAGGTTCTTCGTTAGGGGTGGGCAACTCCGTTGCACGTGTTGCTCCATTAGGTGGCTAGGGGGGGCAACGGGGTAGTGACGGTGAACAGCGGGGCTACAGGTGTGAGCAACGGAACGGCGAGGGTGGGCAAAGGGTTGGGTTTGGGTTTGGGTTAGGGTTTTGGTGATTTGGGATTTTGGGCTTTTTTTTTTTAATGACAAATATTTTGTTTTGGAGATAAAAAAAAAGGTAAAATAATTAGATTTACTAGAAAATATTATTTTTATCTTCTAAATAAAAAAACTAAAAATAAAGTAAATATTTTTTATTTATACTAGTAAATCCAATGATTTATCCAATGATTCACTGATAAATCCATGGATTTACATATTTATTTGACTTCTTTTTTCAACATTAATCTATTGTAAAAAGAATGTGGAAAATTTTAATTTGAAATAATATTGTCAACTAATCGAATAATTTACTTAGAAAATTTTATTAAAACCATTAATTCTTTTAAGAACCTTATCAAAATAACCTTCTTAATTTATATATTTATTTTTAAAACCATACCATGAAATAAAACCACACTGTAGAGAAAATCAAGCAAGTACAAATCTCATCTACGTTATGAAAACTAATGTTTTTCAATGCAAATTGTTTTGAATAAACTGTTTGATAGCATGTTTGATTGCATGATTTTTATGTTTTCAAGCTATTATGATATATGTCTCAGTTTCATAGCTTTGAGATTTTACATTGAGGTATGGCATACTGCATATTCATCATAAAATAATTAATAAGATTAAGCTAAGAAAAGTTAAGGGTGTCGTACCAGCCTTCCACAAGGGGAGGATCAGTTCAGTTAATTTCATTAGATATGGAGCAAGTACAATCTATGATTTCAGTGCTGTTAGGGGACCTTACAAACCCTAATAAACGTTTATGCCCACAGATAAGACAAGATTAGAAAATCCATAACAATAATAATGGATAATTCATAATTAAGCATAAACGGATCATACATGTTTTGTGAAATGTTTTAATTATTTTGCGAGAATATGTTTGTACTTACTGAGTGAAAGCCCATCATAAAATTTTTAAACTATAGCCAAGAAACCCACAGTGTAACAGATGGACTAGGTAGGCTACAAAGTGGATGTGAAGGATGGGATGTGATTACCACCACGTAGAATTTCTGCAAATATTTTAAGTATTAAATTATACTAATTAGTAATGTTCAAAGAAATCCAAACATATTTAAGGCACTTATTAGTAAGTAATTATTTAGTAATGACCAGTAAGTTGATATGTTGAAATGTTAGACTTGTTTTGTTTATCACAATGATATGTACATATTAATTATAAGTCATGTAAGATGTATGTATTCAAAAGAAGAAAAAAAAAATCTTTCTCAAATTTCAAGTATTAAAGCTAAGTATAGTAAGTAAGTGTAGTAACGGCCATGTAAATAGGGTCATTACAATGTAACAATGGCTTATGCTCTGTTTTTAGCCTGAAATTGGACAAGCTTTTATGAGACAAAAAAAGAGAGATGAGCAAAAGGAAGCCAACAAGAAATGCTAGAGCATTGTTTTCCATTTTCCCTGCTATGCCCCGGAATGAGGATTCAGTAAGGATATTATTAAATGACAATAAATTATATACGAGAATTTCAAAATGACTAGGATTAGAGAGGTGAGAAACAACGTGAAAGTTAAAGGGAAAACACGAACAATAAGCAACAGAAAATATAAAAGAGATTACACAATTTCAGGAAAAATATAGTGAAAAAAAAAATCATGCTCACTTGAAAGAATGAACATACAGAAAACAATAGAATCAAATACTTGGCACCGAAAACGACAATGACAAGAGTGAAATCAGAGTAACAAATTAAACGAATGACATACCGCGAACAAAAGGACAACAAAGTATTCATAAATATAAAGTTTCTAGCTCCGGAGCAACAAATTAAAAAAAAAAAAATTTATGATCGTTTCAAAACGTCACTGTTAATGTCATCATCTTAATACATTTAAGAAAGAAATATGAGGGTGAATCGTCAAGAATTAAAAAAAAATCAAAAAAGAAATATACGCTTTCCATAAGAAAAAGCAGCCTCTAGAAGTTGGTGACTCTGCTACAATTAGCAAATGAAAAAAAGAAAAGTGACCATATTTCTCTCTATAACAAAATTGTAGTTACATATGACCTTGTTTTTGTAATTTGCCCTGTTCTATGTCATAAATTAATTTGTCGTTTGGGAACTTGACTACATAAATAATTTGGATGTAATTTAAATAGAGGATTGGCGAAAGAACACGAGAGGCACACCGAATCCAACATGGAAATGTTTCATAATAAAATTGCAGAAACCTCACAACACAAATGACAATATTGAACAAGAGTGAACATTACATGACCAACATGAAACAAGAAGATCTTGAAGAGTTTGAAAAAGAAGAAACATGATTTATTATGACATAGAAACACACCTTTAATAGATTGACTGACCTCTACTCAAAACACCAGCTACATCAAGCTAGTTTCTTCTTCCAACTCGTCGAACTTGGAGAGCATTTCTCTTTGTTGATCTTCTCGTTCTCCAATGCACTCTAACAATGTCTGCAAGCCATTCAATTATCTTATCTGGGAGCACCATATATCCCATGGATATTCCAATTACGATTCCAGATCCAAATCCCCTCAGCACAATTTTCCAACCAATTCCATCATCTTCATGCTTCGAGTTCTCTGGAGATTCTTTAGCTCCTTCATTTCTGCATGTTTCGAACAAAGGGAATCCACATAATCCCAAGTTTCCGATGTACGAATTGCTTTCGACTGTCTCAAACTGCTTGCCACACGGTATGGGTCCCACCAATTTGTTCAGAGAAAGGTTGAGGAATGCAAGTTGTGTCAAATTTGCTGCCAGTTTGTTGGGAATCTCTCTAGAAAGCTCATTTGAAGAGAGGTCTAAGCCTTCCAAGTTGGATAAATTTCGCAACAAAATTGGAATAGGACCAACTAGCTTGTTATGAGACAAATTGAGCCCTTTAAGCATTTTTAGCTTCCCAATTGACATCGAAATCTCTCCTTTAAAGTTATTCATTGATGTCTCAATGATTGTCAAGATGGTTAGTATTTTTTTCTAGTTGAATCCCTGAGCCTTTCATTACCACCGTCACAGATTCTTGATAGTAGTCATTAGATCTAATGTACTCCAAGTGGCCGGTATGTGCATCCATCATGGCAACAAAATTCTTGAAATATTTTGTCGGTAAACGACCTGCAAATTCATTGTTGGAGAGGTCCAAGATTCTCAACTTCTGAAAGGGAAATCTTATCTTGGGATTTCCTATCGAACCAGAGAATCTATTTGTCCCTCTGCTATTTAATTGCTTGACTAAATTCAGAAACTGACATTTTTTTAACTAGTTTGAAAAACACGTGTAGAATCTTCCCTTAAAAACAAAAAAATAATTTTTCCTTAAAAAGAGAAGTTTTTTTTGTTGAGTTGGCATAAATTACCTCTGGAATTTGGCCAGTGAAATTGTTGTATGAAAGATCCAAAGGGAGTCTATTGAGGTTCAAAGAGGACCATGGAATCTGACCTCCAAAATAATTAAATGAAAGGTCCAAGGAAATGATATGTGTGAGGTTATCAAGAGGTGTGGTATATGGCCCAACAAAGTGGCAACCTCTTAGAGACAAATGAGACAAGGACCTTGCATTTTTAAGTAAACGAGTGTCAATGCAGAATCCAGTGTGAGAGAGATCCAATTTCCGAAGTGAATTGCTCCAATTAGACTTTGGAAAAGATCTAGAAAGTGCATATAATTCAATGACAAATAAAGTACCTGGAGTTTTGGCCACTGAAAAACGTTCTCTGGAAACTTCCCATGCAACTCAGACGAGCGGAGACCAAGAGTTGTCAACGAAGACGACAAGTTCATCAAGGAGAGAAGTGGCACAAGAGACATGTCAATGCCACACAATTGGAGTTCTCTTAGCTTTGTTAAGTTGTGAGCGAGTGCTTTTGTGGTAGCCAGCCCTATACGGATGTTATTTTCTCAATCGTATGCACCAAGTTAGAAGTTAACCAATTTGGAGAGATGGGAGATTTGCAGAGGGAAATTGCTGCTAAAGTTGGAATAGGCTAGCGCAAGGTGGGTCATGTTCTTGAATTGACCAAACTCCAGTATGATAGGGGAGCCATTGAAGTCGTTGAAAGAAAGGTCTAGCCTTTGGAGATGGCGACAGAAGAAAAGGCTGCTGTTGGAGCTAATAATGCCCTGAATCCAACTGCAGCTAAGGTTGAGGCCCATGACATACCCAGTAACTCCGTCGTACATGATTCCATCCAAGTGCAACATTTCTTTTCATCATTTCTTACTGAATCATTGGAGAATTGTTTGGTTTATTGAACCAATTAATTTCTGGAAAAAAAGTTCTCTTCTTCTTTTCTTCTTCTTTTCTTATTTTTATTTTTTATTTTTATTATTTTTCATTTAATGTCACTTGTATGTGCTTGTAGAACGTATGCATGCACGTGAATGGTAATTCAGAACTTTTGGTTGAGACTTCTAGAGTTGACTGTTTTGGTATTTCTTTAGGAATATACACAAGAATTGCAAGCGTTAAGTAGCTTTTTAAATTAAAAATGATTTGGTCATGGTGTTCTTATGAGTAAGAAGTTTAAATATTGTGATTGTAGTTGTGGGTCTTCTTTATGACTGTTGAAGCTAACGTGCATAAGCACTCGGATGCAAAAACTCGAACTTTTAAAGTTATTTGTCAATTGGGTATTTGCACGGTTTTGGGATGTGTAATTGGTTTGCGACCAAATTCTTCGTTTTTGGATCTATTTAGAGTAGCATTTTTGTCTTAAAAAATGATTTAGTCATGGTGTTCTTATGAGTATGGAAGTTTAAGTGTTGTGATTGTAGTTTCTGGGTCTTCTCTATGACTGTTGAAGACAGTGTGCATATACACTCCGATAGTAAAAACACGAACTTTTTAAGTGTTTTCCAATTCGTCATTTGCACGCTTATGCAATGTGGAATGGGTTTGTGTTTTCATTGCGAATTTTGAATTTGTGCCTTTAGATTTCTTTCCTTAACCCTTCGCTGTTTTTTAAGGACCAAATTCTTCAGTTTTGGATTTGGTTGGAGTGTTTTTGAATCGGGAATTAATTTTATGCAGGTTTTCAACCTAGCGGATGTATAAAATTTAACAGAAGAAAATTTCCTTCCAATATATAATAGGAGTTCCATTATAACAGAAATTTTCCCCCCTAAAAAAATGGTTATCATTATGGTAACTTTGTGTTTTCAAATCCCATTCAAACAAAAATTATATAATAAAAATATTATATATTATACAGTACATTATTTTTTAGGACATTGACTGTAAATGTTTTGCCCTTACAGCCGAAACAGGTTATTAAAGTGGGAAAAAAAAAAAGGAAAAAAAAAAAAAAGGAAAGGAAAAGAAAAAAAATTAAGCGTAATTTTTGAATTTTTTTATGCACTCAATATTTTAATGAAATTTCATTTGTGTCCTAATTTATAAAGAATAATTATAATTAACTTTTCTCCTACTTTCAAAAAAAAATTATAACTTTTATCCTATTCACTGATGTTGTTCTGTCCCAATTTTATAGGACAAATTACATAACCACATATTTTTTTAATTAGTGCCCCCATTTAAAATATATATATAGCTTTGCCAGCTGAGTATCACGTACGATAATATTTGTGGCGGTTGAATAAACTTGTCACAAAATACTCAAGATACAAAATTTTCCAACCCAACATTCACATTGCACACCCGAAATTTATGCATAAGATGGTATGAAAAAGAAGAAGTAAATGAATACTGAAATTCTCATTTCTGTGCGAGGTTTGGTTGGACTGCCTTGCACGAAGGGCTGGTCAGTGCTGTAAACCCAAAACTTTTCATAGAAATGAGAAAAAGGACTAAGAGTGGTGCCACTGTAACGATTCTGAGGAGGTTGGTCATAAGGCTTATGCAGTTGAAAGTTGTTTGTCGAGCTAGATTCACCGCCCTCAATCCATCGGTCGGAGCGGCCATTGTCATGTGTTGGCCATTGTTTTTAAAGAAGCTCAAATAAACCACCAAGATTAGAAAGCTTTAGCAGAAATTTTTATCCTTTTTTTTATTTTAGAGTCTTAGTAATACAGATATGGAAGCTTATTGTGGCACGTACTTTTAACTATTTATATAAGTTGAAAATGAGTTGAAGAAAAGGAAGAGAAGACCTCCACAAAGTTGCACTAGATAAAATTTGACAATATCATCTTCTTCTACAGGTGGGATTTTGCCGCCAAACTTTAAGGAGTCCATACCTACACGTCACTTATAGTTTCGGTTTATGGGGAAAAGAAGTAGGATTAAGGGCCTGTTTGGTACATAGGATTAAGGAGAGGATGTCTCAGGGAGGTTGGCGGGGGGGTGGGTGGGGGTTTCGCCGGTTTTTTTTTTTTAAATTTTATTTCTTTCATTTTTTTTACTTTTTTTTTTTGTATGTATAATTATAAACTAAGGTACATTATAATTTTCATACACAAGTAATATTTCAGCCATTGAAATCAATCGAACAGTCTATAAAATAAACTTTATCGGTTGGGTATATAAAATGGGATCTACTAGAGCTTTTTATGATTATAAGTAAGATACGACTTTTTTTTTCTTTTTTTGGTAAATAAAAAGCAAGATAGGACTTATGAATGAAAAGTTCATGTAAATGTACTGGGCTACCAAAAAAAATAAATACATGTATATGTTTGTTTAATGATCAATTATTAATTTGTTTTTTAAGGAGACGTTTATTTATTTATTCTTTTATATAGGATTTAGAATCTATCTTATTAGCGAGCAATTGTATAAAAATCACAATCCTAAGCCGACCAAGCTTCTTTTTATTTTTATTTTTTATTTTTAAATTTAATTAATTAATTAATTTATTTTTGTGGTATTCACACAATCAAGCTCTACAGCTTAGTCTATAGGAAAGAGCAGCCATCTCAGAAAGTATGATTTCTACTATTGTTTTCGTAAACAATGTCCTTGTTGTGTTTTTTGAACGGATTTTAGACGATGATTCATCTAAAAACATCGTTTATTATCATTATGGTAATACTGATTAGAGAAATTAATGAGGACTAATAAGAAGTTAAGTCGGTTTATGAATCAATAATTCTTTGACTCATTCAAGTTCAATACTTTTATTCTATTCCACAATTACACATTAAAAGAATTAGCTAGATCCTCGCGGTTTTGACTGATATTGATAGAGAAATGCAGGAAAGAGACGTAAATATTATGGTGACAGATTTTGCAATATATACACTATACAACTACATATATGTATATACGTTACATAAATATTTTGTCTAATTCACACCAAGCGTACTTACTTTTCTCCTAGCAATTGTTTGCGATTTCATTGCATACAATGTATGCTAGAAGGGAGCTTGAATTTTAGTTCAATTGGGAGACTATTGAGAAAAAGGTCACATTTAAGAAAAAAAGTAATACAGCTAGAAAATAGGATGAGAAAGGAATTAGATGCAATCAAAGAAATAACCAAAAAAAAAAAAAAAACATTAATAATAATAGGGTGAGAAAGGGCACAAAAACAAATAATAACCTATTATTTCTTTCATAGTGTCAAGAACATAGTGCAAAAGCACGTTTTCAACTTCGCGGTGGGTGGTTCCTTTTCTGTGTCTGTCATTTTCTTTCTGCTGGCTGAAAAATGCTAAATCAAGAGTCAATGAATTTTAGTCTTCTAATATAAATTCAACTCCTCTACCGCCTAACTTGATATGTTAATTGAAAATATATATCTAGTTTCAATATCGTACCACATCAACTTAAAAGTCATATTAATTAAATTTATTGTAACATTATAATAGGAACAAAACTAATGGAAAATTTGAGCCAAATCCCTCTAATATATGGTTGCAGTGATGAATTAGTCACAATATTATTATGTAAGTGGGGACACATGTTCCCGCTTAATTTTTAAAATTTTAATTTTGTTTTTTAAAATTTTAGTTCTATCCTAACTTTACAGGAAAAATTATGCTTTTCTCGTAAAAACAAAAAAAACAAAAAAAAAGTTATTGTATCCCTATATTACAAGAAAAATTCTGATTGCGTTTGCATTTAATAAATAAAATATGTAAAAATGTCTTAATTCAATATATATATATATATATATATATTTTCACTATGTCCTAATTGGAAAAAATTATGACCCCATGATTGTATGGTTGTGAGCTTAAAAAAGTGCATCGAAAAGTCAATTAGCAAAATAACTTCAACAGCTTTTTTATTTTGTTAAATAGTCTTCCAAAAATTTTATTAGCAAAATGACTTCGAACAATCAGGAATGACAGAGGTTGTTCCTAAGTTAAAATAAAAGAAGGTTATTTTGCTAATTTTAATTTTTGAGGTTATTATTTTGGTAAATATTATGTCGGAACAAGCACTTTTGTAATTATGTAATTTGTTCCAATAAAAAAAAAATTCAAAACCAGAAGTTAAATAAGCACAGGAACTCAGAGGGGGTGGGGGTGGTGCGGTGTGGTGTGGGGACGAGAAAAGAAAAGAAAAGGAAGATGCTTCATCGTTTCTCTACAATAGTAGACTCATTTGTAGGCATCTCCTGTTTTTGCTCTGTTTTTCATTGAAAATACACAAAGCTCTTGTATGAGACAAATAGATAGTTTTCCATTTACCCCGCTATGCCCGAATTGAGGCTTCGGTAATAGGATTGGAAATGAAAGTAAAGTAATAAGAAAGATGATTATTGATTTCTTTCTAGTGTAAGAATTGACGTTCTTTATTTTCATTATTTATTTTAGGTGTAGCCGCTAAATTCTAATTCATCATTTTGTAAGTCACGAATCTGATTTGACGGATTAGGCCTTAATACAGTCCAATCCAATCTATAACATCAGATTACGCGGATATTGAATTTACAAATTTAATTTGTAGACTTTAGAAACTAAAATTAATATACTAAACCATAAAATATTTTAATAAAATAACAATATAGCGATTTTACATAAAAAACGAAAAATTAACAATAAAAAGGCTATGCTCTTCATGCAGCTCAAAGTGGGAACGGTTTAAAATCATAAAACTTTCAGAAAAATAATCTTAGAGTTGGACTTTCAACGTGATTTTTTTAATCTGATTAAAAAAATTTCATCAAAGATTCTTTTGAAACTTCGTAACGAATTTTTGGTTTTTGTTTCTTTTTCTTATTTTGTTGTTATGTGGTTTTTTATTCTTATTTTCTTTGTAATTTTTGGAATATTTTAAAGTTTTTTTAATTTGGTTAAAAAGGATTTCGTGTAAACTTTTTTTTTTTTTTTTGAGTTTCTATTAAGAAGTTTCGGTTAGTGTTTTTTAAAATTTTCGTATTATGATTTTTTGTTTCTTTTTATATCTTCGTCATTGTGCACTTTTGTTTAAAGTTTATTTCTTTTATTAATTTGGTTAAAAAAGATTTCGTCTAAATTTTTTTGGAATTTTGTTAGGAAAATTTTTAAAAAGTTTCGTACGGAGTTTTGGTTTTTTTTGTTTCTTTTTCTTGTTTTGTCATTCTATGCTTTTTCAATTTTTTATCTTTCTTATATCTTTTAGACAATATATTATTTACACACGCACCTAGTAAAATTATATTAGAGCAAAAGAAAAACAACAAAATGATCAAAGATAAAACAAACTAAATGCTTAAAAAATAACTAAGCGAAAGTATTAATATAAAAAGTAACTAGAAAGGAAACAACTAACGTTCAAAAGAAAAGGAGAAAGGAAAAAACTAACTTGAATGGAAAAAAGAGTAATTAGAAAAGAAAAAATAGTTATAAAAGGTTGAGAAGCAAAAGGATGTTTAAACAAAGTAAATTTGATTTAAAAGATAACATTTTAAAGGCAATATTTGTTAAAAAAATAATATTACAAAAGAAAAAATAGTTATAAAAGTCTATTTAAGAAAAAAAGTTAAATAAATGAGGATGTATATAATTGAAAAAGATTATTCCATAATAGGGAACGGAAAAACATATGATCATAAAGAACAAAAACAAAATTAAAACTAAAACAAAATTTAAAAAAGAAAACTCGAAATGATAAAAGCTAGAAAAAGAAGGGGGGGGGAGGGGGGGACACAAAAACCGAAGCACTATGCAAATAAACGATTAAAAAAATTGCTCTAATGAATAGAGATGGTAAATATAAGGAAAAAAGTGTAGATAATTTCGAAAAAAAATTACATAAGGACAAATTAATATATACTATTCAAAGAAAAATCAAGAAACGACCAAAATAAAAAGGATAAAATATTTTAAAAGCAACCAAACGAAATTATTTACATATAAAAAAAAACACTAAGGTATATATGTGATAATAAAAGTAAATAAGAGTATATTTGCTATTTGCAAAATGAAAAATTTTAATATAAACGTCAAGTATATTCAACAGCATATTTATTTCTATCATCAATAACAAAAGTGAAAATAGGTTTTTATTTTTTTTAATTTTAAGAGTTTGACTTTCAATGTGATTTTTTTAATTTGATTAAAAAGTTTTTCATCCAAGATTCTTTTGGAGTTTCGTAACGAATTTCGGGCTTTTGTTTCTTTTTCTAATTTTGTTGTTATGTGTTTATTTATTCTTATTTTCTTTTTAATTTTTGAAGTATTTTTTGGATTTTATTTTGTTTTTTTAATTAGGTTTAAAAGGATTTCGTCTAAACTTTTTTTTTTTTTTTTTGGAGTTTCTGTTAAGAAGTTTTGGTAAATTTTTTTTTTAAATTTTCATATGGAGTTATTATTATTATTTTTGTTTCTTTTTATATTTTTGCCATTATGTACTTTTTTTTTTTTTTTTTAGTTCTCTCTTTTAAACTCTTCTATCTTTTATGAATTTGGTTAAACAAGGCTTTAACTAAATTTTTTTGGAATTTTTTTTATGACTTTTTTTTTAAAGTTTCGTATGGAGTTTTGGTTTTTTGTTTCTTTTTCTTGTTTTGTCATTCTATGTTTTTTTCGGTTTTTAATCATTCTTATATCTTTTAAACAATATATAATTCACAAGCACTCTTAGTAAAATTATATAAGAACAAAAGAAAAACAACAAAATGATCAAAGATAAAAAAAACAAACGAAATGCTTGAAAAGTAACTAAGCGAAAGTATTAATATAAAAAGTAAGTAGAAAGGAAAAAACTGACGTTCAAAAAATTAAAAAAGAGAAAGGAAAAAACTAACTAGAAGGGAAAAAAGAGTAAGTAGAAAAGAAAAAAATAGTTATAAAAGGATCAAAAGCAAAAGGATGTTTAAAGAAAAGTAAATTTGTTAAAAAATAATATAACAAAAGAAAATATAATTACTACAGTCACATTTAAGAACATACAATATTTTAAAGGCGATAAGATAAAATTTCAAAAATAAGGATATATGTAATTGAAAAGGATTATTCCATAATAGGGAACGGAAAACATATGATCATAAAAATTTAAAAAAATTAAAAAAAAAAAAAAAACACACACACACAAAATGATAAAAGCGGGAAAAAGGGGTAAAAAAACACAAAAACAAAAGCACAATGCAAAGAAACAATTAAAAACAAGAGTATCAATAATAAAAAGAAATGGGAAATATAGAAAAAAAAATTGAATAAGGACAAATTAATATATAATAGTCAAAGAAAAATCAAGAAACGAGCAAAATAAAAAGGATAAAATATTTTAGAAGCAAACGAAATTATTAAAAAAAAAAACACTAAGGTATATATGTGACAATAAAAGGAAGTTTAAATAAGAGTATATTTGCTATCTGCAAAATGAAAATTTTTAATATAAATGTCAAGTGTATTCAATAACAAATTTATTTCTAGCATCAATAATAAAAGAGAAAATATTTTTTTTATTATTTTTTATTTAAAGAGTTGAACTTTCAATTTGATTTTTTTTAGTCAGAGTAAAAAGGCTTTCATCTAAGATTCTTTTGGAGTTTCGTAATGAATTTGGGGTTTTTGTTTCCTTTTCTTATTTTGTCATTATTTGTTTTTTCATTCTTATTTTCTTTTTAATTTTTAATGTTTTTTTATGGCTTTTTAATTTAGTTACAAAGGATTTCGTGTAAACTTTTTTTTTTTTTGGAATTTCCGTTAAGAAAGAAAAAAAAACAGTTTTAGAAAAAGAAAAATTAGTTTAAAGGCAGTAAGGAAAAAATAAAAAAGTTAAATGAGATGCATTTGAAAAATATTATTTCATAGAAGGGATAAAATAAAAGGAAAATATAAGATTATTAAAAACACAAAAACATAAACTCATATACGCAATAATAACACAAAAAACTGATAGAAACTAAAAAAAAATATTCAGATAAAGAAAAACACACAACCACAAAATGATTAAAGCAGGGAAAAAAAAAAAACAAACGAAATGTTATATAAAATATTAACTAAGGTGTATATTGAGAAACAAAAAGACGTTTTTTTTTTTTTTTGTGGTAAATGAGAAGCAAAAAGATGTTTGAAAAAAAGGTAAATTTGTGAAATATATATATATATATATATATATATATCTTTAACAGTTAGTTTAAAGGCCATAAGAAAAAAAGTTCAATGAGGATATTTTTGAAAAATATTACTACATAGACGGGATAAAAATAAAAGGAAAATATATAATTATTAAAAACACAAGAACATAAACTGATATAAGTAGGAAAAAAGGAAAAAACACAAAATAAAGAGAAACACAAAACAAAAAGACGTCAAAAGCAAGTAATAGTAAGAAACAGAAATATAAAGAAAAATAGTACGCATAAATTTTTTCAAAAACAATTATTTTTAAAAAGATAAATATATTATATAATAGCAACAGAGAAACCACAAAACAACTTTTATAGTTAAGAAATATAATAAGTAAAAACCAAAAAAGAGAAGGAAGATTTAAAAAATTAACACAAAAACACAATGATAAAAGAAGGGAAAACAAATACAAAGATAGAAAACAATGAAAGCAACGAGAGCCGTGACAATGAGAGTATGATGTATGATTGCCTGTATGAAGCATGAATGCATGCCTATATGATGTATGCATGCATAGATGGTGTATATGCATTAATTATGATGCATGCATGTAGGGATATACAACTATATAATCATCATTACAAACTACAAAAACGAAAATGATTAGAGTAAGCTTCCTTTCTGTTGTGGTTGCTCACATTAGTTTTGGAGAATCAAGAATCATCAATATCCAGTAGTTTCTTCTTCCTGCAAATTTTTTTTTCTTCAAACAAAAAAACTATTTGCAACAAAGCTTATACTCCCATTAAGGAGTTCATACAAATTCTAATAAATAAAAACGATAAATGATAGGAATCTCTTAGTTCAAGTACAAAAAAAACACACGCTACTTATATTCCTGATAAGGAGTTCATTGAAAGAAACAAACAATTGACATTACCTAATCCAACACACACGGTGAAGATTTGACAATTAGTTGTTCTTCCTACAAAACAAACGTTGCACAGATAATATATATATGTATATATATGTTATTAGTGTTAATAACGACTCCTATATTGTTATTGCTACTACTAATACTACTAGGGTGACAGCTATCAGTACACCACCATTGTTACTACTACTATCATAACCATTCCTATATCTACTAACTACTGCTATTGCAACTATAACGCGATTGATATAATTACTACTAATACTACTGTTATTGCTATTTGTACTACTGCAATTACTACCATTATTACTATTACCACTACTACTACTATTGTTACTGCTGTAATTACTACCATTATTACTATTACCACTACTATATTTACTATTACCACTACTACTACTATTGTTACTGCTACTACTACTACAATTCCTACTGCTACTATTACCAATTCTACTACTACTAATACCAATACTATTTTTACTTACTACTGCTGCTAATAACACTACCACTACCGCTACTGCTACCTGCCAAGTCTACTGCTAATACGCTACCGTTGGTTAATACTAGTACTACTTCTATTGTTAGAACTACTAATAACTCTAATACTATTGAAACTGCTATTAATACTAACAATAATACGACTACTTTCGCTACTAACTAAATAAAAAGAAACAAATGGAATGAGAATTACTTACCAATAGGAGTGTTTAATAATCTGTTCTAGAGATAACACTAAATTGTTGAAGATTCTGCTAAAATCACAAAATGGATAAAATTATGAAAACTGAGTTATCAAAGAAGCAAAAATTACGTGGAGGATTAAAAAAAGAAAAATAAGTTTGTCTTGTAAGATTACCTGTTTAAAATTTATAGTCTATAACACCAATAAGGTATGTAAACTCTTGATCTTGCAACCACAACTTGTTGTGATACAGAGTGACACTCAATTTAAAACTGTCTAGAAAACAAGAGGAAAGAACAATATATTAGTTGGAACAAGCTCAAGAAATAACATGATATTAGGTAGAAAAAAAAAAAAGTAAAAAGAGTATATAAGTTTTGAACACAAACTACTCACAAATGCAGCGTCTTAGAATAATTAAAAATAAGGACTCCAGTAATTTCACAGTATGTGGCACTTCAAGTAGAAAAAGCTAAAACTTGAATTAGTCAAAACAAAGTGAATTAGTTTGACGTTGGAAAAGATGCAGCGTCAGGAGGCGGAGAAGTTAGGTAACTCTGTGTAGGACATTGACGGGTGAATGATTTCGAAGTTGGTTTTCATGGTAAGGTGGTTTTGCCAACAAGTTCTAATGGGGGACCTAGCTGCATGCACACGTGAAAATGCAAGTGAATTTCATTTTATTTGTTATTTGTTATTTTTTATTTTTTGCAGTAACATCAATACCAAACTAATTCAATAACATAGAAGGACAAAAAAGTTGCCGAAAACTATTGTGAGCAAAACTCTACGTCACGATCACTTCTTTTAGGATCCTCCTCAGAACCAACCATAAACCTACAAGCATAAAAGCCATCAAAACTCAGGCAAAAACCACTAATATGTCTCTGAAAAAAATGTGAAGAGAAAATAAGATATGGAATCGTCAATTCAAGAAACTCCACGTGACTAACTTCCAGACTAATATCTCATCAACCTACAAAAGTGCTCCAGACTCAGTAAATCATGTATGTTGTGTTGCCTCATTAGAATATAATGAAAGAGAAAGGGACGAAATTTCACTCACTTCAATTACGCATATCGTGTTGCCTCATTCTATAAAAGAGCTCCAGATCAACTTGTCGCTGCCATCACTTTAGGAAAAACAAACAAACCTAATTCACTAATCAGAATACAGGCCGAATCTAAGAAATACAATTGACAAACAATATTCTAGTGGTTGACTAATTACTCAATACAACTGTTGTACAATGTAAACTGGAGAAGAAATATTTGACATCCTTGCGAATCACATGAAGCCACTCATGTCAAAAAGACTACAAATATTCTAATTCAAAGCTCCTAAGAGTGCGTTGAAATCACAAAAAGGATAAGATTATGCACAACTGAAGTACTAAAATAAGAAAATATTTATTCGAGAAAAGAAGGTTGTCTTGTAGGTGTTTACCAGTGTAAAGTTTATGGTATAGTAGCACCATACTTAGTGTTGTGACTTGAGGCAGTATTTGAGTGGGAACCAGCTAAAAACCGCACAACTAGGAAACAACAGGGAAAAAATGGACAGTATATAAACTGAAGTACGGTTATGAATGATGCACTAAAAGCTATTTGTAACCCCAAAGCACAGAGAACTACTCACTACAAGTAGCTTCTTGTGACAATTCGGAATCTGTACTCCATTGGCTTCACAAGATGTGACACTTTACAACTGAAAAGAATAGATCATAAGCGGAGTAAATGACGAGCACATATAACTCACTAAGATTCTCTTACCACTTGGAAAAGATTTAATGCGAGGGCAAAACGAATTACATACCTCTGTGCAAGGATATTATTAAGTGAATCATTTAAAATTCTTAGAAGGCTAGCGTATAAACATGAAATGACAGTGCTTCCAAGAACTTCTTGTAGGGGGGCCTAACTGCATGTCCGCATAAAAATGTTACTTCACATGAATTTCAAATTTCTATAATACAAAATAGTTACCGATAAGATATATAAGCATGATTTCGCATCAGGATCGCTTCTCCTCTAGGGCCATCCCTTGAACCACACCCTATCAGCAATAAAAGCTATCAATCTCAGTTTAAAGAGCACAAATATGTACAATATCTCTGAAGAAATTGGGAAGAAAAAAGGGTTAAGGAATAATCAATTCAAGCAACTCCATGGTGAAGGGCTCCCTGACTTCTCATCAATCCTCCAAAAGCAAGCCTGTAAAGTGCTACAGACAAAAACATATGTAAATAAGCATGTAAAGTGCAAAAAGAACCAATCATAACTTGAAGGAAAACATTCTTAAGTCTAGGAATACTAAAGAAGTAAAAAATGCAACATCAAAAGATAAGACCAAAAGGTCTAAATTTTAGAATAAAAAAGATAGTACTCCAAAACCATGTGATCATCTAGATCATCAATCGTAGCTTTTGCAAGTAAAATAAAAAATGAACAGTGAGAGAGAGAATAAAACTTTTGGTTGTCACGTAAGGCTACATTGTATTAATCACCTTCTAGATTGAGCAAAAACATTTCTAAAGGGTAGGACAAAACTAGATAAAACTTTTAAAGTAAAAGGAAAGGAAATGAATAAGACTTTCCAAACAATTATAAGGTTTCATTACCAAATTGCTAAAATATTCTTACCTATGGGGCTTTTAGCAACAAGTATTGATGCTCAAGCATTATTTATTTATTTATTTTTTTGAATGGAGAATGACACTTACAGCCTTCCTTTCATCCTATTGCCCCAGTTTAGACCAAATACAAATGCATGAATCAAGTGAGACAGATTTCAACATATTTATGCAACGTTGCTATAAGATCTCAACTTCTTTACAAGCTTACCGTGTGACTACAGTTGTGTATTTCCATGGTCCTAAACGTTTTTCCTGTAACAACTTCAGCTCCTAGTATACACGTGGAATTTTGAATGGCAAACCTAGTAAAAACTAAGATTGGTTGTTAAAAAAGTATCCAATCCATCAATAACATTAGACAATCACAAAACTTAATTTGCTAGCTAAAGGTGATTAAGAGTACAAATATGCAATAATGGAGAAATTCTATGACTACAACAGTTAGTTTCAAGACATCTAGTATACCTATTATAATGCTTGACATGTGCAACCTTTTGTTGCGCCTTCTTGTTCAGTCTTCCTATTGAAGAGCATCTGACGCTGCTTGTTGAAATCAAGCCTTTTCCAATCACAAAATAAGAGGATCGTTGGACTTTTATGGATTGATTCACAAACATGCACATCTTGTCACAAACTATGTCACAAGTAAAAGTAAAATTCCAAACTAGCAAAAGAAAAAAGAAACAAACGACAAAGTTTAAAGGTTCATATCAAATATAAATTTTTAACCTCAAGCACTAGAGAAGATCATAGGACCACTCTAGAAAAGGAAGGGTTGTTTCTTTCCTCGTCAAGACCTTCAAAAAGGATGAAACTATGAAAGATTTGTTAAAATCACAAAATGGACAAATTATCCACCACTGTGCTATTAAAGAAGCAAAAATTTACTAGAGAGTAGAAGTTTGTCTTGCAGGGGTTAGTTGTGTAAAGTTTTGTAGTCTGGGCACTAATAGGTCTCTTAACTCTTACCGGTTAAGTATGTGAGAAGAGTTCTTCATCATGATTGCTTCTTTCTTAGGGCCATCCTCTGAACCAACCATCAACTTGAAAGCAACAAAAGCCACCAAACTTAAATTAAAGACCACAATCATATATCTAAAAAAGATGTGAAGAAAAAAGAAATAAGGAATTGCCAATTCAAGCAACTACACGGTGAAGAGCTCCGATGATTAATAACTCTTCAATCCTTCAAAAGCAATTCTGAATGCACCACAGATAAAAACATATCTATTAGCGAATAAAGTTTAAAAAAAAAAATGTAATTGCTTATAAATATAAACATTTTTCCCCATCAATTTCAAATAAGATTTTTTTAAGTGAAAAGATGTATAGGAACTATAAAATCTAATTTTTTTCAAACAAAAAGATAGCAATTCAAATCTTTGATCATATGATCATCAATCATAGCGTTTTAAAGAAAAACCATGAAAGAATATCAATAGGGGCAACATTGGGCTTAAAAAATGCATGGAAGCTAATGATAATTAGAAGTACCAAACTTTAGCAATTGCTTTTTTAAAGGATAATAGTCAATAAAACATTCCAAGACCCTTACAGCATTCCAATAGCAAATTGTTGGGATATTCTTACCTTTGAGGTTTCTCGCATCAAGTATTGATGCTCAAGCATTTAATGTTTTTTTGCAAACAAGTGAAGCTTGGAAGAATCAAAACTCAACTCTTCATACTAAAACTGAGCATCGAGAATAAAGCATTCCTTCCATCTGTCTGTCCCTGTTTCATTTCAAACACAAATTCATCAATGAAGTGGGAAAGATTTGACAATATTTATAGAATCTCATCAATTTTAAAAGCATACCGTGTGACAACTCATGCTAGATTAACATTCGTGGCATTCCATAGTTTGAAAAATTCTTCTTGCACGCTGCAACAACATTAATTCCTATTATACAGATGGAAACCAAGCTCAACACAGCAACTTATAGTATTTCATTACCTACTAAGGAACCCTGTGTTCTTACTCCTTAGAATTGTTTCAGCTAAATTACAACAATGGAAATATCAAGAATGGATTCAGAGTGGAGGATGAGCATGATTGGGTGAGCCTTCGCAGGGCATCATCAGTCCTTTACCCTTATCCATATCAACCTCTTCAAGCTAAACTGGTTGAAATCACAAAATGTACTTGGATAAATGAGTTATACCATGAAATCTATGATGAGTATTAATTACAGAACAAATGCAATTATAAAGAAAATAATCACTATAGTTTCATAAAGTCTAATTATTTTCAATTTTTATCAAGTACATAAATTAGTTGAAACTCATAATGCACTAAAGATAAATGATGTAGAAAAGGATAAATATAATTAAGCCTAATTAATGATAATCTAGCTTTTCTATTTTAGATCAATAAAACAAGGAAGAAAAACTCATAATGCACTAAAAATGAATGATGCCGAAAAGGTTAAATCTAATTAAGCCTAATGAATAATAATCTAGCTTTTCTATTTTGCATCAATAAAACAAGGAAGAAAAACTTATAACTTGTTTAAATAGGGAATTTTCCACCATCAATTGCCATCATAACGTGTCTATCCTATTACCATCAACTACACTGGCATGTATTTCCTACAGCACAAACAAAACTTTTTAAAATCTGGGGCAAGGAAGAAGATACACCAACAATAAGACAGAGATAGTAAAGCAATAATTACGTATGAATGCATGGCTATTTATGACGCATGTATATGTACATTATACCTAAGCATTCACAGATAAGATATACAGTTATATAATCATCAGTACCTATTAAAAAAATGAAAAAGATTACAACAAGCTTCCTTTCCGTCATGGTTGCTAACATCATTCTCAGAGAATCAAGAATCATCAATATCTAGCAGTTTCTTCTTCCTGCAACTTTTTTTTCTCCTAACAAAAACCGACACACAAAAAAACTATTTGCCACAAAGCTTATACTCCCATTAAGGAGTTCACACAAATTCTTATAAATAAAAAGGGATAAATAATCGGAATCCTTTAGTTCAAATGCAAAGAAAACACACACAACTTCTACTTCTGCTAAGAAGTTCACAAGAATTGGAAGAAATAATAAGAGAAACAATTCACATTATTTAATCCAAAATGCACGATGAAGGATTAAACAATTAGTTACTTTGCTACAAAACAAAAAAACAAGACACAAAAACCATTTGCCATAGAGCTACCCCCATTAAGGACTTCACACAAATTCTAAGAAATTAAACGGGATAAATAATCGGAATCCCTTAGTTCAAATACAAAGAAAACACACACAACTTATACTCTTGCCAAGGAGTTCACATGAACTATAAGAAATAAAAAGAGAAGCAATTTATGTTATTTAATCCAACATGCACGATGAAGGATTAAACAATTAGTTACTCTTGCTGCAAAACAAAAAACGAGACAAAAAAAAAAACTATTTGCCACAAAGCTTATACTCCCATTAAGGAGTTCACACAAATTCTAGAAAATAAAACGTGATAAATAATCGGAATCCCACAATTCAAAAGCAAAGAAAACACACATAACTTACACTCATGCTAAGGAGTTCACATGAATTATAAGAAATAATGAGAGAAAAAATTCACATTATTTAATCCAACACGCACAGTGAAGAATTAAACCATTGGTTACTCTTCCTGCAAAACAAAAAATGAGACACAAAAAAAAATATTTGCCACAAGGCTTATACTCCCATTAAGGAGTTCACACAAATTTTAAGAAATAAAACGGGATAAATAATCGGAATCCCTTAGTTCAAATACAAAGAAAACACAAACAACTTATACTCCTGCTAAGGAGTTCACATGAATTGTAAGAAATAAAAAGAGAAACAATTCACATTATTTAATCAAACACGCACGGTGAAGGATTAAACAATTAGTTACCCTTGCTGCAGAACAAAAAACGAGACAGAAAAAAACTATTTGCCACAAAGTTATACTCCAATTAAGGATTTCACACAAATTCTACGAAATAAAACGAGATAAATATTTAGAATCCCTTAGTTCAAATACAAAGAAAACACATAACTTATACTCCTGCTAAGGAGTTCAAATGAATTGTAAGAAACAAAAAGAGAAACAATTCACATTATTTAATCGAACACGCACGGTGAAGGATTAACAATTAGTTACTCTTACAGCAAAACAAAAAACGAGACACAAAAAAAAAAAAAAAAAAACTATTTGCCACAAAACTTATATGCCCATTAAGGAGTTCACACAAATTCTAAAAAATAAAAAGCGATAAATAATCAAAATCCTTTAGTTGAAACGCAAAGGAAACACAGACAACTTATACTCCTACTAAGAAGTTCACATGAATTGTGAGAAATAAGAAGAGAAACAATTCACGTTACTTAATCAAACATGCGCGGTGAAGGATTAAACAAATTAGTTACTCTTGTTGCAAAACAAAAAACGAGACACAAAAAAATTATTTGCCACAAAGTTTATACTCCCATTAAGAAGTTCACACAAATTCTAAGAAATAAAACGGGAAAAATAATTAGATTCCCTTAGTTCAAATGCAAAGAAAACACACACAACTTATACTCCTGCTAAGGAGTTCACATGAATTGTAAGAAATAAAAAGAGAAACAATTCACATTATTTAATCCAACACCTAAGATGAAGGATTAACAATTAGTTCCTCTTGCCACAAAACAAAAAATGGGACAAAAAAAAAAAAAAAAACTTTTTGCCACAAAGCTTTTACTCCCATGAAGGAGTTCACACAAATTCTAAGAAATAAAAAGGGATAAATGATTGGTATCCCTTAGTTCAAATTCAAAGAAAACACACATAATTTATACTACTGCTAAGGAGTTCACATGAATTGTAAGAAACAAAAAAGAGACAAACAAGTGACATTTCTTAATCCAACACACACAGTGAAGGATTAACAATTAATTGCTCTTGCTATTTGAAACAAATGTTACACAAATAATATATATATATATATATTATCAGTGTTACTAACTACTCCTAGACTGCTATTCTACTACTAATACTACTAGTGCTACTTATAACAACTATCAGTACCACTATAGCAACTAGCTACAACTACTACTGTTGTCTACTAACTATTAATGCTCCTACTACTACGCCACTGCTACAACTACTACTAATACTATTGTAATTACTATTAA
The DNA here is from genome assembly GCA_025413485.1 of Ficus microcarpa. Taxonomy (NCBI): domain Eukaryota; kingdom Viridiplantae; phylum Streptophyta; class Magnoliopsida; order Rosales; family Moraceae; genus Ficus; species Ficus microcarpa. The sequence continues at coordinate 23,113,548 of CM046376.1, forward strand.
TGTTACAACTACTACTACCACGAATATTACTACTATTGTTACTGCTACTCTTTCTACAATTGCTACTGCTACTATTACTAATGCTACTACATACTAATACTATTTCTACTTATTTCTACTGGTTAATACTAATACCACTACACTTCTACTGTTAGTACTACTAATAACACTACTACAATTGCAACTGCTATTAATACTAACACTGACACTAATACCAATGCTATTGCTACTATAAAAAAAAAAAAACCAAATGGAATGAGATTAAAAGGGAAAAGATTAGTTACCAATATGAATGTTTGACTGTCTAGCTCTAGAGATAATACTGAATTGTCGAAGATTCTGCTGAAATCACAAAATGGATAAAATTATGCTAAATTGAGTAATTAAAGAAGCAAAAATTTGTTGGAGGAAAAAAAAGTTTGTCTTGTAGGATTACATGTCTAAAATTGAGTCTATAGCACCAACAATGTATGTAAACTCTTCATCTTGCAAATGACAAATAGGCACCAATTTGTTGTGGTATTGGGTGACACTCAACTCAAAACTACACAACTAGAAAATAACAGGAGGAAAAAGATAAATAAATTAGCTGGAATAAGCCCAAGAAATAACAAGTTATTCCAAAAAAAAGAAAAAAGAGTAAAAGAGTAAAAGATTAAATAAGTTTCAAACAATACTCACAAAATGCAGCTTTTGAGGATAATTAAAAATCAGTAATTCAACAATTTCACATTGTGTGGCACTTCAAATAGAAAAGGCTGAAAAATGAATAGGTCAAAAGAGAATGAGCTACTTTGGCGTTGGAAAAGATGCAGCGCCAGGTAGAGTTTAGGTACCTCTGTGGAAGGATATTGATGAGTGACTGATTTCAAAGTTGGTTTTCATGGGAAGGTGGTTTTGCCAACAAGATCTAATGGGAGACCTAGCTGCATGCACATGTGAAAATGCAACTTCTAGTGAATTTCATTTTTTTTTTTTTTTTACACAATAGCATCCGTACAAAACTAGTTCAATATTATAGAAAGATAAAATAGTTACCGATAACATTTGTGGGCATAGTTTTGCATTACGATCACTTTTTCTAGGATCATCCTTTGAACCAACCACAAACCTAAAAGCAATGAAAGCCATCAAATTCAGCCAAAGACCACGAATATATCACTAAAGAAAATGTGAAGAGAAATGAAGATAGGAATCATCAATTCAAGAAACTCCATGAGAATAACTCCGAGACTAATATTTATGATATAGACTAAAACATGTCTAAATTATCGTTTAAGGTTGAAAAAATCTACAATGCTAACATAAAAGTAGACAAGGAACGTCTTTAGCCTATGAATACTAAAGAAGTCAGAAGTGCACTTAAAATTTTCCTATTCTCATCTCAGCGAGTTCAAATTTGTTTTCATTAAAAAGAGATAGGACTAAAAAAATCTGAAAACTGGGTATCAAAAATAGCAAGAACGGCAATATAGGCTGAAAAAAATGCGTTGAAATCAGTTAACAATTAGAAGTCCCAACTTTTAACAAATATCTTTTGACTACATCATACCAGATCCCCTTCACGATCAAACATAACTACTTTAAAAAGGCAAGACAAAAAACACATGGAACATCAATTAAATTATCCAAAACAATTTCAAGGTTTCAATAGAAAATTGCAGGGATAATCTTACCTATGGGATTTTCAGCTGTAGGTACTGATGCTTGAGCATTTGTTTTTTCTCAATACCAACTGAAAAAAGCTTGGAAGAATCAGAATCATATTTAATCAGAAAACATATGTAAATTAGCATGTAAAGTGTACAAAAGCCAGAATTATAACTTAAAACGAAAGCAATCTTAAAGCCTAAGAATACTAAAGAAGTCAAAGATGCATTATCTAGGCCAAAATATCAAAATTTTTTGGAACAAAAAAGCAAAATCCAAAACAATGTGATCATCTGGGTCATCAATCATAACTTTTGCAAGTAAAACCATAAATGAAGAGCAAGAGAGGCAACATGAGCTAGAAAAATGCATGGAAATTTATGAACAGTTAAAGCCCAATATTAAGCTATTACTTAAGACTACATTGTACTGATCACCTTCTACATTGAGCAAAAATTTTTGAAGAAGGTAGGACGTAAGCAGATAGAACTTTTAAAGACAAAGCAAAAGAAAGTCAATAAACAACAGTTACAAAGTTTCAGTACCAAATTGATAGGATATTCTTACCAATGGGGCTTTCAGCAACAAGTATTGATGCTCGAGCATTTTTTTTCCTTTTTTGCAAACAAGTCTAAAAAGCTTGGAAGAACCAGAATCCTCTCTCCTTATCCTGAAGTTGCGCATGGAGAATTGCACTTATAGTGTTCCTTTCAACCTGCAGCCCTTGTTCAGACCAAATACAAATGCATGAATCAAGTGGGAAAGATTTTCACAACTTATTTATGCAACCTCACTAACAGATGTCAAAAACATCAAAAGCTTACCGTTTGACTGCAGTGGTAGACCAACATCTGTGTATTTCCATGGTCCTAAAAGTTCTTCCTGCAGCAACATCGGCTCCTAGTGTACACGTGGAATCTGAATGGCAAACCTTGTAAAACTTAAGATGGGTTGTTAAATAAGGATCATACCAGTCAATGATATCAGACAATCACAAAACCTAGTTTGCTAGCTAAAGGCGATTAATAGTACAAATCTACAATAATAGGGAAATTCTATGACTACAGGTTTTGTAACTAAAAGCCTTTATGAATTTAGATTAGAGACAGTGAATTCACAATTTTTTCTATTTTCAATTGTTCGATCATTAGAAGAATCTGAGTTTCATTGATTTCATAATTTTTTTTTTTTCAATTGTTCGATCATTAGAAGAATCCGAACTTGGAAATCATAAAAAATCAGACTTGAAGAACAGGGCAAGAAAAATGAAAACAAAAACAAAAAGACAAAAATTTGGAAAACTCATCATGGCAAAAAGCCAAACTCAGAAACCAGATCGTAGCTATCGGATCAATCTTCAGTAATCGGAAAAAGGGATTCCTAATTGTCTAATGTCCGTCACAAAAACTTTTTTGGGGGGAAATGAAAACCCAAATTTTCCGTAAAGACCTTACAGACTTGTCGCGTTCCTTCCAGATAGACAGAGAGAAGAAGAAGAGAATCAAAAGAGAAGCTTAAGAAACACACTTGGAAAACGTGTAAATTAGGAAGAGAAATCGTAACCCAAAACCTTTTGTGAATTTAGAGACACCGAATTCAATTTTTTTTTTTTCTAATTGTTCGATCATTAGAAGAATCCAAATTTGAAAAGCATGAACAATCAGGCGTTAAGAACAGGGCAAGAAAAATGAAAACAAACGAACAAAAAGGAAAACAAAGAATTGGTAAACTCACCATGGAAAAAAAAAAAAAAAAAAAAAAAAAAAAAAAAAAAACCCAGACTTGGAAACCGGATCGTAACTGTCTGATTAATCTTCACCAAACGGAAATAGGAATCAATCTTCACCAAAAGGAAATAGGAATCAATCCTCACCAAACGGAAATAGTAATCCAATGGAACTTGTTTGGGGGAAAATGAAAACCCCAAATCTTCCTTACAGACTCGTTGCGATGCGTTATAAAACCCCAGAGAAATCCATCGTTTCAGAGAGAAAGAGTGAGGAAGAAGAAGCAACAAAAGAGAAGCTTTACGAAACCCTCTGAGATAGAAAGAGAGGAAGAAAGAGAAAGAAGCCATTTTTGCGTCACCAAGCGAGTGACTGTGAGAGGAAGAAGAAGAAGAAGAATCAGAATGAGAGAGACAGGAAGAAGTAGAGAGAGAAACAGAAGCCGTTAAAGTTCAAAAATAAAAATGTAACAGAAGCCGTTTAGCTGTTTTAAGGTTGTAAAGTTGGGCTCTAGGCTTGATTCAATCTTGACTGTTCGTATAATCATAACGGATAGTTTTAAAACGATCTTACTAATCCGTGTATGATTACCAAACACCTATCAAACAGGATTATTTATAAAAAATAAAAAAATTAAAAAAAAAAAAAAAAAACTATCAACCAGCCAGGAGGAAAAAAAGAACTCAAATACTATGCTTAAATGTGACCCAAATATTACATTATATAATGTCACCGAAAGAAATTTTGCAAAAAAAATTTGAAGTCGATGGAAATATCATTAGAAAAATTATGAAAACTTTTATACACCACACCTACTTAAATCATCCACCAATTTTAAATTTTAAATTTTATTTAATACTTTTAACTCACCACTTATAATTACAAAAAAAAAAATCCCATTAATTAAACCATATATATTTTTCTCCTTTCACCCACCCACAAATCAAATCACACACTCTCACTTTTAACTACTTTTCTTTTTATCCCACGTTCTTAATTTTTTTTTTTTTTTCGAAGTTCTACATTCTTTTAGCTAATAATGAAGAGATAAATATAAATTTCACATATATATATACACACACACACATATAAAAACGCTAAATCCATACATACACACGTACAAGACTCAAAATCAAAGTATTTAATCTTAAAATAAAATTAAAAAGAAACAAGACTAGAGTATTTTGCTTGCTTCCAATATAAGGCTCCATTTAATACATATATCTTTTCATTTCAAATTTATTTATATATTTGGAATTGTATGTACATATATATTAGTTTTCACAGGATATGAATTTTCAAATAGTATTTGAAATTTTTTTAAACTGAAACTTAACAAGATATTAAAAAAAGTTCGCAATAATCCATGTATGTATTCATGAACAAGTGCATGACAAGTGCAATTGAAAGTAGACGAAAAGAAAAGGTATGAAAAATTATTGATACAACCATATAAACTTAAAAAATACGATGTTTCTGGTACAAAAAGATATTCCTACATCTTTTTCTTGCAAAAAAAATGCAAATTGTCATCAACATGGGAGTCAAAAATATAGTTAGACAAAAATAAATTAAAAAAAAAACTTATTGTTTCCTTTTCATCAAAGGTCATTCTTCTTCTATTCATTTTTTATTAGAATTGAGCATTTTATATTATATATAATAAAGAGTATTTGACAAAAAAGAAAGTTTGGTGGATAGCTTTCATTTTTGATACAAACACAAATGTGCAGAATACAAGCTATATACAAATTCTAGTTGACTTCTCTAGGCTAATAAAAGGAAAGGAAGCAAATGAAAAGCTGTGCAATCTCTAGAATTAAGGAAAATACAAAATAAGGAAAGTGTGCAGATTTGATGCCTCAAATTCGTATTATAGCAGTTTAGTAAATCAAGGAAGGCAATCAAGCGATCAATTACTTTCTCCAACACCCCCCCTTCAAGATGGCAAGTGTTGGTTTTGAACACTGATCTTGGAAAGAAGTCCCTTGAAAGGATCAATTCCAAGTGATTTGGTAAAAATGTTTGCTAGTTGCTGTTGTGAGCAAACAAATTCCATGCGAACAATGCCCTTTTTAATTTTCTCATGAACAATCAATTTCAATGTGCTTAGTTCGTTCATGAAAATAGGATTAGCAGCAATGTGTACGGCTGCTTTATTATCACAGTAAAGAGAAACAAGTTGTGAGAGATTAATTCTGAGGCCTGCAAGCATGTAAAGTAGCCAACTTATTTCACAGCAGGTTGAAACGATCACTCGATATTCTGCCTCCGCCGAGGATCGAGACACAATAGATTGTTTCTTGGATTTCCATGAAATGGGAGAATCACCTAGTAGAATGCAAAAACCTGTTATAGAACACTTGGAATTTGGGCAACTCGCCCAATCTAAGTCACAATAGGTATGTAGTTGAAGTGAACTAGAGGAGTATAGTAGTATGCCTTGTCCTGGACTTCCTTTGAGATATCGCAAAATCCGTGTCGCAACGTGATTGAGCAAGGAACTGAATTAGTATTTGAACACAATAAGCAATGTCTAGTTTAGTAACTGTAAGATAAAGCAATCGGCCAAATAATCGCCAGTAGGATATGAAGGATCCGAGACAAGTTCCCCTTCTGATTTATAGAGCCTTAAATTTTGTTCCATTGGTGTTTTGGAGGGGCGTGAGCCAAGAGCACCAAATTCCTCTAGTAGTTCAAGAACATATTTCCATTGACTCAAATAAATCCCATCTTTAGAGCGGCCAACCTCAATGCCAAGGAAAAACTTCAAGTCACCAATATCTCTTACTTTGAAACTACTTCGTAATCTCTCCTTGATCATTTGAATTTCAATCAAGTCATCGCCTGTAATGATGATGTCATCTACATACCCAAGAACGACAGTCAAAGTAGTATTCACCACTTTAGTGAATAGTGACTAATCTACCTTTGATTGCTTATAACCAGAGCTCATCAGCTTGTTCGAGAGTTTTGCAAACCATTGACAAGAGGCTTGTTTAAGACCATAGAGAGACTTTTGAAGCTCGCATACCACATCTCGACTTGTTGTTTCTTTGTAAACTTGGTGGAAGATGCATCTAAACTTCAACATCTAAATCCCCATGAAGAAAAGCATTACTAATATCAAGTTGGTGAAGGCTCTAATTTTTCACTGCTGCAATGGCTAGTAAGCAACGCATGATAGTAAGCTTTGCTACAGGTGCAAATGTTTCTCGGTAGTCGAGCCCCTATTGTTGATTGTAACCTTTGGTCATGAGACAAGCTTTGTAGCGCTTGATAGTACCATCTGCTTTGTACTTGATTTTGTACACCCATTTGCATCATATTGCCTGTTTATTTTGGGGCAATGATGTGAGTGTCCAAGTCTGATTATCTTCAAGAGCTTTTTTTCTTCTGACATTGCATTCTCTCTCTTCCATTTTCAAAAATATAAACTTTATAAGTCCATAACTTTCTCATTTCAAATCGAAATAAATTGATTTTTTTTGTCAAAATAATCATAACCAGGAGACGAACAAGGCAAGATCCATTTTGCATTGTTTTCCAAACACATCTCAAATTTTTGCATTATTTTCTATCACAGAGCTTTTTCCAAAGTTTTCCCCCCCAAACACATTTCCAACCGAACCTTCAAAAACCATCTTCAGATATGTAACGAACGCTCACGGACCATTATAGTTGACTTTTATTTTTAATATTCATTTCTTATAAAATTGCTGAAAATAATTAACTTGAAATAAAAATCTTAACTTATCGGAAAACTTTATTTAGATAATTTTAGAAAATTCTAGAAATTTTGTTTTGTTAAAAACTTTTAGGATTTTTTTTTAAAAACCTTATAAAACTTATAACCTTCATAATCAATGTAAATTTTTAATAATCAATACCTTGAAGTAAAATTTGAGAAAGTCCACAACAATCCTTCAATCGAAATAGTCATAATTCAAAGTCCCAAAATTTTATTTGAAATTAAAAATGTTCATCTCATGACCATTCCTTCCGTTTTCCTATCACACATCGTCCAACTTCTACTCCAAGCTCCTCCAATCCTACATCTTACCATTTCCTTTATCTGCAATATGAATTAAAAAAATATAATAGCAGGGCTTAGGGGGTGTTTGGTGTGTAAGTTTGAATTAAGATTTTTAAGTTTAGTTTGAGTTAAGTTAAGTTGAGTTTAAAAGGTGAGTGTTTGGTAAAAAGTTTAAGATAAAAAGTTTAGTTTGAGTTGATTGCTTGGTTGAAAAGTTTGAGTCGAAAAGTTAAAAAAAAAAAAAACAAAGGCCCTGTTTGGATGTTAAAAAATTGAGTTAAACCACTACTACAAAATGTGGATACCACGATGGTTTTTAACCGTCGTGGTAATATTTCTACAACGGTTTTTTAACCGTCGTGGAATCCAGAGTCGTGGAATCTGAAATTTCAGATTCCACGACGGTTAAAAAACCGTCGTGGAATGGGCAAAAATAGGGCTTAAATATGGACATTTAATAACATACCACGACGGTTCTACGCAAAAAATCGTCGTGGTAAGGAAATCTTCCACGACGGTTTCCTTGAGAAACCGTCGTGGTAGGACCCCCTACCACGACGGTCAAAAAACCGTCGTGGTAGGTAACAATGAAAAAAAAAATTTACGAATTCGTTTCATTTCCCCAAAAACATTTAAATCACAAAATCAACACTTTTTTTCCGGAAAATTCCCAAATCCGTGTCTTACCTAACCAATTTAATTCAAATCTAAAACACAACCACAATGAACAATCATCGAAAATGTAGGAGATGAATTTTGGCCATTTCGGATGGAATATTCCCAACTCAACAATCTACAAAATTAACATTTTGGACGGAAAATTTTATCAACAACCACAATCAACAAAATCAACATTTTGGATGAAAAATTTCCAAATCCGTGTATTACCCAAGTAATATACATTACAACTTACCGGCTTGTCGTGCGTGGGTACGGGCGGAGTGTGGCGAGAGAGAGAGGGAAAGCCGCGTGAGTTCCTTGGTGGTGGAGGAGGCCATCGGAGAATGGAGCCAAGAGAAAAATTTAAGAGGTAAAATAGAGAGAGGAGGCGCGGTGAGATAGAAATTTTGGGTATGGAGTTAGAGTGTGTATTAGAGAGTGAAAAAGTGAAAAAGGCTCGGAATGTAATGGGGTGGGAAAGATGGTATTTTTTGGGTTTTAATACACGCTCCAAAAAATTAAATTAAATTCAAAAATTTTCAAAATTCCCGCCTTAGTACCTACCACGACGGTTTTTGGGGAAAACCATCGTGGTATGTTCACCTACCACGACGGTTTTCGTCAAAAACCGTCGTGGTAGAGTCCAAAAATAAAAAAATAAAAAAAAATTTGTGAAAAAAGACCATTCCACGACCGTTTTTAAAAAACCGTCGTGAAAAATGCAGTAAAAAACACAGAGCGGAACAGAGTTTCCAAAAACCGTCGTGGAAGCCGAAGCTTCCATGACGGTTATAAAAAACCGTCGTGGAAGAGCATGCTTCCACGACGGTTTTTAATAACCATCGTGGAAGCTTGCAAAATGCAAAAAAAAAAAAAAAAAAAAAAAATTTTAACCTTCCACGACGGCTTCCACGACGGTCAAAAACCATCGTGGAAAATAAAAAAAAAATTTTAATTTTTAATTTTTTGCATTTTGCAAGCTTCCACGACGGTTATTAATACACGACGGTTATTAATAACCGTCGTGGAAGCTTCGGCTTCCACGACAGTTTTCAGAAACTCTGTTCCGCTCCGTGTTTTTGTTGCATTTTTCACGATGGTTTTTTAAAAACGGTCGTGAAAGCTCTGTTGTGGAATCCACATTTTCTAGTGGTGAACAATTTTTTTGGTTTGTGTGTTTGGTAACTTATCTTAACTCCAACTAAACGGTACTTTTTCACCTCAATTTTTGTCTTTTTCTGAAAACACAACAAAATTTATAACCACTTTTCAAAAGTTAAAACTATTCGAACTTAAAATTTTCAACTCAATTCAAAGTCAACTCAATTTAACATTCTATTGTAAGTTCCAGCGAACAAAAATGGAAAAATTAAAATACGCTCAATTAATGTCACCAACTGAGTTGAGCAGAAGTTTTTTTTTTTTTTTTTTTTTTTTTTTTTGGGTTTTTGTGTTTGGTAACTTATCTTAACTCCAACTAAACTGTAAAAACTTAAACCTCAATTTTTGTCTTTTCCTGAAAACACAACAAAATTTAAAACCACTTTTTCAAAAGTTAAAACTATTTGAACTTAAAATTTTCAACTCAATTCAAAATCAACTCAATTTAACATTCTAATGTAGGTTCCAGCGAACGAAAATGGAAAAATTAAAATATGGTCAATTAATGTCACCAACTGAGTTGAGCAGAAGTTTTTTTTTTGTTTTTTTTTTGTTTTTTTTTTGGTGTTTGGTAACTTATCTTAACTCTAACTAAACGGTACTTTTTCACCTCAACTTCTGTCTTTTTCCAAAAAATCAACAAAATTTATAACTACAATCTTCAAAAGTTAAAACTATTCAAACTTAAAATTTTCAACTCACTTCAAAGTCACCTCAGTTTAACATTCTATTGTAGGTTTTATCGACACAAAATGCCAACATTAAAGGAAAATTAATTAATAACACCAATCAACTTACGTCATCAAAATATTTTATAAAAGTAAGTAAATAGCCAAAAAAATACACCACCAAAAAGTACATAGTTTGGCAGTAAACATTGATAAAAACTACAAATTAAGCATTACAGTCCAAATGTGGCCCAACTAGATAAAACCAAGCTTGCTATCACGTGGTTTTATACCACGGAGCTGATTGATATCTGTCCCACATATCATCAGCCATCATATCTCTCAGCTGATTCATTGCATCCCTCCTTGAGTCATGTTGCTGCGGTCCTGTACTGGGGCCAGTACCATCGATCCCGTCGTCAAACACGTAATTCACATTTACATCGACATTTCCACCTACAGGCATACAATCTGCGGCATACTCTTCAAGAAAGGGATCCCCAACCTGCACCATCCGTATGAAATTATGCACAACCGCACACGCCACGGGGATCATTACTTGTTTGTCCATCGAGTAGCTGTTGATGCCTTTCAGTATTTTAAATCTTGCCTTCCAGACACCAAATGTTCGCTCAATGCAGTTCCGCAGCGATGAATGTGTATAGTTAAAAAGTTCCCTATGGTTGCCCAGCCTGCTACGAAGTCTTCTATATTCCAGTAAATGATATGCCTCTCGTCGAAATGGGTTTAGGAAACAATCTTTATTGGCGTAGCCTGAATCTGCTAAGTAAAATTTTCCTACAAAATAAACATCATAATATGAATGACACGCCCAATTTTTCATTTAAAACGATAAATTTGAAAATTTTATTGCCGTAAGTTGCCAATTATTTTTACCTGGAGGAGGTATTGGGAAACCATAGAATGCTATTGTCTCTTCCAACATTCTGGTATCATGACATGATCCCTCGTACCCGGCCAACATATATGTGAATTTCATGTCAAACGAACACGCCGCTAATACATTCTGCAAGTGATGCCCTTTTCGATTAATCTAGGCGTCCACATTTTCCCGCCGCAGCACACATGGGACGTGTGTGCCGTCTATAGCACCAATACAATCCTGCAAAATAATTACACTATTCAATAATGGGTACCATCATTAATAATTCTAAGTTTCTATTAATTCTCTCATATGGATGGATAATGTACATCAAACCATGGTCGATATTTATACCCGTGCTCCATAATCAAAGGTTGAACCTCTGTGTAGTCGGGTGGTCTGATGAATTCGTCCTTCATTGCACAAATAACCTTCAGCACTTTATAGAACCAACATGAAGTTGTTTCTTTCAAATGTTGGAATAAATATGAAATGTGTCGGTTTGTAGCGCCTTGTGCACGAATAGATAAAAATATGAACAACTGTCATTCACAGTCATGTTTTAAGTTGGCGTCAATAATGCCCGACTACCTAATAGGTTACTAAGTGCTCTAAATATGTCTGCTTTCATACTGATCATTCCTTGAATTATTTCTGCATGGCCATTTAATATCTCTTCCACCCGCATGCTACCAGTTAGTCTTGAATTATGCATCGGTACTGGAGCTCTTCGCCTGTCACGCGGACCGTGGGTCACGGCAACAACTGCCATTGCAAGCATAGAGTCATCATCGTGTTGATCGTTTTCCGACCCATGGTCGTCATCTTCATGTTTGGGGACGGAACCATGCTCGTTCATGTTGATATTGCCATTCTCGACTATATTTGCACTAGTTTTCCTGTTATAGATGAATTTTCCCCAAAACTTGTTGAGTTAGTTTGAAATCCGTTACGTACTTACTTAATTTTGGTCAATGCCCACATAACATAACATAATTAAACACCGAAATGGTATCAAATAATGTAAAAGTAAATTCCCATAACCAACAATTTAGCGAAAATTGTTACATAAAATTACTAAATAACGCACCGATAAATGAAGAAAAAAATTAAAATAAAATAGTCTCATTGTTGTCAGAAAGTGAAATGAAAGGAAAAAAAATAGACTCAACACAAAAACACTCAATTAGCCAGTGGCGACTGGGGGTTGACCATGGAGTCAATAATGCACCTTCGATCCTCGTCCTTAAGATGGCAGAATGGACGCTGTAGCCACGGATGAGCATCAAAATAGTGCCGATGATGTGGTGGAATACCCATCCCCTTCATTATGTTCATGCACTCAAGAATGGCATCCTTTTGGCTTGATTGGTCGCCGCTTGTGCCAGATTGCGATCGCCCTCGGAAATGGTTGACGATTTCCTGCATGGTCGAGAAAGTCATCTCGTCCGTTGCATCTCTTTGCTTCCTCTTACCCGTACTTCCACGAGATCGAGACGGACCGGCATCGTCGGGTACTCATCGCGTGTTGGCTTGCCGCCCACCGGTGCTCGGGTTTAGGTCCTCCTCTAAAAACGAATGTGTTCTAGAGTTGTCAAAGTTGAAATCGTAGTCTACGGATGGTGTACTGCCGCCCCCCATTGTAATTGATTAAAACCCCGAGGCACTTGTAGCGTGGTTTTTTTCGAAAATGTTGTAATACAATTCCTTATTGCGAAGGCCCTTGTAGCAGAGATGCTTGCACTCCTTGTGAACCTGCAAATAAAATATGATGAACATCTGCCTATACTACTCTAGTTGTTAATAAATATAATAAACATGGCTCATATTAGAAAATGCAATTACTTTGATGAAGCTCTACCACGCATCATCCGAGCAAACAACTCTATCGGTAGTCGGATCATACCCTAGGCCGGTGTGGGCTTGCAAGGCCTTCCAACCCCCATAAAATTTTTTCAACTGCTTTTTTTTTTTTTTTTTTTTTTTTATATATAAAGTGACTCCGTAAGCAAGAACGCCACTAAATTCCGAGTAAAATTCTCTGGCCCAGAGATCAAGAGTTTGGCTTGTTGGCTGCCTACTGACATTAGAAGCCAAAAATTCATCAAGTTTTTCAAGGAATCTTGTATCCTTGACGTGATCCCACACGTACGTCTCACCCGATGATTTCCGAGGCATTTCCTTAATACAGCGAAAACAAAAATATGAAAATATACTATACACGTGTATGGTAAGCATGACAAGTTGGCTCAATCAAAATATGGTTGACATATTTCATCTGAAGCATGTCAATGACCAGATACAATATCAGCTACCATGGCAAGAAAACCTGTAACTGACAATATATATCAGATAAATGACGCACTACTCAGATAAAATTACAATCCATGATGAAAGCAATGTTTAACATCATAGCCAAACCTAAGGGGAAAATGCAAACAAACACCAACAAGTTCATATCAAATTAATCCAGAACCTGAAATGAAAATCGAAGACGCCACAACATCCACATGTCACTAAAAAGACACAACCTAAAACAGGTACTAAAACACACCACACGTGTGCAAAACATGGACCAAGTAAGCAAGCAACATGGTTATGGCAGCACTTGATCCAACATGTGACCAAAAAATGATACAAGTATGCAAAACATTCACCAAGTGATAAAAAAACAGCGATAAGGCATCAAATTCTCAAAACGAAATTTGGAAATTTGGTTTAAGTATGCAAAACAGGGTCCACTTGTTGCATACACATGGTTAAGGCAGGTTATGATCCTACTAGTGACCCAGAAGCTGAATTAGTGTGCAAAAAATGTCCAAGTGAGCTACCTAATACGTGCATAAGGTAGTGTATGATCGAACAAGTGAACCAAAACCAACATTAGTGTGCAAAAGGATGTCAAAGTGAGCAAGGAACGTGCATAAGGCAGCACTTGATCCAACAAGTGACCCAAAACCAACTTTAGTGTGCAAAACAATGTAAAAGTGAGCAATCAATGTGCATAAGGCAGTAACATTTCCAACAACTAACCCAAATCCTGCATTAGTGTGCAAAACAAACACCAAGTGAGCAAGGAACATGCATAAGGCAGCACTTGGTCCAACAAGTGACCCAAAACCAACATTAGTGTGCAAAAAAAACACCAAGTGAGCAAGGAACATGCATAAGGCAGCACTTGATCCAACAAGTGACCCAAAACCAACATTCGTGTGCAAAACAATGTAAAAGTGAGCAATCAACGTGCATAAGGCAGTAACATTTCCAACTACTGACCCAAAGCATGCATTAGTGTGCAAAACAATGTAAAAGTTAGCAATCAACGTGCATAAGGCAGCACTTGGTCCAATTAGTGACCCAAAACCACCATTAGTGTGCAAAACAATGTAAAAGTGAGCAATCAATGTGCATAAGGCAGTCAGTCGGTCCAACAAGTGACCCAAATCCTGCATTAGTGTGCAAGACAAACACCAAGTGAGCAAGGAACGTGATTAAGGCAGTGAATGATCAAACAAGTGACCCAAAACCAACATTAGTGTGCTAAAGCAATTCAAAGTGAGCAAGGAACGTGCATAAGGCAGCACTTGGTCCAACAAGTGACCCAAAACCTCCAATAATGTGCAAACCCCCCCCACCCCCACCCCCCCAATGAGTGAGCAAGCAAAGTGCATAAGGCAGTATATAACTACTAGTGACCCAAAACCGCCATTAGTGTGCAAAATAATATCCAAGCGAGCAAGCAACGTGCATAAGGCAGGTTATGGTCCATCTAGTGACCCAAAACCTCCAGTACTATGCAAAATAATGTTTAAGTGTGCAGATTACCGCCAAAATTAAGAGGGAAACCGACAATATGAGCCTGCAAATACGAAATAAAAGCCTAGTCCGGATTCATCATCCAAACTCAAAAAACCAAACACCGAAAATCCGGTTTGGGGATTGGCCCCAAGTTAACCAAATAATAGAGTCGATTACATCGATAGGCAATACAAGCAATAGAAATTGTAAAGTCAACTATATTGCTTGAGAATTAGGGGAAGAAATTATACTAGGATTATCAAGTTGGAGCCTGACGATAAGTATACAGTAGAAGAGGTCGGATTAAGGCAGGAATTAATGGGTCACCGAGATGATTTTCGAACTTGGAAATAGTGGGTAATCAGCCTATGGGTTCGCCGTCGCTTCGAAATCCTCACACGGCGCCTCATTTGGTACCTAAAAGGTGGGCGAATTCGAAATTTGAAGGCTAAAAGCAAATTGGAGAGAGGAAGGAGGCCCAGTAACCGGAGCGCCTGCCGAGCAGCAGTGCTGGATGGGATGGAGGAACAGGCATCAGAGCCACTGACAGCCGCACATGGGCGCCGGTGTGGAGGAAGCCGAGATTCGCGATCAGGAGAAGAGACGGATGAGACAGAAGAACAGGGGAGCTCGATTGAACAGTAAACCCAGCTAGGTTTACTATATAACGGGTGAAAGGGACGTTCAACCTGAACTATAGCATTAAACGACTTGAGTTAGGAATGAACTTGAAAATCTGAGTTTGAGCTGGGTGTCCAAACGGACCCTTAGTAAGACACTTAAATCTCACAAATGTAAATAGTATTTTTTTTAATCATCATAAATAAGAACATCTTTGAAAAACTTTTTAACTTTTAAAACCATCATATCTTGAGCTCGGCATTGCACCGTCATAGCGTGCTAGTCATGCAAGGAGTGGGCTAGCTAATCCCAAACCAACGGTGATAATATCATCATCATCAAGGGTGTACAATGTCATTTTAAAAACAAAAAAATATATATACATACATATACATATATATACTTTTTTATCAAAATGTTATCATAAGAGAAGTATTAAAAAAAATCATAACATTATCATCAACATCAAAGTATATATTTCTCAATTCTTTGATTCTTGTTACAGGTGAAAGTGTACTTACATAAACGCCTTGGCCTTTTTAAATTTTTCCGACTGTGATGCGTGATTGAGGCTAAGAGTGCTTGCTTTTAGAACCGTTCCTGCCATAAGTAATAAATATAAATAAATTTCAAAAATTTATTAATAATTCATCAAACACATTCATAATATTATAACAGTGCTTAATATGCCTATTTCATCATCCAAAAATATCAAAATACAAAAAACCTAACAATTACATAAATTACAAAATTTTATAAAAACTGGCAGCCGGAACTTTGTTCTGAAATTTATAAAAATTCACACAAGTCTCAAAATGATCTAAAACTAATTTTATAAGAAAGTAGACATTCATATCTTTCTAGCGATATAAAATTTGTTAAAAACAGAGACTGTTTAGACCCTTAATTATAGTTTCGAAATCTGATCACCAAATATTTATAAAACTAGCAGTTAGACCTCTACCCTTTTGAAAAATCATAAAAATTCACACATGTATCGAAATAACCTGAAACTAGTTTCAAATGAAAGTAGACTATCAAAGCATTCTAACAAGACCAAATTCGTTAAACACAGAATCCATTTGGACCCTCAAACAGAATGCTAACTTTTGAACACAAAACCTCAAAATTCCAATAATTGTAAAATCCGAATTTCAGATTAAAAAATTTATATATATTTATATATATACATTAAAAATAAAACTCACTCACACAAAATACAACCCTAAGGCATGTTTTTAACACAAAATCCAAAATCAACACCCAACAAAATCACGAATTAAGAGATAAAAACCTTAAAATAAGTTTCTATCAAATGATAAAATAGCTATCAACATGAACTCGCAAAAACCATTGAAATTAAAATACAACCAATTTCATAGACTTCAATTTCAATATCAATATCAATTATCAATCCAAAACCAGTAGTACAACCATCACTATAGACCGAATCATGAACAAGATCATCAATATGTCTCCTAACCAATTATATTGAAACTTCCATCGGAGACATCAAGGCCATCAAAATGTAATCATTTATTAGAAAAGGAAAAAAAAAAAAAAAAAAACAAACAAACAAAAAAAAGAAACCATGATCATCAAGCAAGGATAAAAGAAAAAATATCTTTCCCACTAGAATCGTCTTTATGTTTTTGAAAACAAAATGACAGAAGAAGTAAAGGCTAACGATAATGGTGGCAAGGTAAGGGAGGTAGAAGAATGAGATAGAGAGACTAATAAGAATTATGCATGAAGTTTCTTCAGAAGGAGAGTTATGAGAGAGATAATTGACTCTAACTTTAATGAGAGTTTTTAGGCTGTCAAGGATCTATTTTGAATGTGTGAATTATACGAGAAAGCTACAGAATTTTGTCAAAATTTAAGAAAGTAATTTTTTTTCCCTCTTTCTCTCTTCATGTTTCTGATTGACTCTTCTCTCTCTCTCTCTCTCTTTTTTATACATATATATACACTATACACTATATAACTTACATATAATTAAGTAATATATATATATGTACCTTATATATATATATATATATGACGTTGAATACAGAAAACTAAAAAACAGTAACATACACATATATTGCAGATAATATATGTATATAAGGTAACAGCAGAAAACTAAAAAAAAAAAAAAGTAATATATATATGTAAGAAAAACATATGCACATATATATATGTTATTAATAATAGATGGCACACAATAATATATTTGTAATGCCGAGTTTAATTAATTTAAAATAACTAAGTTTAACAAATGTGTTTAGTATCTTATTAGTATTATTATTAAGCGCTCGTTAGTAGTTATGTTAATCATTTTTATGATTTTTTTTTTTAAGTATTTATGTGCTACTGAAATTGTTTAATTACATTTTTAAGTAACTATGCAGAGGAGAGTTGACAACCGCCGGAAGTAAAGTTGATCAATGTGCTTTGTCCATAAGATTGTTTGTATAAGAATGGTAATCTCAAGTTATAGAATATACTTTAAATGAAGTTTATTAAAATTTTTATGGACTTATTTGCAAAGAAAATATTTTTTTAAGGATCTAGCATAATTTTAAATTCTTTTGGGCATTTTATGAAATGTTTAAAAGTTTGTGTTGCTGCTGTTTTTGTAAGTGCTTTACAACTGCCTTTATCTGATATTAAGCTTATTTAGCCAAATCCTCTTCTTCCTCACACCATTTGTTTCCAGACGGTTCTAAGTGCAAACAAGAGGGAAAAAAAAAAAAAAAAACCCAAAACACAAAACTTCAACAACTGATCTTCTCTATCATAAGACCTTCTGCCCCTCCTAAATCACAAAACAAATCAAGATTAAGCTTCACTCAAAAACCCATTCTTGGATTCCACCCAAACATCCATTTTTCTTCCAAGCTAGTTGAGCTCAAAGTGAAGTTTGGCATCATTTTTGGAGTCCGAATCTTATAAGCTATCTATGGTCAGTTTAAAATAGGATTTTTAATGGATTTTGAAGCTAATCAAAGCTGGAAATATGAGGTTTTAATTTGTGTGTGATTTGAATTACTTGAGATAGTTTTCTGTTAAAGTGGGATGTGATTTCTCATCTAAATGTGAAATTTCTGATTTTATTCACGATGCTTTGTGGATCTATGTTATTTGAGATGTAAAACATTGTGAGGTCTGATTGGAAAAGAGATTTGATTGTTTTTAACGTATTTTATGAAGTTGCATTGAATGTGTTTGTGAAAATATTTGACAGAGATTTCAAAAATAGGGCACTAGGATTTCGAATTTTGTTTCTCTGGTTATACCCTGTATTTGAAGCTGAAATTTTGTGAAGTTAAAGTATACATATGAATCTTGCTCCCCACAAAATTTCACTTGAAAATGTTGTAAATCAGATTTTTGGTGAATTTTCGAATGTTGGGTTCTCTAGCTGGAAATTGGTGGACAGCCACTAGGTAAAGAATTTGTTTGTACTTAGAATTTGTCCTAAAGGACCTTAAATGGTTTAAAATGTTGAAAAGTGATTCTATAATGCATATTTTTCTATTTTATATGATTGGTAATGGATGGAAGACCATTTTTTTAAAATGTAAAATGACTTGGATCTTAGGACAAGCACGATCAACTTCCTCGAAACAGTGGAGTCAATTTTTCTACGGAAGTTCAATTTTAAAGAGGTAAGTAGGAATTTTACTTACTGTGTCATAGAAACTTAAAAAAATATATGATATAGGGTTTTAATTTTTTTGACAAATGTTTAACATTTCAAATGAAACTATAGATGTAATGTTTCCCTTTATTGGAAATGATATGATTTGCAAGTAGGAAAGCTAAAGGAATGTATGGTTTATTGAAAGCTTTTATGATATGTTTATAATGTTTTAAAGGTTTGCAAAGTTTTAGATATGGCCTATGAAATGATGGGAATATCTATGAAATGTGTAACCCCATTATAATGATGTCTGTAACGCCCCGACCTGGCGCCGGTGCGCTACTCTACTGTTTGCTACTAACTACTTACTACTACTACTGACTACTGAAAATAATACTTACTTAGTATTTGAAAACACAGCGGAAATTTTTTTTTTTTATACCGTGCTGATTAGCACGTAACTGCTCTGAAAATACAATTCTCAATTAACATAACTAAAAAGATGTAAACGCGTAGCGACTTCCATTCCCCACGATTTCACATTGCCCGACCACGCTCCTCCATCTTGTATCAAAGATTGCTGAAAGGTTGCTTACCTACAGCATAAACTTAAAACAATGAGCTTTCGCTCAGCAAGTACAACTCCTATACCGCAACATATATACTACTAACATCAGAACATGTCAACACTGCATTGAACATATACTGGCAACTACTGCACACGTACTGCTAACTACTGCACTGAACATAAACTGATAAACATATGCATGAACCGGTTATGTTCATATTATGCTCTATTATCTGCTGCTAACTTACTTACTGTCTTTCTTACTAAATTTGCTAATGGGCCCCTTACTGAGGTGAACGTACCTGGCGCGCAACCATAGAGTGGTTGGGACGGCCAGCCCTGTCCAACTCAAACCATAGTCCAAACCCGACCTGCGAGCGGGTGGTACGACACCGGCAAGCGTGCTTGCCATCTGAACTGCCTTTAAAGTCTATCTGAGACTTTTTTGTTCTTATAAGATTTAGTGAACATGCATCATGATGTTCCTATTCTTAAATCATACTTACTACTGAAATCTGAGCTTACATACTGCATGGCATCTATAAAAGATGTTATCTAAACATGGCATCTAACATAGCATATAGCATATAGCATATAGCACATAGCACTGAACACTGAACACTGAACACTAAACTCATCTCTAAGTAAGTAGACAACTACTAGCCTATGCTGTAGGCGGCGTTGTACTTACTGTTTCTATCTCTAATGCTAAGCTGCTCCGCTTCTGCGTTTAGCTACTGGGTACATCCTGCTTAACCGAAGGACATAAGTAAGGTTTCTAATCTATGACCATAATATGTTGGTCTTCAACCAACATTCATACATGCTTGGTTATATGTCCCCCTAACTATAAACTATCTCATACTAGGTTACACTGAGTAACCTTAACACTTTGGGTTATATCTGATAACCCCATGAAATCGTATCTCGTAACTTACTAGGTTACGTTGGATAACCTTTTCTGCTAAACTCTCTGCTCATAACTGAACTGAATCTCTACTAGGTTAACTCACGTTAAACTCTAAGGTTACTAAGGTCAACTCTCTTCGGGTCAAGCTTGGGCTTTGGGCTAAGCTTGGTAACTCAGGTGTAGATCCCGGTTACATTTCGTGACTACTAACTTGCAAACCTTGAACTTGAAAAACTTTACTTTCTTTAAATTTTTGAAAGAGTTAGGCAGTTAAGCCCAACTTTCTTAAAATTCTTCTAAAATTTCCTGACAGATAGAACTGCTTTTATAAAACGTCTGAGGGTCGGAAACTGCCTTTGGAACAGTCTCCATATTCAAAACAATGTTTTTAAATCAAAAACAGTTTTTCCTAAACTGGTTCTAGAAAATTATGTGCAGGAATTTCTTGATCCCTGCGCAGTTTTTCAAAATCAGGTTGTATTTAAAAATCCCCTTGGAATCCGAAAAAGTTATCTTCACGAAAGTTCTAGCTCTCGAAGAGTTCTAAAACTTTTGTGTTTTACAAAAAATTTGATTCTGCTTAGATCAATACCAGTTTTAATTTGAAACTCGTTGATCATGAAAACTAGGTCTGACTGGACCACTCTCGGTTTTTCATGAAAACGAGGCCTTTGGAACCTCATTTTGGGAAACGGTTTGCGTTGCCCCCTAGGAAAAACCCTATTCTACAACTTTCGTGTTTTAGGTTTTTGCCCATTTGGCCTCTAACGACCTGCAAGTACCACTTTCCTGCGACTGGCTAGTGTCGAACCCGAACTGGCAGCCTTAGCTAATTAAACCGGTTAACGTCCTTATTTGCGGTTTCTACCTCAACCGATCACATCGGGAGCTTAATGACAAATCATGCAACGTTTCTAACGTCCCGCATGTTCTAACATGCCTTCCCAACGTACCCATGCAGCCCTACTAATCCGGTTGCACAAAACCATGGCTGCATGGTCCTATCTCTAAGCATACATCAACCATTCAAGTCAAACAATGCTATATCATTCAAACTAGCACCCTAACATGCATTCATACTCTTAACCACTTACTTGGGGACATATAACTTCATTCATGCATCTAGCATGCAACCTATAGTTGATCAAACATAGGCATAAAACATAAATGCACAATTTAAACCAACCACCCCTTAAGTACTAATCAAGCACAAAAATTCTAACTAATGGGCACAAAAATAAAATGAGCTTATGCTCTTACAAACTTGAACTTGAAATACATTTAAACTTTACTTTAAAAAGTTTAAATGAAGCTAAGATTGGGTTTTGGAAAATTACCTTGAAATGGTAAGGTTGGCTTAAGGTTGAACCAAAAACTCACCCCTTGGTTCTAGCTCCTAGAACCGGTTCTAGCTCACCCAAAATGGCACAAAATTTTGACCTCAAATCTGCCCTCCCTAAGGCTCGGCTGCAACCAACTTTTGCACCCCAAAAACTGAAAATTTTCTGCTCTTGCACCACACAAACCCGTGGGCACCAAAGGAGGGATTTTGACTCCAAAACTCACTCCAAAACTCACCCTCTTGCTTGCTTATTCAAACCCAAAATTTTTTTTCCCAAAAATTGTGGTTCCTCACTGCCTCCCCCTACTGCTAACCCACGGCTACAGACATGGAATTGGCTGAAAAAAAATTTCAAACTCACCCTAAGGTTTTCTTCCACAAAAAAACCGAATTCTAGCCTAAGATTGGATCAAGAATTTTTTTGGTTTCTCTCCCCCTCTCACTCTCGGTTTGGGCTGCAGAAAAATGGCTAAAATAAGGCTATATTTTCTGATTTAAATGGGGTGGAGGGCAGCCCTATTTATAGGCAATGTGGGACACAAAATTCTTCACATTTTGACCCCAAAACTTTTGAATTTTTTTCACAAAACTCCCCCCCTTTGGCCGGCTGTCATGGAGTGGAAAACAACCAAGAAAAAGCTAGCACAAGACACATGTCTTGTGGAGATTTGTTCTTGAAAAAGTTAGTGATGTCATAATTCAAAAATTTATGATGTCATAAATCATAAAGGCTCGTTTGGCTCCTTTTTTTAAAAAGCAGTGTAATTTAAACTTAACACAGATAAATTTAATACTGTGCTTTACTAATACACAGTATTAATATTTTATACTGCGGTAAAAATTTTATCTGTGAAAAATCGGATTGGAAAAATTTTTTCTTATTTTCCCGAGTCCTTTTGCCATGTGCCCTAACTTAGCGTGCTTGATTTTTTTATGGTGGTTTTAGGTCTCATCTATACTATCTTACCCATAAAATTGGGTTTTCGCAGTATTTCTTCCATACTGCACGTCACAAAATTGTACAGTCACCCTGTTGACTATTCTGGTCAAACTTTGACTTTCTCGGGTCAAAGTTGACTTTTTTGGTCAAACCTTTGACCGACATAGAATCATGCAAATTTCATCATTTTTCATCCGAAAAGGCTATTTTCTAATCTAAACAATCATCCTTGAGTCTTATAAAGCTATAAGAACTCATCACGCATAATAAAGTTCTACCTTGAACTTTTTCACTGAATGCTCTCATGGCATGCATTCGAGCTTTTCAACGAGAAAACAGGAACATAGAAAAATCAGGTATTACAATGTCATTGGGACTGACTGATACCCACGAATGGGTCCCGGAAGGGACATAACTGATACCAACGTTTGAGATCCCAATGACAGTAATGAAAGTGTTTGGCCAAACCTAAAGGAAATGAATGGTAAATGATTCTGTAGTTTAAGCCCAATTTGTGCCATATCTCAAAGGTTTTCATGTTATGATTTAAATATTGATTTGGATTTCTATTTGCTGTAAGAAGATTCAAAATTCATTGAAAACTATATTTTGGATACATATTGTAGTTTAAAGGTTTTGTATTTAAGTATGTTCCGCTTACTGGGCTTTTAGTTCACTTTAAAATTTCATGGTATAGGTGAGGAAGAAAAGAATGAGGAAGCAACATAGTGGCGGGCTGAATCTCTTTTGGGAACCTGATGTCGCGGAATCGATGTACATACTAAACTAAAGTTGTTTCATGAAAAATGATTATCAAAGAACTCTCTGAGCTAAACTAGAAAAAGTTTTGTTTTCAGATAGTGCTAATAATATGAAATAGTTGTGATACCAACTTTTCATATTTTGACTAAACTTTGATGAAGAGTCTGTAAATATTTTATATTAATATCTTATCATATTATCATACAAGTATCTTGGTTTTACTATGTTTCTGTGTTATGACAGATTTTATGAATGTATGGATTAGTACATGTTCTAGTTAGGTTTAGTTAAAGGCTAAACTGGCTAGGGGGTGTTACAATATTATTTAATATAAATAGAAAAAATTACTTTCATTCTCATCTAATTTGATAAATGGGAAAAGAAAATATACAATGAATATAGGAATTAAAGACTAAAAGTCAATCCCCAAATTCCTAAATTCCATGATTGAAAAATAGAAATATTAGAATTAGATAGCTACTTTAATTTGAGATTCTAAGAATAGAATTAGGAAATATCAATAAGTAATTAGATATATATATATATATATATATATATGCTTGTATACAATATATCTACACAACAAAATAATCTCACAATTTCATCAAATCATCATATAAATTTATTAATTTGACATGAACTTTGTTCTAGCACATTTATTCCTCATCAGGTCACTTGTGAAAATTAACTCAATATAACGTTAGAGTTAACGATTATAATATATGACAAGGTATGTTCGTTATACCCTTTATGACTCGTTTAGGAATAATCAATTCATGGGGTCGATGTACTTTTATCTTCAACGAATGGTCTAGATTTAGTTACGATTATAAATAAACTTTCTATCTTTATCCATGGATTCCTTACTCATACTCATTCAATTGGAAGTATTGATCCAATTAAAAAAAAATTATGTTTCGTAATTTCATAATCCAATATCCAATTTTTCAATTTATAATTGACTCTTGGATACAAATCACGAGAATGTATATTCATCACCTTACCTATGTGAATTTCTAATTTTAAATTTCTAACATTATTGTTAATTAGCATTTGGGGTGTTACAAGATGTCCCCCCAAATGGGCCCTAAATGAGATATTACGAAATTACCTTTATAATTAGGTTAAAAGGGAAAATATTTAGTATTTATGGGTAACTTTGTAATTTCACATTTAATAAGAATAACGAGTGTCACATTCACTATCAATGAGTGTCACGTTTGCTGTCAACGAGTGTCATTTTGTAGTTTCACATTTAGTACGAATAATTCATGCTATTACATTTAAAAACAAGGAAATGTCTGTCAAAAATTTAATTGAGTGAAGAAATTCACAAATATTTTAAAAGTTCAGGGGGAAAGAATGTTAAAAAAAAAAAATGAAATTGAGAAGTATTTTGTGGCAAGGCCTTAAATTCAAGGAAAAAACGGCAAAATTTGTTCCGAGATTTATGACTCTGTGAATGTATGTGTAGAACTTTAAAAATGATAGCTCAGGTAAAAATGAGTGTTGGACAAGTCGTTTAGTATATAAGTAATTTTTTGGTAAATTAGTAAATAAGTAATTTGTTCCATAGACGTTTAGAACCATAAGTTAAATAAATAGGCGTTCCATTGTTTACCAACTAGAATAGACTATTTTCCTTACTCGTGTTCTCTATTGGTTGTTATGTGTATCCCCCATTTTTGCTCTGTTTTTCATTGAAAATGCACAACTATCTTATGGAAGACAAAAAGATGGAATGATCAAAGGGAAGTCGATAGGAAATGCTAGAGCATATTGTTTTCCATTTGGCCTGCTATGCCTGGGTTGAGATATCGGTAATAAGATTGAAAAGAAAAATAA
Organism: Ficus microcarpa; assembly: GCA_025413485.1. Taxonomy (NCBI): domain Eukaryota; kingdom Viridiplantae; phylum Streptophyta; class Magnoliopsida; order Rosales; family Moraceae; genus Ficus; species Ficus microcarpa. The sequence continues at coordinate 23,138,747 of CM046376.1, forward strand.
AGTGATAGAAAAGAGGATCATTGATTTGTTTTTTTTTTTTTAGTGTTTATTTGCCTATTAATTGGTGTAATGGGAAACAATCTCATTTCCTTTCTAATATTAAGAGTACATAAGTAAATTTGATATTTATTCTTTTGACATGAAATCAATACCAAAGAGGTTATAAGATTGACATTCTTTGTTTTTCATTCATTATAAAGAAATCATACTAAAAAAAATATTCTTGGTACTTATTTTAAATATATTGCATATAGTTTAATTCATATTAAATTATTGCACATGTACATTTTTTAAGATGTTAAATTTCATTTTTACTCCTAATGTTTATTCTCTCTCTCATCTCTCTTTCACACTTCTATCTCTTTCCCTTTTCTTTTCTCTCGCTCTCTTTTGTCTCTCTTTCCTCTGTCTCTTTCTCTCTCCTTATTGACTAGAGACTGCTGCGAAATCGTCGACATCATTGCAATCGCCAGAGTTCCCCAAGTGATTAGTAGTGGCCTCCCCCTAGCCCCTGTGGAATCGTTGGCCTTGAAATTGCAACGAAAGGAACCGCAAGAATTGGGATGAAATTGTGATCGCGATCACTTGTGGGTTGCTTTGTTGCTGGCAAGGTTGAGATTTGGATGAGCTACAAAGGTGGCGAGATGATGGAATGACAACTTTCTCTCTCTCCATTCTCCGATGAGTTGCGAGATGTTATTTTTTGTCATCTTTGTTGTTGTGAGATGTTTTTGAGTTTTGTTTCACAGGTTCTTCGTTAGGGGTGGGCAACTCCGTTGCACGTGTTGCTCCATTAGGTGGCTAGGGGGGCAACGGGGTAGTGACGGTGAGCAACGGGGCTACAGGTGTGAGCAACGAAACGGCGAGGGTGGGCAAAGGGTTGGGTTTGGGTTAGGGTTTTGGTGATTTGGGATTTTGCGCTTTTTTTTTTTAATGACAAATATTTTGTTTTGGAGATAAAAAAAAGGTAAAATAATTAGATTTACTAGAAAATATTATTTTTATCTTATAAATAAAAAAACTAAAAATAAAGTAAATATTTTTTATTTATACTAGTAAATCCAATGATTTATCCAATGATTCACTAATAAATCCAAGGATTTACATATTTATCAGGGTAACGACCATAGATCGTTAGTGTTGACTTCTTTTTTCAACATTAATCTATTGTAAAAAGAATGTGGAAGAATTTAATTTGAAATAATATTGTCAACTAATCGAATAATTTACTTAGAAAATTTTATTAAAACCATTAATTCTTTCAAGAACCTTATCAAAATAACCTTCTTAATTTATATATTTATTTTTAAAACCATACCATGAAATAAAAACCACACTGTAAAGAAAATCAAGTAAGTACAAATCTCATCTACATTATGAGAACTAATGTTTTTCAATGCAAATTGTTTTGAATAAACTATTTGATAGCATGTTTGATTGCATGATTTTTATGTTTTCAAGCTATTATGATATATGTCTCAGTTTCATAGCTTTGAGATTTTACGTTGAGGTATAGCATACTGCATATTCATCATAAAATAATTAATAAAATTAAGCTAAGAAAAGTTAAGGGTGTCGTACCAACCTTCCACAAGGGGAGGATCAGTTCAGTTAATTTCATTTGATATAAGCAAGTCCAATCTATGATTTCAGTGCTGTTGGGGACCTTACAAACCCTAATAAACGTTTATGCCCACAGATAAGACAAGATTAGAAAAATCATAATCAATAATAATGGATAATTCATAATTAAGCATAAACGGATCATACATGTTTTGTGAAATATTTTAATTATTTTGCGAGAATATGTTTGTACTTACTAAGTGAAAGCCCATCACAAAATTTTTAAACTGTAGCCAAGAAACCCACAGTGTAATAGATGGACTAGGTGGGCTACAAAGTGGATGTGAAGGATGGGATGTGATTACCGCCACGTAGAATTTCTGCAAATATTTTAAGTATTAAATTATACTAATTTAGTAATGTTCAAAGAAATCCAAACATATTTAAGGCACTTATTAGTAAGTAATTATTTAGTAATGACCAGTAAGTTGATATGTTGAAATGTTAGACTTGTTTTGTTTATCACAATGATATGTACATATTAATTATAAGTCATGTAAGATGTATGTATTCAAAAGAAGAAAAAAAAAATCTTTCTCAAATTTCAAGTATTAAAGCTAAGTATAGTAAGTAAGTGTGTAGTAACGGCCATGTAAATAGGGTCGTTACAATGTAACAATGGCTTATGCTCTGTTTTTAGCCTGAAATTGGACAAGCTTTTATGAGACAAAAAAAGAGAGATGAGCAAAAGGAAGCCAACAAGAAATGCTAGAGCATTGTTTTCCATTTTCCCTGCTATGCCCCGGAATGAGGATTCAGTAAGGATATTATTAAATGACAATAAATTATATACGAGAATTTCAAAATGACTAGGATTAGAGAAGTGGGAAACAACGTGAAAGTTATAGGGAAAACACGAACAATAAGCAACAGAAAATATAAAAAAGATTACACAATTTCAGGAAAAATATAGTGAAAAAAAAAAAATCATGCTCACTTGAAAGAATGAACATACAGAAAACAATAGAATCAAATACTTGGAACCGAAAACGACAATGACAAGAGTGAAATCAGAGTAACAAATTAAACGAATGACATACCGCGAACAAAAGGACAACAAAGTATTCATAAATATAAAGTTTCTAGCTCCGGAGCAACAAATTCTTTAAAAAAAATTTATGATCGTTTCAAAACGTCACTGTTAATGTCATCATCTTGATACATTTAAGAAAGAAATATGAGGGTGAATTGTCAAGAATTAAAAAAAAATCAAAAAAGAAATATACGCTTTCCATAAGAAAAAGCAGCCTCTAGAAGTTAGTGACTCTGCTACAATTAGCAAATGAAAAAAAGAAAAGTGACCATATTTCTCTCTATAACAAAATTGTAGTTACATATAACCTTGTTTTTGTAATTTGTCCTGTTCTATGTCATAAATTAATTTGTCGTTTGGGAACTTGACTACATAAATAATTTGGATGTAATTTAAATAGAGGATTGGCGAAAGAACACGAGAGGCACACCGAATTCAACATGGAAATGTTTCATAATAAAATTGCAGAAACCTCACAACACAAATGACAATATTGAACAAGAGTGAACATTACACGACCAACATGAAACAAGAAGATCTTGAAGAGTTTGAAAAAGAAGAAACATGATTTATTATGACATAGAAACACACCTTTAATAGATTGACTGACCTCTACTCAAAACACCAGCTACATCAAGCTAGTTTCTTCTTCCAACTCGTCGAACTTGGCGAGCATTTCTCTTTGTTGATCTTCTTGTTCTCCAATGCACTCTAACAATGTCTGCAAGCCATTCAATTATCTTATCTGGGAGCACCATATATCCCATGGATATTCCAATTACGATTCCAGATCCAAATCCCATCAGCACAATTTTCCAACCAATTCCATCATCTTCATGCTTCGAGTTCTCTGGAGATTCTTTAGCTCCTTTATTTCCGCATGTTTCGGACAAAGGGAATCCACATAATCCCAAGTTTCCGATGTACGAATTGCTTTTGACTGTCTCAAACTGCTTGCCACACGGTATGGGTCCCACCAATTTGTTCAGAGAAAGGTTGAGGAATGCAAGTTGTGTCAAATTTGTTGCCAGTTTGTTGGGAATCTCTCTAGAAAGCTCATTTGAAGAGAGGTCTAAGCCTTCCAAGTTGGATAAATTTCGCAACGAAATTGGAATAGGACCAACTAGCTTGTTATGAGACAAATTGAGCCCTTTAAGCAATTTGAGCTTCCCAATTGACATCGAAATCTCTCCTTTAAAGTTATTCATTGATGTCTCAATGATTGTCAAGATGGTTAGTATTTTTTTCTAGTTGAATCCCTGAACCTTTCATTACCACCGTCACAGATTCTTGATAGTAGTCATTAGAGCTAATGTACTCCAAGTGGCCGGTATGTGCATCGATCATGGCAACAAAATTCTTGAAATATTTTGTCGGTAAACGACCTGCAAATTCATTGTTGGAGAGGTCCAAGATTCTCAACTTCTGAAAGGGAAATCTTATCTTGGGATTTCCTATCGAACCAGAGAATCTATTTGTCCCTCTGCTATTTAATTGCTTAACTAAATTCAGAAACTGACATATTTTAACTAGTTTGAAAAACACGTGCCTTAAAAACAAAAAAATAATTTTCCCTTAAAAAGAGAAGTTTTTTTTTGTTGAGTTGGCATAAATTACCTCTGGAATTTGGCCAGTGAAATTGTTGTATAAAAGATCCAAAGGGAGTCTATTGAGGTTCAAAGAGGACCATGGAATCTGACCTCCAAAATAATTAAATGAAAGGTCCAAGGAAATGATATGTGTGAGGTTATCAAGAGGTGTGGTATATGACCCAACAAAGTGGCAACCTCTTAGAGACAAATGAGACAAGGACCTTGCATTTTTAAGTAAATGAGTGTCAACGCAGAATCCAGTGTGAGAGAGATCCAATTCCCGAAGTGAATTGCTCCAATTAGACTTTGGAAAAGATCTAGAAAGTGCATATAATTCAATGACAAATAAAGTACCTGGAGTTTTGGCCACTGAAAAATGTTCTCTGGAAACTTCCCATGCAACTCAGACGAGCGGAGACCAAGAGTTGTCAAAGGAGACGACAAGTTCATCAAGGAGAGAAGTGGCACAAGAGACATGTCAACGCCACACAATTGGAGTTCTCTTAGCTTTTTTAAGTTGTGAGCGAGTGCTTTTGCGGTAGCCAGCCCTATACGGATGTTGTTTTCTCAATCGTATGCACCAAAGTTAGAAGTTAACCAATTTGGAGAGATGGGAGATTTGCAGAGGGAAATTGCTGCTAAAGTTGGAATAGGCTAGCGCAAGGTGGGTCATGTTCTTGAATTGACCAAACTCCAGTATGATAGGGGAGCCACGGAAGTCGTTGAAAGAAAGGTCTAGCCTTTGGAGATGGCGACAGAAGAAAAGGCTGCTGTTGGAGCTAATAATGCCCTGAATCCAGCTACAGCTGAGGTTGAGGCCCACGACATACCCAATAACTCCGTCGTACATGATTCCATCCCAAGTGCAACATTTCTTTTCATCATTTCTTACTAAATCATTGGAGAATTGTTTGGTTTATTGAACCAATTAATTTCTGAAAAAAAAGTTCTCTTCTTCTTTTCTTATTTTTATTTTTATTTTTATTTTTATTTTTGCATTTAATGTCACTTGTATGTGCTTGTAGAACCCATGCATGCACGTGAATGGTAATTCAGAACTTTTGGTTGAGACTTCTAGAGTTGACTGTTTTGGTATTTCTTTAGGAATATACACAAGAATTGCAAGCGTTAAGTAGCTTTTTAAATTAAAAATGATTTGGTCATGGTGTTCTTATGAGTAAGAAGTTTAAATATTGTGATTGTAGTTGTGGGTCTTCTTTATGACTGTTGAAGCTAACGTGCATAAGCACTCGGATGCAAAAACTCGAACTTTTAAAGTTATTTGTCAATTGGGTATTTGCACGGTTTTGGGATGTGTAATTGGTTTGCGACCAAATTCTTCGTTTTTGGATCTATTTTAAAGTAGCATTTTTGTCTTAAAAAATGATTTAGTAATGGTGTTCTTATGAGTATGGAAGTTTAAGTGTTGTGATTGTAGTTTCTGGGTCTTCTCTATGACTGTTGAAGACAGCGTGCATATACACTCCGATAGTAAAAATGGTACGGAATACTGTTCACTAGTAACAGCTGGGTTGGGAAAAAAATAACTCAGACTTAAAATAAGTCTAGGATGACGCCACTAACGATTCCCACGCGTTAGATAAATCAAAAACTCGCCACTCTAGGAATCCACCTAAGAGATAAGAGTTCACAATTCACACAAGAACTGAATTTTCTCATTCAACAAAAACTTCTGAATACAGCTCTGTCCAGCCCCTTTTTGGACGAATTTTACATCCTAAATTGATTAAATTCAGTTACAAACACCACCATAATTACATACTTAAAACCAAGAAAACTTCCCCACCATAACTACTCTGAAAACCATCCATATTCCCACAACTACAGCCCTTTACTTCAGCCACCAAAAACTGAACAAATTCCCTTCATAACAGCCCAATGCCTAAATTAACACAATTAAAACCAACTTGAAGTTTAGTAAATACTAGAATAAAACTGAAAATAAATACTCAGAAATCAGCAATTAAAGTTGAGCTTGACAGCCAAACTTGTGAGCCAGGACTCAAGCCATGAAAGCCATGCACACTTGCCAAAAACGTGTTGCTCGAGCTTGAAACATTGTCTTGATCTGCATCATGCTCCCCGGGTTGGAAAGGACTCGCCCTCGAGTCCAAGTCTTCATCTTCGACGTAATGAGACAAGTCAGCTACGTTGAAGGTTGCCGAAACGCCATAATTCCCCGGTAAATCAACCTTATAAGCATTGTCATTCACCTTTTCAATGATTCTGAAGGGGCCATCAGCTCGTGCTTGAAGTTTTGGAAATTTACGATTCGGAAAACGTTCTCTTAATAGATGAATCCACACCAAATCACCAACTTGATAATCCACACGTTTTCGATGCTTGTTTGCACGTTGAGCATACCTCTCCGTGTGTTTGACAATGGTGTCACGCACTTGCTCATGAAGCTTCTTGATATACTTGGCTCTTTCATCCGCTTCTCCACTAAAGTTAGCATCTGTCTTAAGTGGAACAAGATCCAAAGGAGTGATCGGATTCTTTCCATAGACGATTTCAAATGGAGAACACCCGGTTGTTTGGCTAATAGACCGATTGTATGCAAACTCAGCTTGGGGAAGAAGCAAATCCCATGCCTTCAAATTCTTCTTGATTAGCGCCCGAATTAAAACTCCAAGAGAACGGTTAACCACTTCAGTTTGTCCATCGGTTTGGGGATGGTGGGAAGTACTAAATTGTAGTCTAGTACCCATTTTCCGCCATAAAGTCCTCCAAAAATGACTAAGGAATTTTGCATCACGAACCAAAGTAATAGTCTTAGGCACACCATGTAACTTGACAATCTCACCAAAATACAAATCTGCCACATGTGTTGCATCCATTGTCTTCGTGCAAGGAACAAAATGAGCCATCCTTGAGAAGCGGTCAACGACTACCATTATTGAATCCTTCCCACGTTGAGTCCGAGGAAAACCAAGTACGAAATCCATGCTAACATCTTCCCAAGGAGCCGTGGGAATAGGCAAAGGTATATATAAACCAGCATTGCTCCCATGCGTCTTAGCTCTTCTACAAATCTCACAACGTTCCACGATTTTCCCTACATCCTTCACTAAATTTGGCCAATAGAAATTTTCTCTCACCAAGGCCAATGTTTTGTCACGACCAAAATGACCAGCCAATCCACCACCATGAGCCCCCGAATAATCGCTTCACGCAATGAACCTTGTGGCACGCAAAGTTGAGTTCCCTTGTACAAGAACCCTTCTTGAATAACAAACTCTTTGTACCCCCCTTGTAAACAAAGACTCCATACTTTATCAAAATCAGGATCATCCTCATACATGGCTTTAACAACTTCGAAACCAAGCACTTTGGCATGGATGGTACTCAACAAAAAATGCCTCCTACTCAACGCGTCCGCAACAACATTGGATTTTCCAGACTTGTGCTTGATAATGAAATTGAAGGACTGAAGGAACTCCACCCACTTGGCATGTCTAGAATTAAGTTTCTGTTGAGCACTTAAGAATTTAAGCGCCTCATGATCTGAAAAAAGAACAAACTCATTAGGTAATAAGTAGTGACTCCAATGCCTTAGAGCCCTCACGATCGCATAGAACTCCTTGTCATAAGTGGAATACTTCCTCCTTGCGTCATTGAGCTTTTCACTAAAAAAGGCAATTGGCTTTCCTTCTTGGCTCAAAACAGCTCCAATTCCAATTCCGGATGCATCGCACTCCACTTGAAACACGCTAGCAAAATTCAGCAATGCCAATATGGGTGCCGCCATCAGTTTTTGCTTGATGTTGTCGAAACTTGTTTGGGCCTCCGCATTCCATGAGAACTTTCCTCCCTTTAGGCACTCGGTGATAGGAGCCACCAAGGTGCTAAAGTTTCTGATAAAACGACGGTAAAAAGACGCCATCCCATGAAAACTTCTGACATCAAACAAAGTCTGTGGAACGGGCCAAGTAGCAATAGCCTCTACCTTGCTTTCATCAACCTTGATGCCGTTTTTGGTGACAACATAGCCAAGAAAAACCACAGTTTCCGTCACAAAACAACACTTCTTGAGATTGACATAGAGGTGCTGTTCTTTTAAAACATCAAATACTTGTCGGAGGTGCACCAAGTGCTCATGCAAATCACGGCTATAAACTAAGATGTCATCAAAGTAAACCACAATGAATTTACCCAAATATGGCTTGAAAATGTGTGTCATGAGTCTCATAAATGTGCTAGGTGCATTTGACAAACCAAAGGGCATCACTAACCATTCATAGAGCCCGCGACTGGTTCTGAAAGCCGTCTTCCACTCATCTCCAGGTTGCATGCGGATTTGGTGATATCCACTACGTAAATCAATCTTTGAAAATGTTGTAGCGCCATGGAGTTGATCCAACAGATCATCAAGTCTAGGAATGGGAAACCAGTACTTGATGGTAATTTTGTTGATGGCACGACTATCTACACACATTCTCCAACTACCGTCCTTCTTGGGAACCAATAAAGCTGGCACTGCACATGGGCTAAGACTCTCTCTAATAAACCCTTTCGCAAGTAATTCCTCCACTTGACGCTGCAACTCCTCTTGTTGGCTAGGATTAATCCTATAGGCAGCTTTGTTCGGTAAAGTTGATCCCGGGACTAAATCGATTCGGTGTTGGATTCCTCTAACAGGTGGTAACCCACTAGGAATTTCCTCTGGCATGAGGTCTTCATATTCTGTCAGGAGAGGTTTGATGATGTCGGGTAGATTGGTTTTGCCTTCAGCCTCCTCCTCTGCCACTAGAATCATTACAGGTTCATTCTTCAAAAGAGCTTCCGAAATTTGTGCACCCGTTAAGAAAACTTGGCCACCCTCCTTCTTTCCTTTGCTGCTAAGTTGCGGATTCATTGGGTTCAAAATGATCTTCTTTCCACCTTTGATGAAGGAATAGGTGTTTTTAAAACCATCATGCATCACTCTCCTATCAAATAACCAGGGCCGTCCCAATAGAAGATGGCATGCGTCCATAGGCACAACATCACACCAGAGTTCATCTTGATATGATTTCCCTATAGAAAAGGAAACCAAACACCTTTTGGACACCGATACTCCATTTCCATTCTTGAACCACTGAATCTTGTACGGCTTCGGATGAGGCTCGGTTGATAAGCTCAATTTGGTTACCATCTCTTCGGACACAACATTCGTGCAACTCCCGCCATCAATAATAAGGTTACACACTCGGCCATGAGATGTGCAACGGGTTTGAAATATGTTCTCTCGCAGCCAGTGCTCTTCTTGACAAGGACTTGCATTCAAGAGTCGCCTAATGACCAGAACCTCTCCTTCGTCACCATACTCTTCATGTTCTTCAAGATCTCCTTCTTCTTCTTGGTCTTCTTCTTCAACCACATTATCGCCAATGATGGTAAAGGTACGTTTGTTGGGACACTCCGAGGCAATGTGTCCATAACCATGGCACTTGAAACATTTCTTGGTAGCATTGGGATTGACGACGGGTTTTGGATTTCGTGTCTCCGGCTTGGTGTTGGATGACAACGCCTTGGTTGACGCCGCATAAGAGGATGAGCTAGGGTTTCCCTTGTTTGCCAAACTAGGGTTGCCCACAGATTTATTTGGAAATCTCCTTGACTCCTTTTTTTGCTGCTCCACGTTCAAAGCCAATTTTCGAACATCGTTGAAAGTCAAATATGGCTGTAATTTGATTACATCAGAAATCTCCTTCTTGAGTCCGCCCAAATACTGTGCAATAGTTCGCTCCTCGGGTTCTACGACGTCGCACTTGAGCATAAGATACTCGAATTCTCTGGTGTAGTCAGCCACAGACAACTCAAATTGTCGGAAATTGTGAAACTTTACATAGTTGTCTTGCTTGTAGTTGTCCGAAATGAATCTTTTTCTGAGTTCCCGCTTCATCTTCTCCCATGTTCGAATGGGCCTCCGTCCATCACGTTCTCTTTCTCGCCGGAGATTTTCCCACCAAAGGGACGCATACTTCTTTAGTTTAATGGCAACCAACTTGACTCGCTTTTCATCAAAATAATCCTTGAATTCAAAGATCCTTTCCACAGTGTACAGCCAATCGAGGAATGCATCGTCTTGTGATTGTCCGTCATATTCAGGTACATCCACCCTCACATCACCATCGCGGCTTCTACGGTGAATTCGACGTCTTGGGTAAGCATAGGAGTCGTCGCTTGAATCATCTTCATTGTGGAATGGATTGATGTCTTCATCCTCTTCATCTGCACGGCGCCTACCATGCCTTGGCGGATCTTGTCTCTCGAACCGTTCAAGGTGTTGTTGAAGCTGCTGTATTGTTCTTCGCATTTCCTCCATCTCGAGATGTTGATTTCTTTCTTCCACCTGTTCATCTTCCTCAACAAGTTGCCTTCGAAGAGCTTGTCTCTTCATGTTTCTTCAACCTGTCTCTGATACCAAAATGGTACGGAATACTGTTCACTAGTAACGGCTGGGTTGGGAAAAAAATAACTTAGACTTAAAATAAGTCTAGGATGACGCCACTAACGATTCCCACGCGTTAGATAAGTCAAAAACTCGCCACTCTAGGAATCTACCTAAGAGATAAGAGTTCACAATTCACACAAGAACTGAATTTTCTCATTCAACAAAAACTTCTGAATACAGCTCTGTCCAGCCCCTTTTTGGACGAATTTTACATCCTAAATTGATTAAATTCAGTTACAAACACCACCATAATTACATACTTAAAACCAAGAAAACTTCCCCACCATAACTACTTTGAAAACCATCCATATTCCCACAACTACAGCCCTTTACTTCAGCCACCAAAAACTGAACAAATTCCCTTCATAACAGCCCAATGCCTAAATTAACACAATTAAAACCAACTTGAAGTTTAGTAAATACTAGAATAAAACTGAAAATAAATACTCAGAAATCAGCAATTAAAGTTGAGCTTGACAGCCAAACTTGTGAGCCAGGACTCAAGCCATGAAAGCCATGCACACTTGCCAAAAACGTGTTGCTCGAGCTTAAAACATTGTCTTGATCTGCATCAAAAAACACGAACTTTTTAAGTGTTTTCCAATTCGTCATTTGCACGCTTATGCAATGTGGTATGGGTTTGTGTTTTCATTGCGGATTTTGAATTTGTGCCTTTAGATTTCTTTCCTTAACCCTTCTCTGTTTTTTAAGGACCAAATTCTTCAGTTTTGGATTTGGTTGGAGTGTTTTTGAATCGGGAATTAATTTTATGCAGGTTTTCGACCTAGCAGATGTAAAAAATTTAACAGAAGAAAATTTCCTTCCAATATAATAGGAGTTCCATTATAACAGAAAATTTTACCCCTAAAAAAATGGTTATCATTATGGTACCATGTTGTTTTCGGCCTTTTCAGATTGGTAACTTTGTATTTTCAAATCCAATTCAAACAAAAATTATATAATAAAAATATTATATATGATACAGTACGTTATTTTTTTAGGACATTGACTGTAAATGTTTTGCCCATACAGCCGAAACAGGTTATTAAAGTGGGGGAAGAAAAAAGGTAAAAAAAAAGGAAAGGAAAAGAAAAAAAATTAAGCGTAATTTTTGAATTTTTTTTATGCACTCAATATTTTAATGAAATTTCATTCGTGTCCTAATTTATAAAGAATAATTATAATTAACTTTTCTCCTACTTTCAAAAAAAATTTATAACTTTTCTCCTATTCACTGATGTTGTTCTGTCCTAATTTTACAGGACAAATTGCATAACCACATATTTTTTTAATTAGTGCCCCCATTTAAAATATATATATAGATTTGCCAGCTGAGTATCACGTACGACAATATTTGTGGCGGTTGAATAAACTTGTCACAAAATACTCAAAATACAAAATTTTCCAACCCAACATTCACATTGCACACCCGAAATTTATGCATAAGATGGTATGAAAAAGAAGAAGTAAATGAATACTGAAATTCTCATTTCTGTGCGAGGTTTGGTTGGATTGCCTTGCACGAAGGGCTGGTCAGTGCTGTAAACCCAAAACTCTTCATAGAAATGAGAAAAAGGACTAAGAGTGGTGCCACTGTAACGATTCTGAGCAAGTTGGTCATAAGGCTTATGCAGTTGAAAGTTGTTTGGCGAGCTAGATTCACCGCCCTCAATCCATCGGTTGGAACGGCCATTGTCATGTGTTGGCCATTGTTTTTGAAGAAGCTCAAATAAACCACCAAGATTAGAAAGCTTTAGCAGAAATTTTTATCCTTTTTTTTTATTTTAGAGTCTTCGTGATACAGATATGGAAGCTTATTGTGGTACGTACTTTTAACTATTTATATAAGTTCAAAATGAGTTGAAGATAAGGAAGAGAAGACCTCCACAAAGTTGCACTAGATAAAATTTGACAATATCATCTTCTTCTACAGGTGGGATTTTGCCGCCTAACTTTAAGAAGTCCATACCTACACGTCACTTACAGTTTCGGTTTATGGGGAAAAGAAGTACTTTTCTTAGGGCCTGTTTGGTACATAGGATTAAGGGGAGGATGTTTCAGGGAGGTTGGTGGGGGGTTCGCCGGTTTTTTTTTTTTTTTTTTTTAATTTATTTCTTTCATTTTTTTACTTTTTTTTTTGTATATAATATTATAAACTAAGGTATTGAGTAATATTTCAATACACAAGTAATATTTCAGCCATTGAAATCAATCGAATAGTCTATAAAATAGGCTTTATCGGTTGGGTATATAAAATGAGATCTACCAGAGCTTTTTGTGATTATAAGTAAGATACGACTTTTTTTTTTCTTTTTTTGGTAAATAAAAAGCAAGATACGACTTATGAATGAAAAGTTCATGTAAATGTACTGGGCTACCAAAAAAAAATAAATACATGTATATGTTTGCTTAATGATCAATTATTAATTTGTTTTTTAAGGAGACGTTTATTTATTTATTCTTTTATATAGGACTTAGAATCTATCTTATTAGCGAGCAATTGTATAAAAATCACAATCCTAAGCCGACCAAGCTTTTTTTTTTTTTTTTTTAAATTTAATTTAATTTATTTATTTATTTTTGTGGTATTCACACAATCAAGCTCTATAGCTTAGTCTATAGGAAAGAGCAGCCATCTCGGAAAGTATGATTTCTACTATTGTTTTCGTAAACAATGTCCTTGTTGTGTTTTTTGAACGGATTTTAGACGATGATTCATCTAAAAACATCGTTTATTATCATTATGGTAATACTGATTAGAGAAATTAATGAGGACTAATAAGAAGTTAAGTCGGTTTATGAATCAATAATTCTTTGACTCATTCAAGTTCAATACTTTTATTCTTTTCCACAATTACACATTAAAAGAATTAGCTAGGTCCCGCGGTTTTGACTGATATTGATAGAGAAATGCAGGAAAGAGACGTAATATTATGGTGACAGATTTTGCAATATATACACTATACAGCTACATATATGTATATACGTTACATAAATATTTCGTCTAATTCACACCAAGCGTACTTACTTTTCTCCTAGCAATTGTTTGCGATTTCATTGCATGCAATGTATGCTGGGACGGAGCCTGAATTTTAGTTCAATTGGGAGACTATTGAGAAAAAGGTCACATTTAAGAAAAAAAGTAATACAGCTAGAAAATAGGATGAGAAAGGAATTAGATGCGATCAAAGAAATAACCAAAAAAAAAAAAACAGTAATAATAATAGGGTGAGAAAGGGCACAAAAACAAATAATAACCTATTATTTCTTTCATAGTGTCAAGAACATAGTGCAAAAGCGCGTTTTCAACTTCGCAGTGGGTGGTTCCTTTTCTTTGTCTGTCATTTTCTTTCTGCTGGCTGAAAAATGCTAAATCAAGAGTCAATGAATTTTAGTCTTCTAATATAATTTCAACTCCTCTACCGCCTAACTTGATATGTTAATTGAAAATATATATCTAGTTTCAATATCATACCACATCAACTAAAAAGTCATATTAATTAAATTTATCATAACATTATAATAGGAACAAAACTAATGGAAAATTTGAGCCAAATCCCTCTAATATATGGTTGCAGTGATGAATTAGTCACAATATTATTATGTAAGTGGGGACACATGTTCCCGCTTAATTTTTAAAATTTTAATTTTGTTTTTTAAAATTTTAATTCTATCCTAATTTTACAGGAAAAATTATGCTTTTCTTGTAAAACAAAAAAACAAAAAAAAAAGTTATTGTATCCCTATATTACAAGAAAAATTCTGATTGCGTTTGCATTTAATAAATAAAATATGTAAAAATGTCTTCATTCAATATATATATATATATATATATATATTTTTCATTATGTCCTAATTGGAAAGAATTATGACCCCATGATTGTATGGTTGTGAGCTTATAGAATGAGAGCTTGGGTTAAAAAAGTGCATCGGAAAGTCAATTGGCAAAATAACTTCAACAGCTTTTTTATTTTGTTAAATAGTCTTCCAAAAAATTTTATTAGCAAAATGACTTCGAACAATCAGGAATGACGGCAGTTGTTCCTAAGTTAAAATAAAACAAGGTTATTTTGCTAATTTTAATTTTTGAGGTTATTATTTTGGTAAATATTCTGTCGGAAGAAGCACTTTTGTAAATACGTAATTTGTTCAAAAAAAAAAATTCAGAATCAGAAGTTATGCACAGGAACTCGAAGGGGGGAGGGGGGTGGTGCGGTGTGGTGTGGGGACGAGAAAAGAAAAGAAAAGGAAGATGCTTCATCGTTTCTCTACAAGAGTAGACTCATTTGTTGGTTGTTAGGCATCCCCTGTTTTTGCTCTGTTTTTCATTGAAAATACCCAAAGCTCTTGTATGAGACAAATAGATAGTTTTCCATTTACTCCGCTATGCCCGAATTGAGGCTTTGGTAATAGGATTGGAAATGAAAGTAAAGTAATAAGAAAGATGATTATTGATTTCTTTCTAGTGTAAGAATTTACACTCTCTATTTTCATTATTTATTTTAGGTGTAGCCGCTAAATTCTAATTCATCATTTTGTAAGGATGGTCACGAATCTGATTTGACGGATTAGGCCTTAATACAGTCCAATCCAACCTATAACATCAGATTACGCGATATTGAATTTACAAATTTAATCCGTAGACTTTAGAAACTAAAATTAATATACTAAACCATAAAATAGTTTAATAAAATAACAATATAGCGATTTAACATTAAAAACAAAAAATTAACAATAAAAAGGCTATGCTCTTCATGCAGCTCAAAGTGGGAACGGTTTAAAATCATAAAACTTTCAGAAAAATAATCTTAGAGTTGGACTTTCAACGTGATTTTTTTAATCTGATTAAAAAACTTTCATCAAAGATTCTTTTGAAACTTCGTAACGAATTTTTGGTTTTTGTTTCTTTTTCTTATTTTGTTGTTATGTGTTTTTTTATTCTTATTTTCTTTGTAATTTTTGGAATATTTTAAAGTTTTTTTAATTTGGTTAAAAAGGATTTCACCTAAACACTTTTTTTTTTTTTTTTAGTTCCTATTAAGAAGTTTCGGTTAGTGTTTTTTAAAATTTTCGTATTATGATTTTTTGTTTCTTTTTATATTTTCGTTATTGTGCACTTTTTGTTTAAAGTTTATTTCTTTTATTAATTTGGTTAAAAAAGATTTCGTCTAAATTTTTTTGGAATTTTGTTAAGAAATTTTTTAAAAAGTTTCGTACGGAGTTTTGGTTTTTTTGTTTCTTTTTCTTGTTTTGTCATTCTATGCTTTTTCAATTTTTTATCTTTCTTATATATCTTTTTAGACAATATATTATTTACACACGCACCTAGTAAAATTATATTAGAGCAAAAGAAAAACAACAAAATGATCAAAGATCAAACAAACTAAATGCTTGAAAAATAACTAAGCGAAAGTATTAATATAAAAAGTAACTAGAAAGGAAAAAACTAACTTGAATGGAAAAAAGAGTAATTAGAAAAGAAAAAATAGTTATAAAAGGATGAGAAGCAAAAGGATGTTTAAACAAAGTAAATTTGATTTAAAAGATAACATTTTAAAGGCAATATTTGTTAAAAAAATAATATTACAAAAGAAAAAATAGTTATAAAAGTCTATTTAAGAAAAAAAGTTAAATAAATGAGGATGTATATAATTGAAAAAGATTATTCCATGATAGGGAACGGAAAACATATGATCATAAAGAACAAAAGCAAAATTAAAACTAAAACAAAATTTAAAAAAGAAAACTCGAAATGATAAAAGCTAGAAAAATAGGGTGGTGGGGGGGGGGGGGGGAGGGGGGACACAAAAATTGAAGCACTATGCAAATAAACGATTAAAAAAATTGCTATAATGAATAGAAATGGTAAATATAAGGAAAAAAGTGTAGATAATTTCGAAAAAAAATTACATAAGGACAAATTAATATATACTATTCAAAGAAAAATCAAGAAACGACCAAAATAAAAAGGATAAAATATTTTAAAAGCAACCAAACGAAATTATTTATATATAAAAAAAAAAACACTAAGGTATATATGTGATAATAAAAGGAAATAAGAGTATATTTGCTATTTGCAAAATGAAAAATTTAATATAAACGTCGAGTATATTCAACAACATATTTATTTCTATCATCAATAACAAAAGTGAAAATAGGTTTTTATTTTTTTTAATTTTTTTTAATTTTAAGAGTTGGACTTTCAATGTGATTTTTTTTAACTGATTAAAAAGTTTTTCATCCAAGATTCTTTTGGAGTTTCGTAACGAATTTCGGGATCTTGTTTCTTTTTCTAATTTTGTTGTTATGTGTTTATTTATTCTTATTTTCTTTTTAATTGTTGGAGTATTTTTTGGATTTTATTTTGTTTTTTTAATTAGGTTTAGAAGGATTTCGTCTAAACTTTTTTTTTTTTTTTTTGGAGTTTCTGTTTAGAAGTTTTGGTAAAATTTTTTTTAAATTTTCGTATGGAGTTATTATTATTATTGTTGTTTCTTTTTATATTTTTGCCATTGTGTACTTTTTTTTTTTTTTTTAGTTCTCTCTTTTAAACTCTTCTATCTTTTATTAATTTGGTTAAACAAGGCTTTAACTAAATTTTTTTGGAATTTTTTTTATGACCTTTTTTTAAAAGTTTCGTATGCAGTTTTGGTTTTTTGTTTCTTTTTCTTGTTTTGTCATTCTATGTTTTTTTTTCGGTTTTTAATCATTCTTATATCTTTTAGACAATATATAATTCACAGACGCTCCTAGTAAAATTATATAAGAACAAAAGTAAAACAACAAAATGATCAAAGATAAAAAAAACAAACGAAATGCTTGAAAAGTAACTAAGCGAAAGTATTAATATAAAAAGTAAGTAGAAAGGAAAAAACTAACATTCAAAAAATTAAAAAAGAGAGGAAAAAACTAACTAGAAGGGAAAAAAGAGTAATTAGAAAAGAAAAAATAGTTATAAAAGGATCAGAAGCAAAAGGATGTTTAAAGAAAAGTAAATTTGTTAAAAAATAATATTACAAAAGAAAATATAATTACTAAAGTCACATTTAAGAACATACAATATTTTAAAGGCGATAAGATAAAATTTCAAAAATAAGAATATATGTAATTGAAAAGGATTATTCCATAATAGGGAACGGAAAACTGCCATCAACTACGCTGGCATGTATTTCCTACAGCACAAACAAAACTTTTTAAAATCTGGGGCAAGGAATAAGATACACCAACAATAAGACAGAGATAGTAAAGCAATAATTACGCATGAATGCATGGCTATTTATGATGCATGTATATGTACATTATACCTTAGCATTCACAGATAAGATATACAGTTATATAATCATCAGTACCAGTTAAAAAAATGAAAAAGATTACAACAAGCTTCCTTTCCGTCATGGTTGCTAACATCATTCTCAGAGAATCAAAAATCATCAATATCTAGCAGTTTCTTCTTCCTGCAACTTTTTTTTTCTCCCAACAAAAACCGACACACAAAAAAACTATTTGCCACAAAGCTTATACTCCCATTAAGGAGTTCACACAAATTCTTATAAATAAAAAGGGATAAATAATCGGAACCTTTAGTTCAAATGCAAAGAAAACACACACAACTTATACTTCTGCTAAGGAGTTCACAAGAATTGGAAGAAATAATAAGAGAAACAATTCACATTATTTAATCCAACATGCACGATGAAGGATTAAACAATTAGTTACTCTTGCTACAAAACAAAAAAACAAGACACAAAAACTATTTGCCACAGAGCTACCCCCATTAAGGACTTCACACAAATTCTAAGAAATTAAACGGGATAAATAATCGGAATCCCTTAGTTCAAATACAAAGAAAACACACACAACTTATACTCCTGCTAAGGAGTTCACATGAACTATAAGAAATAAAAAGAGAAACAATTTATGTTATTAAATCCAACACGCACGATGAAGGATTAAACAATTAGTTACTCTTGCTGCAAAACAAAAAACGAGACACAAAAACAGAAAAAAGAAAAAAAAGAAAAAAAAAAAACTATTTGCCACAAAGCTTATACTCCCATTAAGGAGTTCACACAAATTCTAGGAAATAAAACGTGATAAATAATCGGAATCCCACAATTCAAAAGCAAAGAAAACACACATAACTTATACTCATGCTAAGGAGTTCACATGAATTATAAGAAATAATGAGAGAAAAAATTCACATTATTTAATCCAACACGCACGGTGAAGAATTAAACAATTGGTTACTCTTGCTGCAAAACAAAAAATGAGACACAAAAAAAAATATTTGCCACAAAGCTTATACTCCCATTAAGGAGTTCACACAAATTTTAAGAAATAAAACGGGATAAATAATCGGAATCCCTTAGTTCAAATACAAAGAAAACACAAACAACTTATACTCCTGCTAAGGAGTTCACATGAATTGTAAGAAATAAAAAGAGAAACAATTCACATTATTTAATCAAACACGCACGATGAAGGATTAAACAATTAGTTACTCTTGCCGCAAAACAAAAAACGAGACAGAAAAAAACTATTTGCCACAAAGTTATACTCCAATTAAGGATTTCACACAAATTCTACGAAATAAAACGAGATAAATATTTAGAATCCCTTAGTTCAAATACAAAGAAAACACATAACTTATACTCTTGCTAAGGAGTTCAAATGAATTGTAAGAAACAAAAAAAGAAACAATTCACATTATTTAATCCAACACGCACGATGAAGGATTAACAATTAGTTACTCTTATAGCAAAACAAAACACGAGACACAAAAAAAAAAAAAAAAAAAACTATTTGCCACAAAACTTATACTCCCATTAAGGAGTTCACACAAATTCTAAAAAATAAAAAGGGATAAATAATCAGAATCCTTTAGTTGAAACGCAAAGAAAACACAGACAACTTATACTCCTACTAAGGAGTTCACATGAATTGTGAGAAATAAGAAGAGAAACAATTCACGTTACTTAATCAAACATGCGCGGTGAAGGATTAAACAAATTAGTTGCTCTTGTTGCAAAACAAAAAACGAGACACAAAAAAATTATTTGCCACAAAGTTTATACTCCCATTAAGAAGTTCACACAAATTCTAAGAAATAAAACGGGAAAAATAATTAGATTCCCTTAGTTCAAATGCAAAGAAAACACACACAACTTATACTCCTGCTAAGGAGTTCACATGAATTGTAAGAAATAAAAAGAGAAACAATTCACATTATTTAATCCAACACCTAAGATGAAGGATTAACAATTAGTTCCTCTTGCCACAAAACAAAAAATGGGACCAAAAAAAAAAAACTTTTTGCCACAAAGCTTTTACTCCCATGAAGGAGTTCACACAAATTCTAAGAAATAAAAAGGGATAAATGATTGGTATCCCTTAGTTCAAATTCAAAGAAAACACACATAATTTATACTACTGCTAAGGAGTTCACATGAATTGTAAGAAACAAAAAAGAGACAAACAAGTGACATTTCTTAATCCAACACACACAGTGAAGGATTAACAATTAATTGCTCTTGCTATTTGAAACAAATGTTACACAAATAATATATACATATACATATATATTATCAGTGTTACTAACTACTCCTAGACTGCTATTCTACTACTAATACTACTAGTGCTACTTATAACAACTATCAGTACCACTATAGCAACTAGCTACAACTACTACTGTTGTCTACTAACTATTAATGCTCCTACTACTACGCCACTGCTACAACTACTACTAATACTATTGTAATTACTATTAATGTTACAACTAGTACTACCACGAATAATACTACTATTGTTACTGCTACTCTTTCTACAATTGCTACTTCTACTATTACTAATGCTACTACATACTAATACTATTTCTACTTACTACTACCGGTTAATACTAATACCACTACACTTCTACTGTCAGTACTACTAATAACACTTCTACTGTCAGTATTAATTGCAACTGCTATTAATACTAACACTGACACTAATACCAATGCTACTGCTACTAAAAAAAAAAAAAACCAAATGGAATGAGATTAAAAGGGAAAAGATTAGTTACCAATATGAATGTTTGACTGTCTAGCTCTAGAGATAATACTGAATTGTTGAAGATTCTGCTGAAATCACAAAATGGATAAAATTATGCTAAATTGAGTAATTAAAGAAGCAAAAATTTGTTGGAGGAAAAAAAAGTTTGTCTTGTAGGATTACATGCCTAAAATTGAGTCTATAGCACCAACAATGTATGTAAACTCTTCATCTTGCAAATGACAAATAGGCACCAATTTGTTGTGGTACTGGGTGACACTCAACTCAAAACTACACAACTAGAAAATAACAGGAGGAAAAAGATAAATAAATTAGCTGGAATAAGCCCAAGAAATAACAAGTTATTCCAAAAAAAAAAAGAAAAAAGAGTAAAAGAGTAAAAGATTAAATAAGTTTCAAACAAAACTACTCACAAAATGCAGCTTTTGAGGATAATTAAAAATCAGTAATTCAACAATTTCACATTGTGTGGCACTTCAAATAGAAAAGGCTGAAAAATGAATAGGTCAAAAGAGAATGAGCTAGTTTGGCGTTGGAAAAGATGCAGCGCCAGGTAGAGTTTAGGTACCTCTGTGGAAGGATATTGATGAGTGACTGATTTCAAAGATGGTTTTCATGGGAAGGTGGTTTTGCCAACAAGATCTAATGGGAGACCTAGCTGCATGCACATGTGAAAATGCAACTTCTAGTGAATTTCATTTTTTTTTTTTTTTACACAATAGCATCCGTACAAAACTAGTTCAATATTATAGAAAGATAAAATAGTTACCGATAACAATTGTGGGCATAGTTCTGCATTATGATCACTTTTTCTAGGATCATCCTTTGAACCAACCACAAACCTAAAAGCAATGAAAGCCATCAAATTCAGCCAAAGACCACGAATACATCACTAAAGAAAATGTGAAGAGAAATGAAGATAGGAATCATCAATTCAAGAAACTCCATGTGAATAACTCCGAGACTAATATTTATGATATAGACTAAAACATGTCTAAATTATCGTTTAAGGTTGAAAAAATCTACAATGCTAACATAAAAAGTAGACAAGGAACGTCTTTAGCCTATGAATACTAAAGAAGTCAGAAGTGCACTTAAAATTTTCCTATTCTCATCTCAGTGAGTTCAAATTTGTTTTCATTAAAAAGAGATAGGACTAAAAAAATCTGAAAACCGGGTATCAAAAATAGCAAGAAGGGCAATATAGGCTGAAAAAAATGCGTTGAAATCAGTTAACAATTAGAAGTCCCAACTTTTAACAAATATCTTTTGACTACATCATACCAGATCCCCTTCACGATCGAACATAACTACTTTAAAAAGGCTCTCAAAAAACACATGGAACATCAATTAAATTATCCAAAACAATTTCAAGGTTTCAATAGAAAATTGCAGGGATAATCTTACCTATGAGATTTTCAGCTGTAGGTACTGATGCTTGAGCATATGTTTTTTCTCACTACCAACTGAAAAAAGCTTGGAAGAATCAGAATCATATTTAATCAGAAAACATATGTAAATTAGCATGTCAAGTGTACAAAAGCCAGAATTATAACTTAAAAGGAAAGCAATCGTAAAGCCTAAGAATATTAAAGAAGTCAAAGATGCATTATCTAGGCCAAAATATCAAAATTTTTTGGAACAAAAAGGCAAAATCCAAAACAATGTGATCATCTGGGTCATCAATCATAACTTTTGCAAGTAAAACCATAAATGAAGAGCAAGAGAGGCAACGTGAGCTAGAAAAATGCATGGAAATTTATGAACAGTTAAAGCCCAATATTAAGCTATTACTTAAGACTACATTGTACTGATCACCTTCTACATTGAGCAAAAATTTTTGAAGAAGGTAGGACGTAAGCAGATAGAACTTTTAAAGACAAAGCAAAAGAAAGTCAATAAACAACAATTACAAAGTTTCAGTACCAAATTGATAGGATATTCTTACCAATGGGGCTTTCAGCAGCAAGTATTGATGCTCAAGCATTTTTTTTCCTTTTTTGCAAACAAGTCTAAAAAGCTTGGAAGAACCAGAATCCTCTCTCCTTATCCTGAAGTTGCGCATGGAGAATTGCACTTATAGTGTTCCTTTCAACCTGCAGCCCCTGTTCAGACCAAATACAAATGCATGAATCAAGTGGGAAAGATTTTCACAACTTATTTATGCAACCTCACTAACAGATCTCAAAACATCAAAAGCTTACCGTTTGACTGCAGTGGTAGACCAACATCTGTGTATTTCCATGGTCCTAAAAGTTCTTCCTGCAGCAACATCGGCTCCTAGTGTACACGTGGAATCTGAATGGCAAACCTTGTAAAACTTAAGATGGGTTGTTAAATAAGGATCATACCAGTCAATGATATCAGACAATCACAAAACCTAGTTTGCTAGCTAAAGGCGATTAATAGTACAAATCTACAATAATAGGGAAATTCTATGACTACAGGTTTTGTAACTAAAAGCCTTTATGAATTTAGATTAGAGACAGTGAATTCACAATTTTTTCTATTTTCAATTGTTCGATCATTAGAAGAATCCGAACTTCATTGAATTCACAATTTGTTTTTTTCAATTGTTCAATCATTAGAAGAATCCGAACTTGGAAATCATAAACAATAAGACTTGAAGAACAGGGCAAGAAAAATGAAAACAAAAACAAAAAGACAAAAATTTGGAAAACTCATCATGGAAAAAAGCCCAAACTCAGAAACCAGATCGTAGCTATCTGATCAATCTTCAGTAATCGGAAAAAGAGATTCCTAATTGTCTAATGTCCGTCACAGAAACTTTTTTGGGGGAAATGAAAACCCCAAATTTTCCGTAAAGACCTCACAGACTCATCGCGTTCCTTCCAGATAGACAGAGAGAAGAAGAAGAGAATCAAAAGAGAAGCTTAAGAAACACACTTGGAAAACATGTAAATTAGGAAGAGAAATCGTAACCCAAAACCTTTTGTGAATTTTGAGACACCGAATTCAAATTTTTTTTTTTTTTCTAATTGTTCGATCATTAGAAGAATCCAAATTTGAAAAGCATGAACAATCAGGCGTTAAGAACAGGGCAAGAAAAATGAAAACAAACGAACAAAAAGAAAAACAAAGAATCGGTAAACTCACCATGAAAAAAAAAAAAAAAAAAAAAAAAAAAAAACCCAAACTTGGAAACGGATCGTAACTGTCTGATCAATCTTCACCAAAAGGAAATAGGAATCAATCCTCACCAAACGGAAATAGTAATCCAATGGAACTTGTTTGGGGGAAATGAAAACCCCAAATCTTCCTTACAGACTCGTTGCGATGCGTTATAAAACCCCAGAGAAATCCATCGTTTCAGAGAGAAAGAGTGAGGAAGAAGAAGCAACAAAAGAGAAGCTTTACGAAACCCTCTGAGATAGAGAGAGAGGAAGAAAGAGAAAGAAGCCATTTTTGCGTCACCAAGCGAGTGACTGTGAGAGGAAGAAGAAGAATCAGAATGAGAGAGAAAGGAAGAAGTAGAGAGAGAAACAGAAGCCGTTATAGTTCAAAAACAAAAATGTAACAGAAGCCGTTTAGCTGTTTTAAGGTTGTAAAGTTGGGCTCTAGGCTTGATTCAATCTTGACTGTTCGTATAATCATAACGGATAGTTTTTAAAACGATCTTACTAATCCGTGTATGATTACCAAACAACTATCAAACAGGATTATTCAAAAAAAAAAAAAAAAAAAACTATCAACCAGGAGGAAAAAAATAACTCATATTCTATGCTTAAATGTGACCCAAATATTACATTATATAATGTCACCAAAAGAAACTTTGCAAAAAAAATTTGAAGTCGATGGAAATATCATTAGAAAAATTATGAAAACTTTTATACACCACACCTACTTAAATCATCCACCAATTTTAAATTTTAAATTTTATTTAATACTTTTAACTCACCACTTATAATTACAAAAAAAAAAAAAATCCCATTAATTAAACCATATATATTTTTCTTCTTTCACCCACCCACAAATCAAATCACACACTCTCACTTTTAACTACTTTTCTTTTTATCCCACGTTCTTAAATTTTTTTTTTTCCGAAGTTCTACGTTCTTTTAGCTAATAATGAAGAGATAAATATAAATTTCACATATATATATATATATATAGACACACACACATATAAAAACGGTAAATCCTTACATACACACGTACAAGACTCAAAATCAAAGTATTTAATCTTAAAATAAAATTAAAAAGAAACAAGACTAGTGTATTTTGTTTGCTTCCAATATAAGGCTCAATTTAATACATATATCTTTTCATTTCAAATTTATTTATATATTTGGAATTGTATGTACATATATATTAGTTTTCACAGGATATGAATTTTCAAATAGTATTTGAATTTTTTTTTTACTGAAACTTAACAAGATATTAAAAAAAGTTCGCAATAATCCATGTATGTATTCATAAACAAGTGCATGACAAGTGCAATTGAAAGTAAACGAAAAGAAAAGGTATGAAAAATTATTGATACAACCATATAAACTTAAAAAATACGATGTTTCTCGTACAAAAAGATATTCCTACATCTTTTTCTTGCAAAAAAATGCAAATTGTCATCAACATGGGAGTCAAAAATATAGTTAGACAAAAATAAATTAAAAAAAAAACTTATTGTTTCCTTTTCATCAGAGGTCATTCTTCTTCTATTCATTTTTTATTAGAATTGAGCATTTTATATTATATATAATAAAGAGTATTTGACAAAAAAGAAAGTTTGGTGGATAGCTTTCATTTTTGATACAAACACAAATGTGCAGAATACAAACTATATACAAATTCTAGTTGACTTCTCTAGGCTAATAAAAGGAAAGGAAGCAAATGAGAAGCTGTGCAATCTCTAGAATTAAGGAAAATACAAAATAAGGAAAGTGTGCAGATTTGATGCCTCAAATCCGTATTATAGCAGTTTAGTAAATCAAGGAAGGCAATCAAGCGATCAATTACTTTCTCCAACACCCCCCCTTCAAGATGGCAAGTGAAGGTTTTGAACACTGATCTTGTAAAGAAGTCCCTTGAAAGGATCAATTCCAAGTGATTTGGTAAAAAATGTTTGCTAGTTGCTATTGTGAGCAAACAAATTCCATGCGAACAATGCCCTTTTTAATTTTCTCATGAACTAGGTGACAATCAATTTCAATGTGCTTAGTTCGTTCATGAAAATAGGATTAGCAGCAATGTGTAAGGCTACTTTATTATCACAGTAAAGAGAAACAAGTTGTGAGAGATTAATTCCGACGCCTGCAAGCATGTAGAGCAGCCAACTTATTTCACAGCAGGTTGAAACGATCACTCGATATTCTGCCTCCGCCGAGGATCGAGACACAATAGATTGTTTCTTGGATTTCCATGAAATGGGAGAATCACCTAGTAGAATGCAAAAACCTGTTATAGAACACCTGGAATTTAGGCAACTCGCCCAATCTAAGTCGCAATGGGCATGTAGTTGAAGTGAACTAGAGGAGTATAGTAGTATGCCTTGTCCTGGACTCCCTTTGAGATATCCCAAAATCCGTGTCGCAACGTGATTGAGCAAGGAACTGAATTAGTATTTGAACACAATAAGCAATGTCTAGTTTAGTAACTGTAAGATAAAGCAATCGGCCAAATAATTGCCAGTAGGATATGAAGGATCCGAGACAAGTTCCCCTTCTGACTTATAGAGCCTTAAATTTTGTTCCATTGGTGTTTTGGAGGGGCATGAGCCAAGAGCACCAAATTCCTCTAGTAGTTCAAGAACATATTTCCATTGACTCAAATAAATCCCATCTTTGGAGCGGCCAACCTCAATGCCAAGGAAAAACTTCAAGTCACCAATATCTCTTACTTTGAAACTACTTCGTAATCTCTCCTTGATCATTTGAATTTCAATCAAGTCATCGCCTGTAATGATGATGTCATCTACATACACAAGAACGACAGTCAAAGTAGTATTCACCACTTTAGTAAATAGCAAATAATCTAACGTTGATTGCTTATAACCAGAGTTCATCAGCTTGTTCGAGAGTTTTGCAAACCATTGACAAGAGGCTTGTTTAAGACCATAGCGAGACTTTTGAAGCTTGCATACCACATCTCGACTTGTTGTTTCTTTGTAAACTTGGTGGAAGATGCATCTAAACTTCAACATCTAAATCCCCATGAAGAAAAGCATTACTAATATCAAGTTGGTGAAGGCTCTAATTTTTCACTGCTGCAATGGCTAGTAAGCAACGCATGATAGTAAGCTTTGCTACAGGTGCAAATGTTTCTTGGTAGTCGAGCCCCTATTGTTGATTGTAACCTTTGGTCATGAGACAAGCTTTGTAGCGCTCGATAGTACCATCTGCTTTGTACTTGATTTTGTACACCCATTTGCATCATATTGCCCGTTTATTTTGGGGCAATGATGTGAGTGTCCAAGTCTGATTATCTTCAAGAGCTTTTTTTTCTTCTGACATTGCATTCTCTCTCTTCCATTTTCAAAAAATTTAAACTTTATAAGTCCATAACTTTCTCATTTCAAATCGAAATAAGATGATTTTTTTGTCAAAATACTCATAACCAGGAGACGAACAAGACAAGATCCATTTTGCATTGTTTTCCAAACACATCTCAAATTTTTGCATTATTTTCTATCACAGAGCTTTTTCCAAAGTTCCCCCCCCCCCCCCAAACACATTTCCAACCAAACCTTCAAAAACCATCTTCAGATATGTAACAAATGCTCACGGATCATTATAGTTGACTTTTATTTTTAATATTCATTTCTTATAAAATTGCTGAAAATAATTAACTTGAAATAAAAATCTTAACTTATCGGAAAACTTTATTTAGATAATTTTAAAAAATTCTAGAAATTTTGTTTTGTTAAAAACTTTTAGGATTTTTTTTTAACCTTATAAAACTCATAACCTTCCTAATCCATATAAATTTTTAATAATCAATACCTTGAAGTAAAATTTGAGAAAGTCCACAAAAATCCTTCAATCGAAATAGTCATGATTCAAAGTCCCAAAATTTTATTTGAAATTAAAAATGTTCATCTCATGACCATTCCTCCCGTTTTCCTATCACATATCATCCAACTTCTACTCCAAGCTCCTCCAATCCTACATCTTACCATTTCCTTTATCTGCAACATGAATTAAAAAATATAATAGCAAGGCTTAGGGGGTGTTTGGTGTGTAAGTTTGAATTAAGATTTTTAAGTTTAGTTTGAGTTAAGTTAAGTTGAGTTTAAAAGGTGAGTGTTTGGTAAAAAGTTTGAAATAAAAAGTTTAGTTTGAGTTGATTGCTTGGTAGAAAAGTTTGAGTTGAAAAGTAAAAAAAAAAAAAAAAAAAAAAAGACCCTGTTTGGATGTTAAAAAACTGAGTTAAACAATTTTTTTGGTTTGTGTGTTTGGTAACTTATCTTAACTCCAACTAAACGGTACTTTTTCACCTCAATTTTTGTCTTTTCCTGAAAACACAACAAAATTTATAACCACTTTTCAAAAGTTAAAACTATTCGAACTTAAAATTTTCAACTCAATTTAATATTTTATTGTAAGTTCCAGCAAATGAAAATGGAAAAATTAAAATACGCTCAATTAATGTCACCAACTGAGTTGAGCAGAAGTTTTTTTTTTTTTTTTTTTTTTTTGTTTGGTAACTTATCTTAACTCCAACTAAACGGTAAAAATTTAAACCTCAATTTTTGTCTTTTCCTGAAAACACAACAAAATTTAAAACCACTTTTTCAAAAGTTAAAACTATTCGAACTTAAAATTGTTAACTCAATTCAAAATCAACTCAATTTAACATTCTAATGTAGGTTCCAGCGAACGAAAATGGAAAAATTAAAATATGGTCAATTAATGTCACCAACTGAGTTGAGCAGAAGTTTTTTTTTTGTTTTATTTTTTTTTTCTTGTGTTTGGTAACTTATCTTAACTCTAACTAAACGGTACTTTTTCACCTCAACTTCTGTCTTTTTCCAAAAAATAAACAAAATTTATAACTACAATCTTCAAAAGTTAAAACTATTCAAACTTAAAATTTTCAACTCACTTCAAAGTCACCTCAGTTTAACATTCTATTGTAGGTTCTATCGACACAAAATGTCAACACTAAAGGAAAATTAATTAATAACACCAATCAACTTACGTCATCAAAATATTTTGTAAAAGTAAGTAAATAGCCAAAAAATACACCAACAAAAAGTACATAGTTGGGCAGTAAACATTAATAAAAACTACAAATTAAGCATTACAGTCCTAATGTGGTGCAACTAGATAAAACCAAGCTTGCTATCACGTGGTTTTATACCACGGAGCTGATTGATATATGTCCCACATATCATCAGCCATCATATCTCTCAGTTGATTCATTGCATCCCTCCTCGAGTCATGTTGCTGCGGTCCTGTACTGGGGCCGATACCATCGATCCCATCGTCAAACACGTAATTCGCATTGACATCGATATTTCCACCTACAGGCATACAATTTGCAGCGTACTCTTCAAGAAAGGGATCCCCAACCTGCACCGTCCGTATGAAATTATGCACAACCGCACACGCCACGGGGATCATTACTTCTTTGTCCATCGGGTAGCTGTTGATGCCTTTCAGTATTTTAAATCTTACCTTCCAGACACCAAATGTTCGCTCAATGCAGTTCCGCAGCGATGAATGTGTATAGTTAAAAACTTCCCTATGGTTGTCCAGCCTGCCACGAAGTCTTCGATATTCCAGTAAATGATATGCCTCTTGTCGAAATGGGCTCAGGAAACAATCTTTATTGGCGTAGCCCGAATCTGCTAAGTAAAATTTTCCTACAAAATAAACATCACAATATGAATGACACGTCCAATTTTCCATTTAAAACGATAAATTTGAAAATTTTATTGCCATAAGTTACCAATTATTTTTACCTGGAGGAGGTATTGGGAAACCATCGAATGCTATTGTCTCTTTCAACATTCTGGTATCATGACATGATCCCTCGTACCCGGCCAACATATATGTGAATTTCATGTCAAACGAACACGCCGCTAATACATTCTGCAAGTGGTGCCTTTTTCGATTAATCTAGGCGTCCGCATTTTCCCACCGCAGCACACATGGGACGTGTGTGCCGTCTATAGCGCCAATATAATTCTGCAAAATAATTACACTATTCAATAATGGGTACCATCATTAATAATTCTAAGTTTCTATTAATTCTCTCATACGATGATATTATGCGATGGGGATGGATAACATACATCAAACCATGGTCGATATTTATACCCGTGCTTCATAATCAAAGGTTGAACCTCTGTGTAGTCGGGTGGTCTGATGAATTCGTCTTTCATTGCACAAATAACCTTCAGCACTTTATAGAATCAACGTGAAGTTGTTTCTTTCGAATGTTGGAATAAATACGAAATGTGTCGGTTTGTAGCGCCTTGTGCACAAATAGATAAAAATATGAACAACTGCTCATTCACAGTCATGTTTTAAGTTGGCGTCAATAATGCCCGACTACCTAATAGGTTACTAAGTGCTCTAAATATGTCTGCTTTCATACTGATCATTCCTTGAATTATTTCTGCATGGCCATTTAATATCTCTTCCACCCGCATGCTACTAGTTAGTCTTGAATTATGCATCGGTACTGGAGCTCTTCGCCTATCACGCCGACCGTGGGTCACGGCAACAATTGCCATTGCAAGCATAGAGTCATCATCGTGTTGATCGTTTTTTGATCCATGGTCGTCATCTTCATGTTCGGGGATGGAACCATGCTCGTTCATGTTGATATTGCCGTTCTCGACTATATTTGCACTAGTTTTCCTGTTATAGATGAATTTTCCCCAAAACTTGTTGAGTTAGTTTGAAATCCGTTACGTACTTACTTAATTTTCGTCAATGCCCACATAACATAACATAATTAAACACCGAAATGATATCAAATAATTTAAAAGTAAATTCCCGTAACCAACAATTTAGCGAAAATTGTTACATAAAATTACTAAATAACGCACCGATAAATGAATAAAAAATTAAAATAAAATAGTCTCAATGTTGTCGGAAAGTGAAATGAAAGGAAAAAAAATAGACTCAACACAAAAACACTCAATTAGCCAGTGGCGGCTGGGGGTTGACCACGGAGTCAATAACACACCTTCGATCCTCGTCCTCAAGCTGGCAGAATGGACGCTGTAGCCGCGGATGAGCATCAAAGTAGTGCCACATCATCGTTCGATGATGTGGTGGAATACCCATCCCCTTCATTATGTTCATGCACTCGAGAATGGCATCCTTTTGGCTTGATTGGTCGCTGCTTGTGCCAGATTGCGATCACCCTTGGAAATGGTTGACGATTTCCTGCATGGCCGAGAAAGTCATCTCGTCCGTTGCATCTCTTTGCTTCCTCTTACCCACACTTCCACGAGATCGAGACGGACCGGCATCGTCGGGTACTCATCGCGTGTTGGCTTGCCGCCCACTGGTGCTCGGGGTTAGGTCCTCCTTTTAAAACGAATGTGTTCTAGAGTTGTCAAAGTTGAAATTGTAGTCTACGGATGGTGTACTGCCGCCCCCCATTGTAATTGATTGAAACCCCAAGGCGCCTGCAGCGTGGTTTTTTTCGAAAATGTTGTAATACAATTCCTTATTACGAAGGCCCTTGTAGCGGAGATGCTTGCACTCCTTGTGAACCTGCAAATAGAATATGATGAACATCTACCTATACTACTCTAGTTGTTAATAAATATAATAAGTATGGCTTATATTAGAAAATGCAATTACTTTGATGAAGCTCTGCCACGCATCATCCGAGCAAACAACTCTATCGGTAGCCAGATCATACCCTAAGCCGGTGTGGGCTTGCAAGGCCTTCCAACCCCCATAAAATTTTTTCATCCGCTCTTTTTTTTTTTTTGATATAAAGTGACTTCGTAAGCAAGAACGCCACCAAATTCCGAGTTAAATTCTCTGGCCCAGAGATCAAGAGTTTGGCTTGTTGGCTGCCTATCGACATTAGAAGCCAAAAATTCATCAAGTTTTTCAAGGAATCTTGTTTCCTTGATGTGATCCCACATGTACGTCTCACCCGATGATTTCCGAGGCATTTCCTTAATACAGCAAAAACAAAAATATGAAAATATACTATACACGTGTATGGTAAGCATGACAAGTTGGCTCAATCAAAATATGGTTGACATATTTCATCTGAAGCATGTCAATGACCAGATACAATATCAGCTACCATGGCAAGAAAACCTGTAACTGACAATATATATCAGATAAATGACGCACTACATAGATAAAATTACAATCCATGATGAAAGCAACGTTTAACATCATAGCCAAACCTAAGGGGAAAATGCAAACAAACACCAACAAGTTCATATCAAATTAATCCAAAACCTGAAATGAAAATCGAGGACGCCACAACGTCCACATGTCACTAAAAAGACACAACCTAAAACAGGTACTAAAACACACCACACGTGTGCAAAACATGGACCAAGTAAGCAAGCAACATGGTTACAGCAGCACTTGATCCAACATGTGACCAAAAAATGATACAAGTATGCAAAACATGCACCAAGTGATAAAAAAACAAGGATAAGGCCTCAAATTCTCATAACGAAATTTGGAAATTTGGTTTAAGTATGCAAAATAGGGTCCACTTGTTGCATACACATGGTTAAGGCAGGTTATGATCCAACTAGTGACCCAGAAGATGAACTAGTGTGCAAAAAATGTCAAAGTGAGCTACCTAATACGTGCATAAGGTAGTGTATGATCGAACAAGTGAACCAAAACCAACATTAGTGTGCAAAAGGATGTCAAAGTGAGCAAGGAACGTTCATAAGGCAGCACTTGATCCAACAAGTGACCCAAAACCAACATTAGTGTGCAAAACAATGTAAAAGTGAGCAATCAACGTGCATAAGGCAGTAACATTTCCAACTACTGACCCAAATCCTACATTAGTGTGCAAAACAAACACCAAGTGAGCAAGGAACATGCATAAGGCAGCACTTGATCCAACAAGTGACCCAAAAATCCTGCATTAGTGTGCAAAACAAACACCCAGTGAGCAAGGAACGTGCAAAAGGCAGCACTTGGTCCAACAAGTGACCCAAAACCAACATTAGTGTGCAAAGCAAACACCAAGTGAGCAAGGAGCATGCATAAGGCAGCACTTGATCCAACAAGTGACCCAAAACCAACATTAGTGTGCAAAACAATGTAAAAGTGAGAAATCAACGTGCATAAGGCAGTAACATTTCCAACTACTGACCCAAAGCATGCGTTAGTGTGCAAAACAATGTAAAAGTTAGCAATCAACGTGCACAAGGCAGCACTTGGTCCAACTAGTGACCCAAAACCAACATTAGTGTGCATCCTGTAAAAGTGAGCAATCAACGTGCATAAGGCAGTAACATTTCCAACTACATAACTACAATCATACATTAGTGTGCAAAACAATGTAAAAGTGAGCAATCAACGTGCATAAGGTAGCACTTGGTCCAACTAGTGACCCAAAACCAACATTAGTGTGCAAAACAATGTAAAAGTGAGCAATCAATGTGCATAAGGCAGTCACTTGGTCCAACAAGTGACCCAAATCCTGCATTAGTGTGCAAGACAAACACCAAGTGAGCAAGGAATGTTATTAAGGCAGTGAATGATCAAACAAGTGACCCAAAACCAACATTAGTGTGCGAAAGCAATTCAAAGTGAGCAAGGAACATGCATAAGGCAGCACTTGGTCCAACAAGTGACCCAAAACCTCTAATAATGTGCAAACCCCCCCCCCCCCCCCCCAGAGCAAGCAAGGTGCATAAGGCAGTATATAACTACTAGTGACCCAAAACCGCCATTAGTGTGCAAAACAATATCCAAGCGAGCAAGCAACGTGCATAAGGCAGGTTATGGTCCATCTAGTGACCCAAAACCTCCAGTACTGTGCAAAATAATGTTCAAGTGTGCAGATTACCACCAAAATTAAGAGGGAAACCGACAATATGAGCCTGCAAATACGAAATAAAAGCCTAGCCCGGATTCATCATCCAAACTCAAAAAACCAAACACCGAAAATCTGGTTTGGGGATCGGCCCCAAGTTAACCAAATAATAGGGATCAGCCTATGGGTTCGCTGTCTCTTCGAAATCCTCACACGGCGTCTCATCTACTACCTAAAAAGTGGGCGAATCGGAAATTTGAAGGCTAAAAGCAAATTGGAGAGAGGAAGGAGGCCCAGTAATCGGAGCGCCTGCTGAGCAGCAGTGCTGGATGGGATGAAGGAAAAGGCATCAGAGCCACTGACAGCAGCACATGGGCGCCGGTGTGGAGGAAGCCGAGATTCGTGAACAAGAGAAAAGACGGATGAGACAGAAGAACAAGGGAGCTCGATTGAACAGTAAACCCAGCTAGGTTTACTGTATAATGGGTGAAAGGGACATTCAAGCTGAACTATAGCATTAAACGACTTGAGTTAGGAATGAACTTGAAAATCTGAGTTTGAGCTGGGTGTCCAAACAGATCCTTAGTAAGACACTTAAATCTCACAAATGTAAATAATATATTTTTTAATCATCATAAATAAGAACATCTTTGAAAAACTTTTTAACTTTTAAAACGATCATATATTAAGCTCGGCATTGCACCGTCATAGCGTGCTAGTCATGCAAAGAGTGGGCTAGCTAATCCCAAACCAACGGTGATAACATCATCATCATCAAGGGTGTACAATGTCATTTTAAAAACAAAAAAATATATACATACATATACATATATATACTTTTTATCAAAATGTCATCATAAGAGAAGTATTAAAAAAAATCATAACATCATCATCAACATCAAAATATATATTTCTCACTTCTTTGATTCTTGTTACAGGTGAAAGTGTACTTACATAAATGCCTTAGCCTTTTTAAATTTTTCCTACTGTGATGCCTGATTGAGGCTAAGAGTGCTTGCCTTTAGAACCGTTCTTGCCATAAGTAATAAATATAAATAAATTAAAAAAATTTATTAATAATTCATCAAACATATTCATCATATTATAACAGTGCTTAATATGCCTATTTCATCATCCAAAAATATCAAAATACAAAAAACCTAACAATTACATAAATTACAAAATTTTATAAAAACTGGCAGCCGGAACTTTGTCCCTTCCGAAATTTATAAAAATTCACACAATTCTCAAAATGATCTAAAACTAATTTTATAAGTAAGTAGACATTCATATCTTTCTAGCGATATAAAATTTGTTAAAAACAGAGACTGTTTAGACCCTTAATTATAGTTTCGAAATCTGATCACCAAATATTTATAAAACTAGCAGCTAGACCTCTGCCCTTTTGAAAAATCATAAAAATTCACACAAGTATCAAAATAACCTGAAACTAGTTTCGAATGAAAGTAGACTATCAAAGCATTCTAATAAGACCAAATTCGTTAAACACAAAATCCATTTGGACCCTCAAACAGAATGCTAACTTTTGAACACAAAACCTCAAAATTCCAATAATTGAAAAATCCGAATTTCAGATTAAAAAAATTATATATATATATATATATATATACATTAAAAATAAAACTCACACACACAAAAAATACAACCCTAAGGCATGTTTTTAACACAAAATCCTAAAATCACCACCCAACAAAATCATGAATTAAGAGATAAAAACCTTAAAATAAGTTTCTATCAAATGATAAAATAGCTATCAACATGAACTCGCAAAAACCATTGAAATTAAAATACAACCAATTTCATAGACTTCAATCTCAATATCAATATCAATTATCAATCCAAAACCAGTAGTACAACCATCACTATAGACCGAATCATAAACAAGATCATCAATATGTCTCCTAACCAATTATATTGAAACTTCCATCGGAGACATCAAGGCCATCAAAACGTAATCATTTATTAGAAAAGGAAAAAAAAACAAACAAACAAACGAAAAAAAAAAAAGAAACCATGATCATCAAGCAAGGATAAAAGAAAAAATATCTTTCCCACTAGAATCGTCTTTACGTTTTTGAAAACAAAATGACAGAAGAAAGTAAAGGCTGACGATAATGGTGGCAAGGTAAGAGAGGTAGAAGAATGAGATAGAGAGACTAATAAGAATTATGCATGAAGTTTCTTCAGAAGGAGAGTTATGAGAGAGATAATTGACTCTAATTTTAATGAGAGTTTTTAGGCTGTCAAGGATCTATTTTGAGTGTGTGAATTATATGAGAAAGCTAAAGAATTGCGTCAAAATTTAAGAAGGTAATTTTTTTTCCCTCTTTCTCTCTTCATGTTCCTGATTGACTCTTCTCTCTCTCTCTCTCTTTTTTATACATATATATACACTATACACTATATAACTTACATATAATTAAGTAATATATATATGTACTTTACATATATATATATATGACGTTGAATACAGAAAACTAAAAAACAGTAACATACACATATATTGCAGACAATATATGTATATAAGGTAACAGCAGAAAACTAAAAAAAAAAAAGTAATATATATATGTAAGAAAAACATATGCACATATATATATATGTTATTAATAATAGATGGCACACAATAATATATTTGTAATGCCGAGTTTAATTAATTTAAAATAACTAAGTTTAACAAATGTGTTTAGTATCTTATTAGTATTATTATTAAGCGCTCATTAGTAGTTATGTTTGTGATACCTAGAATTTCATGTTGCCATTTTTCCTTCTAAAAGAGGAATTATGAGCATATGTTGAGATGTTTACGGAAAAACTCAGTTAAGAGCTTTTCACACGTTTTATGAAGTCTTATGGCTCAATAAGACTCAGAATAGATTTTTAAGGTTAGAAAACGCCTTTTCAGGTCGAAAAGGGCGAAAAGGAACGTATTTCCGAGAAAGTCAAAGTTTGACCAAAAAAGTCAACTTTGACCAAGAAAGTCAAAGTTTGACCAAAAGTGGTCAACGGTTGACTCGACAGTAAAAAAATGATGCAGTATGAGAAAATACTTCAAAATATGTCAGTATGGGCATGATAGCCCAAGTAGACAGTAGAAACACCCTAGAAATCAAGCATCCCTAGCATTAATTAAGGTCAAGAATGATATTTTTAGTCAAGAAGTCACCCAAAAGGACAGGTCAAAGTCAAAGGGCAAAAATGTCAAAATTTTCACTTTTGGGGCAAAAGTGTAAATTTTGGAAAATATGTGAAGTAAGTTAAGTGACGTCGATAGATGATGTCAAAATGAGGCAATGACTTGCCTTGCAAGAAGAAATTGAGGACCGGCCACTTTTGGGGGTGAAAATGCAAGGATTTTGTCTTTCGGGGCAAAAACGTAAATTTAGAAAATATGTGATTCAAATATGAGAAAATCACATAAAATCATGAAAAGAATGATATTTGCTTGAAAAGCAAGCATTATGGCCAATTATGAAGTTTAGGGGCATAAATGCAAAAATTTTCACTTTTGGGGTAAAAGTGTAAATTTTAGAAATTTGACGATATGAGCGTATGAAGTCACCGAGATAATGACATCCTAAAATAAGATGGGTGTGTTGATTTTTAGGACAATCGGACACCTAGAGGGCATTTTTGCAAGAATTTCCATTTTTGGGGGCAAAAGTGCAATTTTAGAAAATTGTGAGGTAAGCCATGAGCTAAGCAAAGTGACATCAGCCATGACATCACTCCACCAGCTGTTGCTGATCAGGTTACAGCCGACCACCTTGGGGGAGAAAGCAAGAAAAGTGGAAAATTTAGGGGCCAAACTCTAATTTTCACAAAGTTGTAAAATGCCTATAAATACATGCATTTGGACTGATTTTTGGAGCTGAAAAATTAGAGAAAAGCAGCTAACCTCTGGCCATTTTTGTCCAGAAAAATCCGTGAGCCAAAGGGGAGAGAAAAGGTAAGCCAAAAGTTGGAAAAAAATCTTATGTGATCCATCTAGGAGTGCTCGGTTTTGAGCATGGAACAAGAGCGTGAAAATTTGGAAATTTTTTCAGATTTTCTGAGCAGTGGCGATGGGTTAGAGAGGAAGAAAGAGAGGAAAAAAATTTTCAGTCCAAACCCAAGGGTGTGCCGAGCATGGAGAAGAGAAACCAACCTAGGTGCCAAGGGGAAGTTTTGGTGCCTAGATGGTGCATGGGTTTCGGCTTGTATGTGCAGAAAAATTGGAGAGAATTTTCATGGGTGTTGGGTAGCCAAGGGTTCGGCTTTTGGCAGCAAGAATTCACCAAGAATGGTGAAGATTTTGATGCAATTTTGGAGCCCAAAACCGAGCATGAGTGCAGTCAAAATAAGGGATGATTTTCGGGTTCATAAACCCTAGCCTAAACCAAGGGTAAGTCAAGGTAAACCCTTGAATTCTTTTAAGAAATTTCCATGCAAGATGATGGATTAATTATGTGCATGTTTGTTTGTTTCATGGCTGAAATTTGGAGCCCTTTTGGTGGGGAGAATTCGGCTGCAAGGCAGCCAAGGTTGAGCAGTAGGAGTTCGGCTCCAAGGAAGGGAACTAACTTCCGAAAATTTGAGGTAAATTACCCTAACCCTAAAGCTTTTGGTCCAACCTTTAAATTGGGTATTTATGATGTATTTTCAAGCATGAATGTAAGGGCTTAAGCTCAATTAATTTTGGTTAATGCCTAGCTAGGGTGTGAGGCTTGATAAGGGGTGTATGGTTAGTAGTTTAGCTATGCATGATTTTATGTTTATGTGCTATGATTTATGCTTGCATGAATGCATGGTTTGCATGAAAAATTGGTTAGTATTGTCCCTGCCCTAGGTGCAGCCGTGTGTGGCATGAATGCTAGGGTGTTAGACCTAGCTTCGGTTTGGTTTGTTTGATGCAATTCCATGTTATGCAAACCCTAGAACACATGCAAACCTAGGTTTAAATAGTTCCGGTTTGGTTTGCATAGCCACGAGGGGATGACATGTCAACACATGTGGGACGTTAGTTAACGTGCATGTTGTTCATTTAGGCTCCCGAGTGATCGGTTGAGTTAGTTTCCGAAGTAGGAGACGTAAAATCAAGTAACACGAAAAACTGGCAGGTTTGGACTAAGTCTGCCCAGTTTTCGTAAACGAAAAATAACAGGCCTTTAGAGGCCGAATTTGGGGAAACGTAAAACACGAAAGTTGTCCAGAACAACATTTCCTAGAGGGCCACGTGAGTCGTTTTCCAAAGTAAGGCTCCAATGGCCTTCAAAAATGCCAAAACCCGTGGCTAATCTTTTAAGTCCCCAGACCCAGTTTCGTTTCAGGGGTCAGCCAGTTTCAATTAAAAACTGGTACGAATCTAGGCCGAATTAGAAGTTTTGTAAAACACGAAAGTTTTAGCATTTTTCGAGAGCTAGAACTTTCGTGAAGAAAACTTTTTCAGATTACGCACCAATTTTAAAACGAAAATTGTTTTATGAAGGGTGCTCAGGGAATCTGAAATCCCTGCACCATAAGTTTTACAAGTGTGTTAGAAAAATGGTTTTTCAACCTTAAACGAGTGTTTTGACTCGGAAAATCGTTCCAAGGACGGTTTTCAACCTAAAATGATTTTACGAAGCATAAATCCATGAGTTTGGATTTTATGAATTAAGTTAAGAATTTTTACACGAAATGTGAAATTTTGGGAGTTATTCCTAAGTGTTTTCTAAGCAAGGAAAATGTATTTTTCAAGCAAAGTTATAGCAAGCGGTTAGTTCACGAATGGTAATCGGGAGTTATGCCCGAGTTACCGGGTCAAGCTCGAGACCCAAGAGGTTGACCATAGAGGGTTGACCATAGTTGACCGTAGTTGACCAAAGTTGACCATGGTTGACTTTTGGTTGACTAATAGTATGGAGTTAGTTTATCCTTAAGGGTTATCCAAAGTAACCCTAAGTGATACCGTTAAGCTCAACTAAAGGGTTATCAGATATAACCCAATAGTTCAGATTAAGATAAGAAACCCTTAGAGGTTTAGTTTGGCTTAGCACGCCAGGTTACCGTTGGTAACCAAGTTAGACGCTTTGCACATAAGGGACATACAACCAAGATCATGTAAACATGTTGGATAGATTTCCAGTATTTTCACGAGTTTAAGTAGATCATGTCCTATGTCAAGCAGGCAGAACCTGCAGCTGTACCAGGAGTGGAACAGCACTAGATGGGACAATCAGTCAAGAACGTAGAACGGAAGGTAAGTACAATTCCGCCTACAGCATGAACATATGTTTGTTTGCATATGATGTGTTCAAGAAATCATGAATGGGAATTCATGATTTACGATGTTATGCAGTATGTGATATGTTATGTCATGTAGTAAGTTAAGTTAAGTTATGTAATATGTATATGTTATGCAGTATGTTTATGTTATGCCAAGATGAAGTATGTTATGCCAAGCATGCAGTATGTTATGCAAGTTCATGTTCAGTATGCAGTATGTTTTATGTTAAGCCATGTAGTATGTATGAGTATGTTATGCAGTTGCATCTTATGTTTATATTAGATTTTATGGCATCATGTAACATGTCCACTAAAAATAAGTCAGATGGTAAGATATGAGATAAGTTAAGTAGGACATGTTGTGTTATACTGACTTTGCCTCCGTGGTAAGTTAAAACGGCATGTTTCATGGTTTGACTTGATATGGAAGGGCTGCCTCCACTACTCCATGTTAAACTTTGTGTTTCATGGTTTGAGTTGGTTTGGACGGACCGCCTTCAATCTCTCCATGGTTACATACCGAAGTACATACACACATGTTATAGTAACAAGATAAGATCAGATCAGACCAGTAGAAGGACCATAATTGATTTTAAAATAAATCATAATTGGCTCATGTTTTCGTGCATTAGTTGCATGCGGATAGGATGTTGTGCTTACTGAGCTTTTTAGCTCATTACTTACGTTCATGCTGTAGGTAAGCTACCTACCGGCGATACATGATACAAGCTGTGGAGAGATGGCGCAACAGAATGTGAAACGTGGGTATGGACTGCTACGGGGTTTCCGAAATGCGTTTAAAATGAAAATGTGTTTTCATTATGTTTCAGCATGTATGTTTCAGTTTTCAGTTTCTAGTAGTTATGGCAAGCAAGTTGCCACGTGTTGCACCGGTCCGTATTAGGTCGGGGTGGTCCACGATTCAGATTATGTATGTATGTATGGAGCTTTTCTAATAGGTGAAAGCTCAGTACTCGAGTGAGTACATTTTAAGAAGATAAAGTTTTATATAAAAAAAGCAGTTTTGAGTTATGCTTTAATCGAGTTTAAAGTTTATGATTTTTGCAATAAAAGTTTTCTAATAACGATTTTTAGAAAAGAAGAAAAAAAAAATTTACTCTAGAAATTGGGTAACTTTATTTTCAAATCAAGCAAGGAAAGTAAGTAAGTAATGTTACGAACCCAACCCCAGGTTCACGTGGTCAGACACCGCGTGGATTTGGTGGCTATAAGTGGGGTCGTGACAATGTTAATCATTTTTATGAGTTTTTTTTTAGTATTTATGTGCTACTGAAATTGTTTAATTACATTTTTAAGTAACTATGCAGAGGAGAGTTGACAACCGCCAGAAGTAAAGTTGATCAATGTGCTTTGTCCATAAGATTGTTTGTATAAGAATGGTAATCTAAAGTTATAGAATATACTTTAAATGAAGTTTATTAAAATTTTTATGGACTTATTTGCAAAGAAATTTTTTTTTTAAGGATCTAGCATAATTTTAAATTCTTTTGGGCATTTTATGAAATGTTTAAAATTTTGTGTTGCTGCTGTTTTTATAAGTGCTTTACAGCTGCCTTTATCTGATATTAAGCTTATTTAGCCAAATCCTCTTCTTCCTCACACCATTTGTTTCCAGACGGTTCTAAGTGCAAACAAGAGGGAAAAAAAAACCCAAAACACAAAACTTCAACAACTGATCTTCTCCATCATAAGACCTTCTCCCCCTCCTAAATCACAAAACAAATCAAGACTAAACTTCACTCAAAAACCCATTCTCGGATTCCACCCAAACACCCATTTTTCTTCCAAGCTAGTTGAACTCAAAGTGAAGTTTGGCATCATTTTTGGAGTCCGAATCTTATAAGCTATCTAAGGTCAGTTTAAAATAGGATTTTTAATGGATTTTGAAGCTAATCAAAGTTGGAAATATGAGGTTTTAATTTGTGTGTGATTTGAATTACTTGAGATAGTTTTATGTTAAAGTGGGATGTGATTTCTCATCTAAATGTGAAATTTCTGATTTTATTCAAGATGCTTGATGGTTTTATGTTATTTGAGATGTAAAACATTGTGAGGTCTGATTGGAAAATAGATTTGATTGTTTTTAACGTATTTTATTGCATTGAAGGTATTTGTGAAAATATTTGACTGAGATTTCAAAAACAGGGCACTAGGATTTCGAATTTCGTTTCTTTGGTTATACCCTGTATTTGAAGTTGAAATTCTGTGAAGTTAAAGTATACATATGAATCTTGCTCCCCATAAAATTTCACATGAAAATGTTGTAAATCAGATTTTTGGTGAATTTTCGAATGTTGGGTTTTGCAACTGGAAATTGGTGGACAGCCACTAGGTAAAGAATTTGTTTGTACTTAGAATTTTTCCTAAAGGACCTCAAATGGTTTAAAATGTTGAAAAGTGATTCTATAATGCATATTTTTCTATTTTATATGATTGGTACTGGATGGAAGATATTTTTTTTAAAATGTAAAATGACTTGGATCTTAGGACAAGCACGATCAACTTCCTCGAAACAGTGGAGTCAATTTTTCTGCAGAAGTTTAATTTTAAAGAGGTAAGTAGAAATTCTACTTATTGTGTCATAGAAACTTAAAAAAGTATATGATATAGGGTTTTAATGTTTTTGACAAATGTTTAACATTTCAAATGAAACTATAGATATAATGTTTCTCTACATTGGAAAGGGTATGATTTGCAAGTAGGAAAGCTAAAGGAAGTATGGTTTATTGAAAGCTTTTATGATATGTTTATAATGTTTTAAAGGTTTGCAAAGTTTTAGATATGGCCTATGAAATGAT
This sequence comes from Ficus microcarpa, assembly GCA_025413485.1. Classification (NCBI taxonomy): domain Eukaryota; kingdom Viridiplantae; phylum Streptophyta; class Magnoliopsida; order Rosales; family Moraceae; genus Ficus; species Ficus microcarpa. Next base: position 23,181,542 of record CM046376.1, read on the forward strand.
GGGAATATCTATGAAATGTGTAACCCCATTATAATGATGTCATTGGGACTGACTGATATCCACGAATGGGTCCCGGAAGGGACATACCTGATACCAACGTTTGGGATCCCAATGACAGTAATGAAAGTGTTTGGCCAAACCTAAAGGAAATGAATGGTAAATGATTCTGTAGTTTAAGCCCAATTTGTGCCATATCTCAAGGGTTTTCATGTTATGATTTAAATATTGATTTGGATTTCTATTTACTGTAAGAAGATTCAAAATTCATTGAAAACTGTATTTTGGATACATATTGTAGTTTAAAGGTTTTGTATTTAATTATGTTCCGCTTACTGAGCTTTTAGCTCACTTTAAAATTTCATTGTATAGGTGAGGAAGAAAAGAATGAAGAAGCAACATAGTGGCGAGCTGAATCTCTTTTGGGAACCTGATATCACGGAATCGATGTACATACTAAACTAAAGTTGTTTCATGAAAAATGATTATCAAAAAACTCTGTGGGCTAAACTAGAAAAAGTTTTGTTTTCAGATAGTGCTAATAATATGAAATAGTTGTGATACCAACTTTTCATATTTTGACTAAACTTTGATGAAAAGTCTGTAAATATTTTATATTAATATCTTATCATATTATCATACAACTATCTTGGTTTTACTATGTTTCTGTGTTATGACAGATTTTATAAATGTATGGATTAGTACATATTCTAGTTAGGTTTAGTTAAAGGCTAAACTGGCTAGGGGGTGTTACAATATTATTGAATATAAATAGAAAAAATTACTTTCATTCTCATCTAATTTGATAAATGGGAAAAGAAAATATACAATGAATATAGGAATTAAAGACTAAAAGTCAATCCCCAAATTCCCAAATTCCATGATTGAAAAATAGAAATATTAGAATTAGATAGCTACTTTAATTTGAGATTCTAATAATAGAATTAGGAAATATCAATAAGTAATTAGAGATATATATATATGCTTGTATACAATATATCTACACAACAAAATAATCTCACAATTTCATCAAATCATCATATAAATTTATTAATTTGACATAAACTTTGTTCTAGCACATTTATTCCTCATCAGGTCACTTGTGAAAATTAACTCAACATAACGTTAGAGTAAACGATTATAATATATGACAAGGTATGTCCGTTATACCCTTCATGACTCGTTTAGGAATAATCAATTCATGGGGTCGATGTACTTTTATCTTCAACGAATGGTCTAGATTTAGTTACGATTATAAATAAACTTTCTATCTTTATCCATGGATTCCTTACTCATACTCATTCAATTGGAAGTATTGATCCAATTAAAAAAAAATTATGTTTCGTAATTTCATAATCCAATATCCAATTTTTCAATTTATAATTGACTCTTGGATACAAATCATGAGAATGTATATTCATCACCTTACCTATGTGAATTTCTAATTTTAAATTTCTAACATTATTGTTAATTATCATTTGGGGTGTTATAAGATGTCCCCCCAAATGGGCCATAAATGAGAAATTACGAAATTACCTTTATAATTAGGTTAAAAGGGAAAATATTTAGTATTTATGGGTAACTTTGTAATTTCACATTTAATAAGAATAACGAGTGTCACGTTCACTATCAATGAGTGTCACGTTTGCTGTCAACAAGTGTCATTTTGTAGTTTCACATTTAGTACGACCAATTCATGCTATTACATTTAAAAACAAGGAAATGTCTGTCAAAAATTTAATTGAGCGAAGAAATTCGCAAATATTTTAAAAGTTCAAGGGTAAAGAATGTTAAAAAAAAAAAAGAAATTGAGGAGCATTTTGTGGCAAGGCCTTAAATTCAAGGAAAAAACGGCAAAATTTGTTCAGAGATTTATGACTCTGTGAATGTATGTGTAGAACTTTAAAAATGATAGCTCAGGTAAAAATGAGTGTTGGACAAGTCGTTTAGTATATAAGTAATTTTTTGGTAAATTAGTAAATAAGTAATTTGTTCCATAGACGTTTAGAACCATAAGTTAAATAAATAGGCGTTCCATTGTTTACCAACTAGAATAGACTATTTTCCTTACTCGTGTTCTCTATTGGTTGTTATGTGTATCCCCTGTTTTTGCTCTGTTTTTCATTGAAAATGCACAAATATCTTATGGAAGACAAAAAGATGGAATGAGCAAAGGGAAGTCGATAGGAAATGCTAGAGCATATTGTTTTCCATTTGGCCTGCTATGCCTGGGTTGAGATATCGGTAATAAGATTGAAAAGAAAAATAAAGTGATAGAAAAGAGGATCATTGATTTTTTTTTTTTTTTTAGTGTTTATTTGCCTATTAATTGGTGTAATGGGAAACAATCTCATTTCCTTTCTAATGTTTACTTAAATACAGTAATGTCCTTTGATAAAATGTCCTCTTACCCAACCAAGTAATCATTGGCACATGAAAATTATTAAGAGTACATAAGTAAATTTGATATTTATTCTTTTGACATGAAATCAATACCAAAGAGGTTATAAGATTGACATTCTTTGTTTTTCATTCATTATAAAGAAATCATACTAAAAAAAATATTCTTGATACTTATTTTAAATATATTGCATATAGTTTAATTCACATTAAATTATTGCACATGTACATTTTTTAAGATGTTAAATTTCATTTTTACTCCTAATGTTTATTCTCTCTCTCGTCTCTCTTTCACACTTCTATCTCTTTCCCTTCTCTTTTCTCTCGCTCTCCTTTGTCTCTCTTTCCTCTGTCTCTTTCTCTCTCCTTATTGACTGGAGACTGCCGCGAAATCGTCGACATCATCGCAATCGCCAGAGTTCCCCGAGTGATTAGTAGTGGCCTCCCCCTAGCCCCTGTGGAATCGTTGGCCTTGAAATTGCAACAAAAGGTACCACAAGAATTGGGATGAAATTGCGATCGTGATCACTTGTGGGTCGCTTTGTTGCTGGCAAGGTCGAGATTCGGATGAGCTACAAAAGTGGCGAGATGATGGAATGACAACTTTCTCTCTCTCCATTCTCCGATGAGTTGCGAGATGTTATTTTTTGTCATCTTTGTTGTTGCGAGATGTTTTTGAGTTTTGTTTCACAGGTTCTTCGTTAGGGGTGGGCAACTCCGTTGCACGTGTTGCTCCATTAGGTGGCTAGGGGGGGCAACGGGGTAGTGACGGTGAACAGCGGGGCTATATAGGTGTGAGCAACGGAATGGCAAGGGTGGGCAAAGGGTTGGGTTTGGGTTAGGGTTTTGGTGATTTGGGATTTTGGGATTTTTTTTTTTAATGACAAATATTTTGTCTTGGAGATAAAAAAAAAAGGTAAAATAATTAGATTTACTAGAAAATATTATTTTTATCTTATAAATAAAAAAACTAAAAGTAAAGTAAATATTTTTTATTTATACTAGTAAATCCAATGATTTATCCAATGATTCGCTGATAAATCCATGGATTTACATATTTATCAGGGTAACGACCATAGATCGTTACTGTTGACTTTTTTTTTCAACATTAATCTATTGTAAAAAGAATGTGGAAAATTTTAATTTGAAATAATATTGTCAACTAATCGAATAATTTACTTAGAAAATTTTATCAAAACCATTAATTCTTTTAAGAACCTTATCAAAATAACCTTCTTAATTTATATATTTATTTTTAAAACCATACCATGAAATAAAACCACACTGTAGAGAAAATCAAGCAAGTACAAATCTCATCTACGTTATGAAAACTAATGTTTTTCAATGCAAATTGTTTTGAATAAACTGTTTGATAGCATGTTTGATTGCATGATTTTTATGTTTTCAAGCTATTATGATATATGTCTCAGTTTCATAGCTTTGAGATTTTACGTTGAGGTATGGCATACTGCATATTCATCATAAAATAATTAATAAGATTAAGCTAAGAAAAATTAAGGGTGTCGTACCAACCTTCCACAAGGGGAGGATCAGTTCAGTTAATTTCATTTGATATGAAGCAAGTACAATCTATTATTTCAGTGCTGTTAGGGACCTTACAAACCCTAATAAACGTTTATGCCCACAGACAAGACAAGATTAGAAAATCCATAACAATAATAATGGATAATTCATAATTAAGCATAAACGGATCATACATGTTTTGTGAAATGTTTTAATTATTTTGCGAGAATATGTTTGTACTTACTGAGTGAAAGCCCATCATAAAATTTTTAAACTGTAGCCAAGAAACCCACAGTGTAACAGATGGACTAGGTAGGCTACAAAGTGGATGTGAAGGATGGGATGTGATTACCACCACGTAGAATTTCTGCAAATATTTTAAGTATTAAATTATACTAATTAGTAATGTTCAAAGAAATCCAAACATATTTAAGGCACTTATTAGTAAGTAATTATTTAGTAATGACCAGTAAGTTGATATGTTGAAATGTTAGACTTGTTTTGTTTATCACAATGATATGTACATATTAATTATAAGTCATGTAAGATGTATGTATTCAAAAGAAGAAGAAAAAAATCTTTCTCAAATTTCAAGTATTAAAGCTAAGTATAGTAAGTAAGTGTAGTAACGGCCATGTAAATAGGGTCATTACAATGTAACAATGGCTTATGCTCTGTTTTTAGCCTGAAATTGGACAAGCTTTTATGAGACAAAAAAAGAGAGATGAGCAAAAGGAAGCCAACAAGAAATGCTAGAGCATTGTTTTCCATTTTCCCTGCTATGCCCCGGAATGAGGATTCAGTAAGGATATTATTAAATGACAATAAATTATATACGAGAATTTCAAAATGACTAGGATTAGAGAGGTGAGAAACAATGTGAAAGTTATAGGGAAAACACGAACAATAAGCAACAGAAAATATAAAAGAGATTACACAATTTCAGAAAAAATATAGTGAAAAAAAAAAATCATGCTCACTTCAAAGAATGAACATACAGAAAACAATAGAATCAAATACTTGGCACCGAAAACGACAATGACAAGAGTGAAATCAGAGTAACAAATTAAACGAATGACATACCGCGAACAAAAGGACAACAAAGTATTCATAAATATAAAGTTTCTAGCTCCGGAGCAACAAATTTAAAAAAAAAAATTTATGATCGTTTCAAAACGTCACTGTTAATGTCATCATCTTGATACATTTAAGAAAGAAATATGAGGGTGAATCGTCAAGAATTAAAAAAAAAATCAAAAAAGAAATATACGCTTTCCATAAGAAATAGCAGCCTCTAGAAGTTGGTGACTCTGCTACAATTAGCAAATGGAAAAAAGAAAAGTGACCATATTTCTCTCTATAACAAAATTGTAGTTACATATGACCTTGTTTTTGTAATTTGCCCTGTTCTATGTCATAAATTAATTTGTCGTTTGGGAACTTGACTACATAAATAATTTGGATGTAATTTAAATAGAAGATTGGCGAAAGAACACGAGAGGCACACCGAATCCAACATGGAAATGTTTCATAATAAAATTGCAGAAACCTCACAACACAAATGACAATATTGAACAAGAGTGAACATTACATGACCAACATGAAACAAGAAGATCTTGAAGAGTTTGAAAAAGAAGAAACATGATTTATTATGACATAGAAACACACCTTTAATAGATTGACTGACCTCTACTCAAAACACCAGCTACATCAAGCTAGTTTCTTCTTCCAACTCGTCGAACTTGGAGAGCATTTCTCTTTGTTGATCTTCTCGTTCTCCAATGCACTCTAACAATGTCTGCAAGCCATTCAATTATCTTATCTGGGAGCACCATATATCCCATGGATATTCCAATTACGATTCCAGATCCAAATCCCATCAGCACAATTTTCCAACCAATTCCATCATCTTCATGCTTCAAGTTCTCTGGAGATTCTTTAGCTCCTTCATTTCTGCATGTTTCGGACAAAGGGAATCCACATAATCCCAAGTTTTCGATGTATGAATTGCTTTCGACTGTCTCAAACTGCTTGCCACACGGTATGGGTCCCGCCAATTTGTTCAGAGAAAGGTTGAGGAATGCAAGTTGTGTCAAATTTGCTGCCAGTTTATTGGGAATCTCTCTAGAAAGCTCATTTGAAGAGAGCTCTAAGCCTTCCAAGTTGGATAAATTTCGCAACGAAATTGGAATAGGACCAACTAGCTTGTTATGAGACAAATTGAGCCCTTTAAGCATTTTGAGCTTCCCAATTGACATCGAAATCTCTCCTTTAAAGTTATTCATTGATGTCTCAATGATTGTCAAGATGGTTAGTATTTTTTTCTAGTTGAATCCCTGAGCCTTTCATTACCACCGTCACAGATTCTTGATAGTAGTCATTAGATCTAATGTACTCCAAGTGGCCGGTATGTGCATCCATCATGGCAACAAAATTCTTGAAATATTTTGTCGGTAAACGACCTGCAAATTCATTGTTGGAGAGGTCCAAGATTCTCAACTTCTGAAAGGGAAATCTTATCTTGGGATTTCCTATCGAACCAGAGAATCTATTTGTCCCTCTGCTATTTAATTGCTTGATTAAATTCAGAAACTGACATATTTTAACTAGTTTGAAAAACACGTGCCTTAAAAACAAAAAAATAATTTTCCCTTAAAAAGAGAAGTTTTTTTGTTGAGTTGGCATAAATTACCTCTGGAATTTGGCCAGTGAAATTGTTGTATGAAAGATCCAAAGGGAGTCTATTGAGGTTCAAAGAGGACCATGGAATCTGACCTCCAAAATAATTAAATGAAAGGTCCAAGGAAATGATATGTGTGAGGTTATCAAGAGGTGTGGTATATGACCCAACAAAGTGGCAACCTCTTAGAGACAAATGAGACAAGGACCTTGCATTTTTAAGTAAATGAGTGTCAATGCAGAATCCAGTGTGAGAGAGATCCAATTCCCGAAGTGAATTGCTCCAATTAGACTTTGGAAAAGATCTAGAAAGTGCATATAATTCAATGACAAATAAAGTACCTGGAGTTTTGGCCATTGAAAAACGTTCTCTGGAAACTTCCCATGCAACTCAGACGAGCGGAGACCAAGAGTTGTCAACGAAGACGACAAGTTCATCAAGGAGAGAAGTGGCACAAGAGACATGTCAACGCCACACAATTGGAGTTCTCTTAGCTTTGTTAAGTTGTGAGTGAGTGCTTTTGTGGTAGCCAGCCCTATACGGATGTTGTTTTCTCAATCGTATGCACCAAGTTAGAAGTTAACCAATTTGGAGCGATGGGAGATTTGCAGAGGGAAATTGCTGCTAAAGTTGGAATAGGCTAGCGCAAGGTGGGTCATGTTCTTGAATTGACCAAACTCCAGTATGATAGGGGAGCCACTGAAGTCGTTGAAAGAAAGGTCTAGCCTTTGGAGATGGCGACAGAAGAAAAGGCTGCTGTTGGAGCTAATAATGCCCTGAATCCAGCTGCAGCTGAGGTTGAGGCCCATGACATACCCAGTAACTCCATCGTACATGATTCCATCCAAGTGCAACATTTCTTTTCATCATTTCTTACTGAATCATTGGAGAATTGTTTGGTTTATTGAACCAATTAATTTCTGGAAAAAAAGTTCTCTTCTTCTTTTCTTATTTTTATTTTTATTTTTATTTTTTTTCATTTAATGTCACTTGTATGTGCTTGTAGAACCCATGCATGCACGTGAATGGTAATTCAGAACTTTTGGTTGAGACTTCTAGAGTTGACTGTTTTGGTATTTCTTTAGGAATATACACAAGAATTGCAAGCGTTAAGTAGCTTTTTAAATTAAAAATGATTTGGTCATGGTGTTCTTATGAGTAAGAAGTTTAAATATTGTGATTGTAGTTGTGGGTCTTCTTTATGACTGTCGAAGCTAACGTGCATAAGCACTCGGATGCAAAAACTCGAACTTTTAAAGTTATTTGTCAATTGGGTATTTGCACGGTTTTGGGATGTGTAATTGGTTTGCGACCAAATTCTTCGTTTTTGGATCTATTTAAAGTAGCATTTTTGTCTTAAAAAATAATTTAGTCATGGTGTTCTTATGAGTATGGAAGTTTAAGTGTTGTGATTGTAGTTTCTGGGTCTTCTCTATGACTGTTGAAGACAGTGTGCATATACACTCCGATAGTAAAAACACGAACTTTTTAAGTGTTTTCCAATTCGTCATTTGCACGCTTATGCAATGTGGAATGGGTTTGTGTTTTCATTGCGAATTTTGAATTTGTGCCTTTAGATTTCTTTCCTTAACCCTTCGCTGTTTTTTAAGGACCAAATTCTTCAGTTTTGGATTTGGTTGGAGTGTTTTTGAATCGGGAATTAATTTTATGCAGGTTTTCAACCTAGCGGATGCATAAAATTTAACAGAAGAAAATTTCCTTCCAATATATAATAGGAGTTCCATTATAACAGAAATTTTCCCCCCTAAAAAAATGGTTATCATTATGGTACCATGTTGTTTTCGGCCTCTTCAGATTGGTAACTTTGTGTTTTCAAATCCCATTCAAACAAAAATTATATAATAAAAATATTATATATTATACAGTACATTATTTTTTAGGACATTGACTGTAAATGTTTTGTCCTTACAGCCGAAACAGGTTATTAAAGTGGGAAAAAAAAAAAAAAGGAAAGGAAAAGAAAAAAAATTAAGCGTAATTTTTGAATTTTTTTATGCACTCAATATTTTAATGAAATTTAATTTGTGTCCTAATTTATAAAGAATGATTATAATTAACTTTTCTCCTAATTTCAAAAAAAAAATTATAACTTTTCTCCTATTCACTGATGTTGTTCTGTCCTAATTTTATAGGACAAATTACATAACCACATATTTTTTTAATTAGTGCCCCCATTTAAAATATATATATAGCTTTGCCAGCTGAGTATCACGTACGACAATATTTGTGGCGGTTGAATAAACTTGTCACAAAATACTCAAGATACAAAATTTTCCAACCCAACATTCACATTGCACACCCGAAATTTATGCATAAGATGGTATGAAAAAGAAGAAGTAAATGAATACTGAAATTCTCATTTCTGTGCGAGGTTTGGTTGGACTACCTTGCACAAAGGGCTGGTCAGTGCTGTAAACCCAAAACTTTTCATAGAAATGAGAAAAAGGACTAAGAGTGGTGCCACTGTAACGATTCTGAGGAGGTTGGTCATAAGGCTTATGCAGTTGAAAGTTGTTTGTCGAGCTAGATTCACCGCCCTCAATCTATCGGTCGGAGTGGCCATTGTCATGTGTTGGCCATTGTTTTTGAAGAAGCTCAAATAAACCACCAAGATTAGAAAGCTTTAGCAGAAATTTTTATCCTTTTTTTTATTTTAGAGTCTTAGTGATACAGATATGGAAGCTTATTGTGGCACGTACTTTTAACTATTTATATAAGTTCAAAATGAGTTGAAGAAAAGGAAGAGAAGACCTCCACAAAGTCGCACTAGATAAAATTTGACAATATCATCTTCTTCTACAGGTGGGATTTTGCCGCCTAACTTTAAGGAGTCCATACCTACACATCACTTATAGTTTCGGTTTATGGGGAAAAGAAGTAGGATTAAGGGCCTGTTTGGTACATAGGATTAAGGGGAGGATGTCTCAGGGAGGTTGGCGGGGGGTGGGTGGGGGGTTCGCCGGTTTTTTTTTTTTTAATTTTATTTCTTTCAGTTTTTTTACTTTTTTTTTTTGTATATATAATTATAAACTAAGGTACATTATAATTTTCATACACAAGTAATATTTCAGCCATTGAAATCAATCGAACAGTCTATAAAATAAACTTTATCGGTTGGGTATATAAAATGGGATCTACTAGAGCTTTTTGTGATTATAAGTAAGATACGACTTTTTTTTTTCTTTTTTTGGTAAATAAAAAGCAAGATAGGACTTATGAATGAAAAGTTCATGTAAATGTACTGGGCTACCAAAAAAAATAAATACATGTATATGTTTGTTTAATGATCAATTATTAATTTGTTTTTTAAGGAGACGTTTATTTATTTATTCTTTTATATAGGATTTAGAATCTATCTTATTAGCGAGCAATTGTATAAAAATCACAATCCTAAGCCGACCAAGCTTCTTCTTTTTTTTTTTTTTTTTTTTTTTTTTTTTTTTTATAAATTTAATTTAATTTAATTAATTAATTTATTTTTGTGGTATTCACACAATCAAGCTCTACAGCTTAGTCTATAGGAAAGAGCAGCCATCTCGGAAAGTATGATTTCTACTATTGTTTTCGTAAACAATGTCCTTGTTGTGTTTTTGAACGGATTTTAGACGATGATTCATCTAAAAACATCGTTTATTATCATTATGGTAATACTGATTAGAGAAATTAATGAGGACTAATAAGAAGTTAAGTCGGTTTATGAATCAATAATTCTTTGACTCATTCAAGTTCAATACTTTTATTCTATTCCACAATTACACATTAAAAGAATTAGCTAGGTCCTCGCGGTTTTGACTGATATTGATACAGAAATGCAAGAAAGAGACGTAAATATTATGGTGACAGATTTTGCAATATACACTATACAGCTACATATATGTATATACGTTACATAAATATTTTGTCTAATTCACACCAAGCGTACTTACTTTTCTCCTAGCAATTGTTTGCGATTTCATTGCATACAATGTATGCTGGGACGGAGCCTGAATTTTAGTTCAATTGGGAGACTATTGAGAAAAAGGTCACATTTAAGAAAAAAAGTAATACAGCTAGAAAATAGGATGAGAAAGGAATTAGATGCAATCAAAGAAATAACCAAAAAAAAAAAAAAAACAATAATAATAATAGGGTGAGAAAGGGCACAAAAACAAATAATAACCTATTATTTCTTTCATAGTGTCAAGAACATAGTGCAAAAGCACGTTTTCAACTTCGCGGTGGGTGGTTCCTTTTCTGTGCTGTCATTTTCTTTCTGCTGGCTGAAAAATGCTAAATCAAGAGTCAATGAATTTTAGTCTTCTAATATAAATTCAACTCCTCTACCGCCTAACTTGATATGTTAATTGAAAATATATATCTAGTTTCAATATCGTACCACATCAACTAAAAAGTCATATTAATTAAATTTATTGTAACATTATAATAGGAACAAAACTAATGGAAAATTTGAGCCAAATCCCTCTAATATATGGTTGCAGTGATGAATTAGTCACAATATTATTATGTACGTGGGGATACATGTTCCCGCTTAATTTTTAAAATTTTAATTTTGTTTTTTAAAATTTTAGTTCTATCCTAACTTTACAGGAAAAATTATGCTTTTCTTGTAAAAAAAAAAAACAAAAAAAAAGTTATTGTATCCCTATATTACAAGAAAAATTCTGATTGCGTTTGCATTTAATAAATAAAATATGTAAAAATGTCTTAATTCAATCTATATATATATATTTTTTCATTATGTCCTAATTGGAAAAAATTATGACCCCATGATTGTATGGTTGTGAGCTTAAAAAAGTGCATCGAAAAGTCAATTAGCAAAATAACTTCAACAGCTTTTTTATTTTGTTAAATAGTCTTCCAAAAATTTTATTAGCAAAATGACTTCGAATAATCAGGAATGACAGAGGTTGTTCCTAAGTTAAAATAAAAGAAGGTTATTTTGCTAATTTTAATTTTTGAGGTTATTATTTTAGTAAATATTCTGTCGGAACAAGCACTTTTGTAAATATGTAATTTGTTCCAAAAAAAAAAATTCAAAACCAGAAGTTAAATAAGCACAGGAACTCAGAGGGGGTGGGGGTGGTGCGATGTGGTGTGGGGACGAGAAAAGAAAAGAAAAGGAAGATGCTTCATCGTTTCTCTACAATAGTAGACTCATTTGTTGGTTGTTAGGCATTTCCTGTTTTTGCTCTGTTTTTCATTGAAAATACACAAAGCTCTTGTATGAGACAAATAGATAGTTTTCCATTTACCCCGCCAGGCCCGAATTGAGGCTTCGGTAATAGGATTGGAAATGAAAGTAAAGTAATAAGAAAGATGATTATTGATTTCTTTCTAGTGTAAGAATTGACATTCTTTATTTTTATTATTTATTTTAGGTGTAGCCGCTAAATTCTAATTCATCATTTTGTAAGGATGTTCACGATTCTGATTTGACGGATTAGGCCTTAATACAGTCCAATCCAATCTATAACATCAGATTACGCGGATATTGAATTTACAAATTTAATCCGTAGACTTTAGAAACTAAAATTAATATACTAAACCATAAAATAGTTTAATAAAATAACAATATAGCGATTTTACATAAAAAACGAAAAATTAACAATAAAAAGGCTATGCTCTTCATGCAGCTCAAAGTGGGAACGGTTCAAAATCATAAAACTTTCAGAAAAATAATCTTAGAGTTGGACTTTCAACGTGATTTTTTTAATCTGATTAAAAAACTTTCATCAAAGATTCTTTTGAAACTTCGTAACGAATTTTTGGTTTTTGTTTCTTTTTCTTATTTTGTTGTTATGTGTTTTTTTATTCTTATTTTCTTTGTAATTTTTGGAATATTTTAAAGTTTTTTTAATTTGGTTAAAAAGGATTTCGTGTAAACTTTTTTTTTTTTTTGAGTTTCTATTAAGAAGTTTCGGTTAGTGTTTTTTAAAATTTTCGTATTATGATTTGTTTGTTTCTTTTTATATTTTCGTCATTGTGCACTTTTTGTTTAAAGTTTATTTCTTTTATTAATTTGGTTAAAAAAGATTTCGTCTAAATTTTTTTGGAATTTTGTTAAGAAATTTTTTAAAAAGTTTCGTACGGAGTTTTGGTTTTTTTTGTTTCTTTTTCTTGTTTTGTCATTCTATGCTTTTTCAATTTTTAATCTTTCTTATATCTTTTAGACAATATATTATTTACACACGCACCTAGTAAAATTATATTAGAGCAAAAGAAAAACAACAAAATGATCAAAGATAAAACAAACTAATTGCTTGAAAAATAACTAAGCGAAAGTATTAATATAAAAAGTAACTAGAAAGGAAACAACTAACGTTCAAAAGAAAAGGAGAAAGGAAAAAACTAACTTGAATGGAAAAAAGAGTAATTAGAAAGAGAAAAAATAGTTATAAAAGGATGAGAAGCAAAAGGATGTTTAAACAAAGTAAATTTGATTTAAAAGATAACATTTTAAAGGCAATATTTGTTAAAAAAATAATATTACAAAAGAAAAAATAGTTATAAAAGTCTATTTAAGAAAAAAAGTTAAATAAATGAGGATGTATATAATTGAAAAAGAATATTCCATAATAGGGAACGGAAAAACATATGATCATAAAGAACAAAAACAAAATTAAAACTAAAACAAAATTTAAAAAGAAAACTCGAAATGATAAAAGCTAGAAAAAGAGGGGGGGAGGGGGGGACACAAAAACCGAAGCACTATGCAAATAAACGATTAAAAAAATTGCTATAATGAATAGAGATGGTATTTATAAGGAAAAAAGTGTAGATAATTTCGAAAAAAAATTACATAAGGGCAAATTAATATATATTATTCAAAGAAAAATCAAGAAACGACCAAAATAAAAAGGATAAAATATTTTAAAAGCAATCAAACGAAATCATTTACATATAAAAAAAAAAAACACTAAGGTATATATGTGATAATAAAAGGAAATAAGAGTATATTTGCTATTTGCAAAATGAAAAATTTTAATATAAACGTCAAGTATATTCAACAACATATTTATTTCTATCATCAATAACAAAAGTGAAAATAGGTTTTTATTTTTTTTAATTTTAAGAGTTTGACTTTCAATGTGATTTTTTTAATTTGATTAAAAAGTTTTTCATCCAAGATTCTTTTAGAGTTTCGTAACGAATTTCGGACTTTGTTTCTTTTTCTAATTTTGTTGTTATGTGTTTATTTATTCTTATTTTCTTTTTAATTTTTGGAGTATTTTTTGGATTTTATTTTGTTTTTTTAATTAGGTTTAAAAGGATTTCGTCAAAATTTTTTTTTTTTTTGGAGTTTTTGTTAAGAAGTTTTGGTAAATTTTTTTTTAAATTTTCGTATGGAGTTATTATTATTATTATTGTTTCTTTTTATATTTTTGCCATTGTGTACTTTTTTTTTTTTTTTTAGTTCTCTCTTTTAAACTCTTCTATCTTTTATTAATTTGGTTAAACAAGGCTTTAACTAAATTTTTTTGGAATTTTTTTTATGACTTTTTTTTTAAAGTTTCGTATGGAGTTTTGGTTTTTTGTTTCTTTTTCTTGTTTTGTCATTCTATGTTTTTTTCGGTTTTTAATCATTCTTATATCTTTTAGACAATATATAATTCACAAGCGCTCTTAGTAAAATTATATAAGAACAAAAGAAAAACAACAAAATGATCAAAGATAAAAAAACACAAACGAAATGCTTGAAAAGTAACTAAGCGAAAGTATTAATATAAAAAGTAAGTAGAAAGGAAAAAACTAACGTTCAAAAAATTAAAAAAGAGAAAGGAAAAAACTAACTAGAAGGGAAAAAAGAGTAATTAGAAAAGAAAAAATAGTTATAAAAGGATGAGAAGCAAAAGGATGTTTAAAGAAAAGTAAATTTGTTAAAAAATAATATTACAAAAGAAAATATAATTACTAAAGTCACATTTAAGAACAAACAATATTTTAAAGGCGATAAGATAAAATTTCAAAAATAAGGATATATGTAATTGAAAAGGATTATTCCATAATAGGGAACGGAAAACATATGATCATAAAAATTTAAAAAAATTAAAAAAAAAAAAACACACACACACACATACACACACACACAAATGATAAAAGCTTCAAAAATAAGGATATATGTAATTGAAAAGGATTATTCCATAATAGGGAACGGAAAACATATGATCATAAAAATTTAAAAAAATTAAAAAAAAAAAAAACACACACACACACACATACACACACACAGAAAATGATAAAAGCGGGAAAAAGGGGTAAAAGAACACAAAAACAAAAGCACAATGCAAAGAAACAATTAAAAACAAGAGTATCAATAATAAAAAGAAATGGGAAATATAGAAAAAAAATTGAATAAGGACAAATTAATATATAATAGTCAAAGAAAAATCAAGAAACGACCAAAATAAAAAGGATAAAATATTTTAAAAGCAAACGAAATTATTAAAAAAAAAAAAAAAACACTAAGGTATATATGTGACAATAAAAGGAAGTTTAAATAAGAGTATATTTGCTATTTGCAAAATGAAAATTTTTAATATAAATGTCAAGTGTATTCAATAACAAATTTATTTCTAGCATCAATAATAAAAGAGAAAATATTTTTTTTGTTATTTTTTATTTAAAGAGTTGAACTTTCAATTTGATTTTTTTTAGTCAGAGTAAAAAGGCTTTCATCCAAGATTCTTTTGGAGTTTCGTAACGAATTTGGGGTTTTTGTTTCCTTTTCTTATTTTGTCATTATGTGTTTTTTCATTCTTATTTTCTTTTTAATTTTTAATGTTTTTTTATGGCTTTTTAATTTAGTTACAAAGGATTTCGTGTAAACTTTTTTTTTTTTTTTGGAATTTCCGTTAAGAAAGAAAAAAAAAAAAACAGTTTTAGAAAAAGAAAAATTAGTTTAAAGGCAGTAAGGAAAAAAAAAAGTTAAATGAGGATACATTTGAAAAATATTATTTCATAGAAGGGATAAAATAAAAGGAAAATATAAGATTATTAAAAACACAAAAACATAAACTCATATACGCAATAATAACACAAAAAACTGATATAAACTCAAAAAAAAATATTCAGATAAAGTAAAACACACAACCACAAAATGATTAAAGCAGGAAAAAAAAAACAAACGAAATGTTATATAAAATATTAACTAAGGTGTATATGAGAAGCAAAAAGACGTTTTTTTTTTTTTTGGGTGGTAAATGAGAAGCAAAAAGATGTTTGAAAAAAAAGGTAAATTTGTGAAATATATATATATATATATCTTTAACAGTTAGTTTACAGGCCATAAGAAAAAAAAGTTCAATGAGGATATTTTTGAAAAATATTACTACATAGACGGGATAAAAATAAAAGGAAAATATATAATTATTAAAAACACAAGAACATAAACTGATATAAGTAGGAAAAAAGGAAAAAACACAAAATAAAGAGAAACACAAAACAAAAAGACGTCAAAAGCAAGTAATAGTAAGAAACAGAAATATAAAGAAAAATAGTTCGCATAAATTTTTTCAAAAAAAATTATTTTTAAAAAGATAAATATATTATATAATAGTAACAGAGAAACCACAAAACAACTTTTATAGTTAAGAAATATAATAAGTAAAAACCAAAAAAGAGAAGGAAGATTTAAAAAATTAACACAAAAACACAATGATAAAAGAAGGGAAAACAAATACAAAGATAGAAAACAATGAAAGCAACGAGAGCCGTGACAATGAGAGTATGATGTATGATTGCCTGTATGAAGCATGAATGCATGCCTATACGATGTATGCATGCATAGATGGTGTATATGCATTAATTATGATGCATGCATGTAGGGATATACAACTATATAATCATCATTACAAACTACAAAAACGAAAATGATTAGAGTAAGCTTCCTTTCTGTTGTGGTTGCTCACATTAGTTTTGGAGAATCAAGAATCATCAATATCCAGTAGTTTCT
Source organism: Ficus microcarpa (assembly GCA_025413485.1). Taxonomy (NCBI): domain Eukaryota; kingdom Viridiplantae; phylum Streptophyta; class Magnoliopsida; order Rosales; family Moraceae; genus Ficus; species Ficus microcarpa. The sequence goes on from CM046376.1 coordinate 23,198,116, forward strand.
TCTTCCTGCAAATTTTTTTTTCTTCAAACAAAAAAACTATTTGCAACAAAGCTTATACTCCCATTAAGGAGTTCATACAAATTCTAATAAATAAAAACGATAAATGATAGGAATCTCTTAGTTCAAGTACAAAAAAAACACACACTACTTATATTCCTGATAAGGAGTTCATTGAAAGAAACAAACAATTGACATTACCTAATCCAACACACACGGTGAAGATTTGACAATTAGTTGTTCTTCCTACAAAACAAATGTTGCACAGATAATATATATATGTATATATATGTTATTAGTGTTAATAACGACTCCTATATTGTTATTGCTACTACTAATACTACTAGGGTGACAGCTATCAGTACACCACCATTGTTACTACTACTATCATAACCATTCCTATATCTACTAACTACTGCTATTGCAACTATAACGCGATTGATATAATTACTACTAATACTACTGTTATTGCTATTTGTACTACTGCAATTACTACCATTATTACTATTACCACTACTATATTTACTATTACCACTACTACTACTATTGTTACTGCTACTACTACTACAATTGCTACTGCTACTATTACCAATTCTACTACTACTAATACCAATACTATTTTTACTTACTACTACTGCTAATAACACTACCACTACCGCTACTGCTACCTGCCAAGTCTACTGCTACTACGCTACCGTTGGTTAATACTAGTACTACTTCTATTGTTAGAACTACTAATAACTCTAATACTATTGAAACTGCTATTAATACTAACAATAATACGACTACTTTCGCTACTAACTAAATAAAAAGAAACAAATGGAATGAGAATTACTTACCAATAGGAGTGTTTAATAATCTGTTCTAGAGATAACACTAAATTGTTGAAGATTCTGCTAAAATCACAAAATGGATAAAATTATGAAAACTGAGTTATCAAAGAAGCAAAAATTACGTGGAGGATTAAAAAAAGAAAAATAAGTTTGTCTTGTAAGATTACCTGTTTAAAATTTATAGTCTATAACACCAATAAGGTATGTAAACTCTTGATCTTGCAACCACAACTTGTTGTGATACAGAGTGACACTCAATTTAAAACTGTCTAGAAAACAAGAGGAAAGAACAATATATTAGTTGGAACAAGCTCAAGAAATAACATGATATTAGGTAGAAAAAAAAAAAAGTCAAAAAGAGTATATAAGTTTTGAACACAAACTACTCACAAATGCAGCGTCTTAGAATAATTAAAAATAAGGACTCCAGCAATTTCACAGTATGTGGCACTTCAAGTAGAAAAAGCTAAAACTTGAATTAGTCAAAACAAAGTGAATTAGTTTGACGTTGGAAAAGATGCAGCGTCAGGAGGCGGAGAAGTTAGGTACCTCTGTGTAGGATATTGACGGGTGAATGATTTCGAAGTTGGTTTTCATGGTAAGGTGGTTTTGCCAACAAGTTCTAATGGGGGACCTAGCTGCAAGTGAATTTCATTTTATTTGTCATTTGTTATTTTTTATTTTTTGCAATAACATCAATACCAAACTAATTCAATAACATAGAAGGACAAAAAAGTTGCCGAAAACTATTGTGAGCAAAACTCTACGTCACGATCACTTCTTTTAGGATCCTCCTCAGAACCAACCATAAACCTACAAGCATAAAAGCCATCAAAACTCAGCCAAAAACCACTAATATGTCTCTGAAGAAAATGTGAAGAGAAAATAAGATATGGAATCGTCAATTCAAGAAACTCCACGTGACTAACTTCCAGACTAATATCTCATCAACCTACAAAAGTGCTCCAGACTCAGTAAATCATGTATGTTGTGTTGCCTCATTAGAATATAATGAAAGAGAAAGGGACGAAATTTCACTCACTTCAATTACGCATATCGTGTTGCCTCATTCTATAAAAGAGCTCCAGATCAACTTGTCGCTGCCATCACTTTGGGAAAAACAAACAAACCTAATTCACTAATCAGAATACAGGCCGAATCTAAGAAATACAATTGACAAACAATATTCTAGTGGTTGACTAATTACTCAATACAACTATTGTACAATGTAAACTGGAGAAGAAATATTTGACATCCTTGTGAATCACATGAAGCCACTCATGTCAAAAAGACTACAAATATTCTAATTCAAAGCTCCTAAGAGTGCGTTGAAATCACAAAAAGGATAAGATTATGCACAACTGAAGTACTAAAATAAGAAAATATTTATTCGAGAAAAGAAGGTTGTCTTGTAGGTGTTTACCAATGTAAAGTTTATGGTATAGTAGCACCATACTTACTGTTGTGACTTGAGGCAGTATTTGAGTGGGAACCAGCTAAAAACTGCACAACTAGAAAACAACAGGGAAAAAATGGACAGTATATAAACTTAAGTACGGTTATGAATGATGCACTAAAAGCTATTTGTAACCCCAAAGCACAGAGAACTACTCACTACAAGTAGCTTCTTGTGACAATTCGGAATCTGTACTCCATTGGCTTCACAAGATGTGACACTTTACAACTGAAAAGAATAGATCATAAGCGGAGTAAATGACGAGCACATATAACTCACTGAGATTCTCTTACCACTTGAAAAAGATTTAATGCGAGGGCAAAACGAATTACATACCTCTGTGCAAGGATATTATTAAGTGAATCATTTAAAATCTATCAGAAGGCTAGCGTATAAACATGAAATGACAGTGCTTCCAAGAACTTCTTGTAGGGGGGCCTAACTGCATGTCCACATAAAAATGTTACTTCACATGAATTTCAAATTTCTATAATACAAAATAGTTACCGATAAGGTATATAAGCATGATTTCGCATCAGGATCGCCTCTCCTCTAGGGCCATCCCCTGAACCACACCCTATCAGCAATAAAAGCTATCAATCTCAGTTTAAAGACCACAAATATGTACAATATATCTCTGAAGAAATTGGGAAGAAAAAAGGGTCAAGGAATAATAAATTCAAGCAACTCTATGGTGAAGGGCTCCCTGACTTCTCATCAATCCTCCAAAAGCAAGCCTGTAAAGTGCTACAAACAAAAACATATGTAAATAAGCATGTAAAGTGAAAAAAGAACCAATCATAACTTGAAGGAAAACATTCTTAAGTCTAAGAATACTAAAGAAGTAAAAAATGCAACATCAAAAGATAAGACCAAAAGGTCTAAATTTTAGAATAGAAAAGATAGTACTCCAAAACCATTTGATCATCTAGATCATCAATCGTAGCTTTTGCAAGTAAAATAAAAAATGAACAGTGAGAGAGAGAATAAAACTTTTGGTTGTCACGTAAGGCTACATTGTATTAATCACCTTCTAGATTGAGCAAAAACATTTCTAAAGGGTAGGACAAAACTAGATAAAACTTTTAAAGTAAAAGGAAAGGAAATGAATAAGACTTTCCAAACAGTTATAAGGTTTCATTACCAAATTGCTAAAATATTCTTACCTATGGGGCTTTTAGCAACAAGTACTGATGCTCAAGCATTATTTATTTATTTATTTTTTTGAATGGAGAATGACACTTACAGCCTTCCTTTCATCCTATTGCCCCAGTTTAGACCGAATACAAATGCATGAATCAAGTGAGACAGATTCCAACATATTTATGCAACATTGCTATAAGATCTCAACTTCTTTACAAGCTTACCGTGTGACTACAGTTGTGTATTTCCATGGTCCTAAACGTTTTTCGTGTAACAACTTCAGCTCCCAGTATACACGTGGAATTTTGAATGGCAAACCTAGTAAAAACTAAGATTGGTTGTTAAAAAAGTATCCAATCCATCAATAACATTAGACAATCACAAAACTTAATTTGCTAGCTAAAGGTGATTAAGAGTACAAATATGCAATAATGGAGAAATTCTATGACTACAACAGTTAGTTTCAAGACATCTAGTATACCTATTATAATGCTTGACATGTGCAACCTTTTGTTGCGCCTTCTTGTTCAGTCTTCCTATTGAAGAGCATCTGACGCTGCTTGTTGAAATCAAGCCTTTTCCAATCACAAAATAAGAGGATCGTTGGACTTTTATGGATTGATTCACAAACATGCACATCTTGTCACAAACTATGTCACAAGTACAAGTAAAATTCCAAACTAGCAAAAGAAAAAAGAAACAAACGACAAAGTTTAAAGGTTCATATCAAATATAGGGCCTCTTTGGCACACCATTTCAACCCACTCAACTCAAACTTTTTTTTTGTCTTTTTCCCAAAAAGTTTGTCTTTTTCCCAAAAAGTTTTTTGTCTTTTCTGAAAATTCAAAAAAATTTACTATTCAAACTTAAAAATCTCAACTCAAACTACTCCACCAAACACCCCCATAAATTTTTAACCTCAAGCACTAGAGAAGATCATAGGACCGCTCTAGAGAAGGAAGTGTTGTTTCTTTCCTCGTCAAGACCTTCAAAAAGGATGAAACTATGAAAGATTTGTTAAAATCACAAAATGGACAAATTATCCACCACTGTGCTATTAAAGAAGCAAAAATTTACTAGAGAAAAGAAGTTTGTCTTGCAGGGGTTAGTTGTGTAAAGTTTTGTAGTCTGGGCACTAATAGGTCTCTTAACTCTTACCGGTTAAGTATGTGAGAAGAGTTCTTCATCATGATTGCTTCTTTCTTAGGGCCATCCTCTGAACCAACCATCAACTTGAAAGCAACAAAAGCCACCAAACTAAATTAAAGACCACAATCATATATCTAAAAAAGATGTGAAGCAAAAAGAAGATAAGGAATTGCCAATTCAAGCAACTACACGGTGAAGAGCTCCGATGATTAATAACTCTTCAATCCTTCAAAAGCAATTCTGAATGCACCACAGATAAAAACATATCTATTAGCGTATAAAGTTTTTTTTAAAAAAAAAATGTAATTGCTTATAAATATAAACATTTTTCCCCATCAATTTCAAATAAGATTTTTTTAAGTGAAAAGATGTATAGGAACTATAAAATCTAATTTTTTTCAAACAAAAAGATAGCAATTCAAATCTTTGATCATATGATCATCAATCATAGCGTTTTAAAGAAAAACCATGAAAGAATACCAATAGGGGCAACATTGGGCTTAAAAAATGCATGGAAGCTAATGATAATTAGAAGTACCAAACTTTAGCAATTGCTTATTTAAAGGATAATAGTCAATAAAACATTCCAAGACCCTTACAGCATTCCAATAGCAAATTGTTGGGATATTCTTACCTTTGAGGTTTCTCGCATCAAGTATTGATGCTCAAGCATTTACTGTTTTTTTGCAAACAAGTGAAGCTTGGAAGAATCAAAACTCAACTCTTCATACTAAAACTGAGCATCGAGAATAAAGCATTCCTTCCATCTGTCTGTCCCTGTTTCATTTCAAACACAAATTCATCAATGAAGTGGGAAAGATTTGACAATATTTATAGAATCTCATCAATTTTAAAAGCATACCGTGTGACAACTCATGCTAGATTAACATTCGTGGCATTCCATAGTCTGAAAAATTCTTCTTGCACGCTGCAACAACATTAATTCCTATTATACAGATGGAAACCAAGCTCAACAGAACAACTTATAGTATTTCATTACCTACTAAGGAACCCTGTGTTCTTACTCCTTAGAATTGTTTCAGCTGAATTACAACAATGGAAATATCAAGAATGGATTCAGAGTGGAGGATGAGCATGATTGGGTGAGCCTTCGCAGGGCATCATCAGTCCTTTACCCTTATCCATATCAACCTCTTCAAGCTAAACTGGTTGAAATCACAAAATGTACCTGGATAAATGAGTTATACCATGAAATCTATGATGAGTATTAATTACAGAAAAAATGCAATTATAAAGAAAATAATCACTATGGTTTCATAAAGTCTAATTATTTTCAATTTTTATCAAGTACATAAATTAGTTGAAACTCATAATGCACTAAAGATAAATGATGTAGAAAAGGATAAATATAATTAAGCCTAATTAATGATAATCTAGCTTTTCTATTTTAGATCAATAAAACAAGGAAGAAAAACTCATAATGCACTAAAAATGAATGATGCCGAAAAGGTTAAATCTAATTAAGCCTAATGAATAATAATCTAGCTTTTCTATTTTGCATCAATAAAACAAGGAAGAAAAACTTATAATTTGTTTAAATAGGGAATTTTCCACCATCAATTGCCATCATAACGTGTCTATCCTATTACCATCAACTACACTGGCATGTACTTCCTACAGCACAAACAAAACTTTTTAAAATCTGGGGCAAGGAAGAAGATACACCAACAATAAGACAGAGATATTAAAGCAATAATTACATATGAATGCATGGCTATTTATGACGCATGTATATGTACATTATACCTAAGCATTCACAGATAAGATATACAGTTATATAATCATCAGTACCTATTAAAAAAATGAAAAAGATTACAACAAGCTTCCTTTCCGTCATGGTTGCTAACATCATTCTCAGAGAATCAAGAATCATCAATATCTAGCAGTTTCTTCTTCCTGCAACTTTTTCTTCTCCCAACAAAAACCGACACACAAAAACTATTTGCCACAAAGCTTATACTCCCATTAAAGAGTTCACACAAATTCTTATAAATAAAAAGGGATAAATAATCGGAATCCTTTAGTTCAAATGCAAAGAAAACACACACAACTTCTACTTCTGCTAAGGAGTTCACAAGAATTGGAAGAAATAATAAGAGAAACAATTCACATTATTTAATCCAAAATGCACGATGAAGGATTAAACAATTAGTTACTCTTGCTACAAAACAAAAAAACAAGACACAAAAACTATTTGCCATAGAGCTACCCCCATTAAGGACTTCACACAAATTCTAAGAAATTAAACGGGATAAATAATCGGAATCCCTTAGTTCAAATACAAAGAAAACACACACAACTTATACTCTTGCCAAGGAGTTCACATGAACTATAAGAAATAAAAAGAGAAACAATTTATGTTATTTAATCCAACACGCACGATGAAGGATTAAACAATTAGTTACTCTTGCTGCAAAACAAAAAACGAGACAAAAAAAAAAAAACTATTTGCCACAAAGCTTATACTCCCATTAAGGAGTTCACACAAATTCTAGAAAATAAAACGTGATAAATAATCGGAATCCCACAATTCAAAAGCAAAGAAAACACACATAACTTACACTCATGCTAAGAAGTTCACATGAATTATAAAAAATAATAAGAGAAAAAATTCACATTATTTAATCCAACACGCACAGTGAAGAATTAAACAATTGGTTACTCTTCCTGCAAAACAAAAAATGAGACACAAAAAAAAATATTTGCCACAAAGCTTATACTCCCATTAAAGAGTTCACACAAATTTTAAGAAATAAAACGGGATAAATAATCGGAATCCCTTAGTTCAAATACAAAGAAAACACAAACAACTTATACTCCTGCTAAGGAGTTCACATGAATTGTAAGAAATAAAAAGAGAAACAATTCACATTATTTAATCAAACACTCACGGTGAAGAATTAAACAATTAGTTACTCTTGCTGCAAAACAAAAAACGAGACAGAAAAAAACTATTTGCCACAAAGTTATACTCCAATTAAGGATTTCACACAAATTCTACGAAATAAAACGAGATAAATATTTAGAATCCCTTAGTTCAAATACAAAGAAAACACATAACTTATACTCCTGCTAAGGAGTTCAAATGAATTGTAAGAAACCAAAAGAGAAACAATTCACATTATTTAATCCAACACGCACGGTGAAGGATTAACAATTAGTTATTCTTACAGCAAAACAAAAAACGAGACACAAAAAAAAAAAAAAAAACTATTTGCCACAAAACTTATACGCCCATTAAGGAGTTCACACAAATTCTAAAAAATAAAAAGGGATAAATAATCAGAATCCTTTAGTTGAAACGCAAAGGAAACACAGACAACTTATACTCCTACTAAGAAGTTCACATGAATTGTGAGAAATAAGAAGAGAAACAATTCACGTTACTTAATCAAACATGCGCGGTGAAGGATTAAACAAATTAGTTACTCTTGTTGCAAAACAAAAAACGAGACACAAAAAAATTATTTGCCACAAAGTTTATACTCCCATTAAGAAGTTCACACAAATTCAAAGAAATAAAACGGGAAAAATAATTAGATTCCCTTAGTTCAAATGCAAAGAAAACACACACAACTTATGCTCCTGCTAAGGAGTTCACATGAATTGTAAGAAATAAAAAGAGAAACAATTCACATTATTTAATCCAACACCTAAGATGAAGGATTAACAATTAGTTCCTCTTGCCACAAAACAAAAATGGGACCAAAAAAAAAAAACTTTTTGCCACAAAGCTTTTACTCCCATGAAGGAGTTCACACAAATTCTAAGAAATAAAAAGGGATAAATGATTGGTATCCCTTAGTTCAAATTCAAAGAAAACACACATAATTTATACTACTGCTAAGGAGTTCACATGAATTGTAAGAAACAAAAAAGAGACAAACAAGTGACATTTCTTAATCCAACACACACAGTGAAGGATTAACAATTAATTGCTCTTGCTATTTGAAACAAATGTTACACAAATAATATATACATACATATATATATATATTATCAGTGTTACTAACTACTCCTAGACTGCTATTCTACTACTAATACTACTAGTGCTACTTATAACAACTATCAGTACCACTATAGCAACTAGCTACAACTACTACTGTTGTCTACTAACTATTAATGCTCCTACTACTACGCCACTGCTACAACTACTACTAATACTATTGTAATTACTATTAATGTTACAACTACTACTACCACGAATATTACTACTATTGTTACTGCTACTCTTTCTACAATTGCTACTGCTACTATTACTAATGCTACTACATACTAATACTATTTCTACTTACTACTACTGGTTAATACTAATACCACTACACTTCTACTGTTAGTACTACTAATAACACTACTACAATTGCAACTGCTATTAATACTAACACTGACACTAATACCAATGCTATTGCTACTAAAAAAAAAAAAAACCAAATGGAATGAGATTAAAAGGGAAAAGATTAGTTACCAATATGAATGTTTGACTGTCTAGCTCTAGAGATAATACTGAATTGTTGAAGATTCTGCTGAAATCACAAAATGGATAAAATTATGCTAAATTGAGTAATTAAAGAAGCAAAAATTTGTTGGAGGAAAAAAAAGTTTGTCTTGTAGGATTACATGTCTAAAATTGAGTCTATAGCACCAACAATGTATGTAAACTCTTCATCTTGCAAATGACAAATAGGCACCAATTTGTTGTGGTACTGGGTGACACTCAACTCAAAACTACACAACTAGAAAATAACAGGAGGAAAAAGATAAATAAATTAGCTGGAATAAGCCCAAGAAATAACAAGTTATTCCAAAAAAAAGAAAAAAGAGTAAAAGAGTAAAAGATTAAATAAGTTTCAAACAAAACTACTCACAAAATGCAGCTTTTGAGGATAATTAAAAATCAGTAATTCAACAATTTCACATTGTGTGGCACTTCAAATACAAAAGGCTGAAAAATGAATAGGTCAAAAGAGAATGAGCTACTTTGGCGTTGGAAAAGATGCAGCGCCAGGTAGAGTTTAGGTACCTCTGTGGAAGGATATTGATGAGTGACTGATTTCAAAGTTGGTTTTCATGGGAAGGTGGTTTTGCCAACAAGATCTAATGGGAGACCTAGCTGCATGCACATGTGAAAATGCAACTTCTAGTGAATTTCATTTTTTTTTTTTTACACAATAGCATCTGTACAAAACTAGTTCAACATTATAGAAAGATAAAATAGTTACCGATAACATTTGTGGGCATAGTTCTGCATTACGATCACTTTTTCTAGGATCATCCTTTGAACCAACCACAAACCTAAAAGCAATGAAAGCCATCAAATTCAGCCAAAGACCACGAATATATCACTAAAGTAAATGTGAAGAGAAATGAAGATAGGAATCATCAATTCAAGAAACTCCATGTGAATAACTCCGAGACTAATATTTATGATATAGACTAAAACATGTCTAAATTATCGTTTAAGGTTGAAAAAATCTACAATGCTAACATAAAAGTAGACAAGGAACGTCTTTAGCCTATGAATACTAAAGAAGTCAGAAGTGCACTTAAAATTTTCCTATTCTCATCTCAGCGAGTTCAAATTTGTTTTCATTAAAAAGAGATAGGACTAAAAAAATCTGAAAACTGGGTATCAAAAATAGCAAGAACGGCAATATAGGCTGAAAAAAATGCGTTGAAATCAGTTAACAATTAGAAGTCCCAACTTTTAACAAATATCTTTTGACTACATCATACCAGATCCCCTTCACGATCGAACATAACTACTTTAAAAAGGCAAGACAAAAAACACATGGAACATCAATTAAATTATCCAAAACAATTTCAAGGTTTCAATAGAAAATTGCAGGGATAATCTTACCTATGGGATTTTCAGCTGTAGGTACTGATGCTTGAGCATTTGTTTTTTCTCACTACCAACTGAAAAAAGCTTGGAAGAATCAGAATCATATTTAATCAGAAAACATATGTAAATTAGCATGTAAAGTGTACAAAAGCCAGAATTATAACTTAAAAGGAAAGCAATCTTAAAGCCTAAGAATACTAAAGAAGTCAAAGATGCATTATCTAGGCCAAAATATCAAAATTTTTTGGAACAAAAAAGCAAAATCCAAAACAATGTGATCATCTGGGTCATCAATCATAACTTTTGCAAGTAAAACCATAAATGAAGAGCAAGAGAGGCAACATGAGCTAGAAAAATGCATGGAAATTTATGAACAGTTAAAGCCCAATATTAAGCTATTACTTAAGACTACATTGTACTGATCACCTTCTACATTGAGCAAAAATTTTGAAGAAGGTAGGACGTAAGCAGATAGAACTTTTAAAGACAAAGCAAAAGAAAGTCAATAAACAACAGTTACAAAGTTTCAGTACCAAATTGATAGGATATTCTTACCAATGGGGCTTTCAGCAACAAGTATTGATGCTCGAGCATTTTTTTTCCTTTTTTGCAAACAAGTCTAAAAAGCTTGGAAGAACCAGAATCCTCTCTCCTTATCCTGAAGTTGCGCATGGAGAATTGCACTTATAGTGTTCCTTTCAACCTGCAGCCCCTGTTCAGACCAAATACAAATGCATGAATCAAGTGGGAAAGATTTTCACAACTTATTTATGCAACCTCACTAACAGATGTCAAAAACATCAAAAGCTTACCGTTTGACTGCAGTGGTAGACCAACATCTGTGTATTTCCATGGTCCTAAAAGTTCTTCCTGCAGCAACATCGGCTCCTAGTGTACACGTGGAATCTGAATGGCAAACCTTGTAAAACTTAAGATGGGTTGTTAAATAAGGATCATACCAGTCAATGATATCAGACAATCACAAAACCTAGTTTGCTAGCTAAAGGCGATTAATAGTACAAATCTACAATAATAGGGAAATTCTATGACTACAGGTTTTGTAACTAAAAGCCTTTATGAATTTAGATTAGAGACAGTGAATTCACAATTTTTTCTATTTTCAATTGTTCAATCATTAGAAGAATCCAAACTTGGAAATCATAAAAAATCAAACTTGAAGAACAGGGCAAGAAAAATGAAAACAAAAACAAAAAGACAAAAATTTGGAAAACTCATCATGGCAAAAAGCCAAAACTCAGAAACCAGATCGTAGCTATCTGATCAATCTTCAGTAATCGGAAAAAGGGATTCCTAATTGTCTAATGTCCGTCACAGAAACTTTTTTGGGGGAAATGAAAACCCAAATTTTCCGTAAAGACCTTACAGACTCGTCGCGTTCCTTCCAGATAGACAGAGAGAAGAAGAAGAGAATCAAAAGAGAAGCTTAAGAAACACACTTGGAAAACGTGTAAATTAGGAAGAGGAATCGTAACCCAAAACCTTTTGTGAATTTAGAGAAACCGAATTCAATTTTTTTTTTTCTAATTGTTCGATCATTAGAAGAATCCAAATTTGAAAAGCATGAACAATCAGGCGTTAAGAACAGGGCAAGAAAAATGAAAACAAACAAACAAAAAGAAAAACAAAGAATTGGTAAACTCACCATGGAAAAAAAAAAAAAAAAAAAAAAAAAAACCCAGACTTGGAAACCGGATCGTAACTGTCTGATTAATCTTCACCAAACGGAAATAGGAATCAATCTTCACCAAAAGGAAATAGGAATCAATCCTCACCAAACGGAAATAGTAATCCAATGGAACTTGTTTGGGGGAAAATGAAAACCCCAAATCTTCCTTACAGACTCGTTGCGATGCGTTATAAAACCCCAGAGAAATCCATCGTTTCAGAGAGAGAGTGAGGAAGAAGAAGCAACAAAAGAGAAGCTTTACGAAACCCTCTGAGATAGAGAGAGAGGAAGAAAGAGAAAGAAGCCATTTTTGCGTCACCAAGCGAGTGACTGTGAGAGGAAGAAGAAGAATCAGAATGAGAGAGAAAGGAAGAAGTAGAGAGAGAAACAGAAGCCGTTATAGTTCAAAAACAAAAATGTAACAGAAGCCGTTTAGCTGTTTTAAGGTTGTAAAGTTGGGCTCTAGGATTGATTCAATCTTGACTGTTCGTATAATCATAACGGATAGTTTTTAAAACGATCTTACTAATCCGTGTATGATTACCAAACAACTATCAAACAGGATTTAAAAAAAAAAAAAAAAAAAAAAAAAAAAAAAAAAAAAACTATCAACCAACCAGGAGGAAAAAAAGAACTCAAATACTATGCTTAAATGTGACCCAAATATTACATTATATAATGTCACCGAAAGAAATTTTGCAAAAAAAATTTGAAGTCGATGGAAATATCATTAGAAAAATTATGAAAACTTTTATACACCACACCTACTTAAATCATCCACCAATTTTAAATTTTAAATTTTATTTAATACTTTTAACTCAGCACTTATAATTACAAAAAAAAAAAAATCCCATTAATTAAACCATATATATTTTTCTCCTTTCACCCACCCACAAATCAAATCACACACTCTCACTTTTAACTACTTTTCTTTTTATCCCAGGTTCTTAAATTTTTTTTTTTTCGAAATTCTACGTTCTTTTAGCTAATAATGAAGAGATAAATATAAATTTCACATATATATATACACACACATATAAAAACGGTAAATCCATACATACACACGTACAAGACTCAAAATCAAAGTATTTAATCTTAAAATAAAATTAAAAAGAAACAAGACTAGAGTATTTTGTTTGCTTCCAATATAAGGCTCCATTTAATACATATATCTTTTCATTTCAAATTTATTTATATATTTGGAATTGTATGTACATATATATTAGATTTCACAGGATATGAATTTTCAAATAGTATTTGAAATTTTTTTTAACTGAAACTTAACAAGATATTAAAAAAGTTCGCAATAATCCATGTATGTATTCATAAACAAGTGCATGACAAGTGCAATTGAAAGTAAACGAAAAGAAAAGGTATGAAAAATTATTGATATAACCATATAAACTTAAAAAATACGATGTTTCTCGTACAAAAAGATATTCCTACATCTTTTTCTTGCAAAAAAATGCAAATTGTCATCAACATGGGAGTCAAAAATATAGTTAGACAAAAATAAATTAAAAAAAAAAACTTATTGTTTCCTTTTCATCAGAGGTCATTCTTCTTCTATTCATTTTTTATTAGAATTGAGCATTTTATATTATATATAATAAAGAGTATTTGACAAAAAAGAAAGTTTGGTGGATAGCTTTCATTTTTGATACAAACACAAATGTGCAGAATACAAGCTATATACAAATTCTAGTTGACTTCTCTTGGCTAATAAAAGGAAAGGAAGCAAATGAAAAGCTGTGCAATCTCTAGAATTAAGTAAAATACAAAATAAGGAAAGTGTGCAGATTTGATGCCTCAAATCCGTATTATAGCAGTTTAGTAAATCAAGGAAGGCAATCAAGCGATCAATTACTTTCTCCAACACCCCCCTTCAAGATGGCAAGTGTTGGTTTTGAACACTGATCTTGGAAAGAAGTCCCTTGAAAGGATCAATTCCAAGTGATTTGGTAAAAATGTTTGCTAGTTGCTGTTGTGAGCAAACAAATTCCATGCGAACAATGCCCTTTTTAATTTTCTCATGAACTAGGTGACAATCAATTTCAATGTGCTTAGTTCGTTCATGAAAATAGGATTAGCAACAATGTGTAAGGCTGCTTTATTATCACAGTAAAGAGAAACAAGTTGTGAGAGATTAATTCTGAGGCCTGCAAGCATGTAGAGCAGCCAACTTATTTCACAGCAGGTTGAAACGATCACTCGAAATAAATAGCCTTCGCCGAGGATCGAGACACAATAGATTGTTTCTTGGATTTCCATGAAATGGGAGAATCACCTAGTAGAATGCAAAAACCTGTTATAGAACACTTGGAATTTGGGCAACTCGCCCAATCTAAGTCACAATAGGCATGTAGTTGAAGTGAACTAGAGGAGTATAGTAGTATGCCTTGTCCTGGACTTCCTTTGAGATATCGCAAAATCCGTGTCGCAACGTGATTGAGCAAGGAACTGAATTAGTATTTGAACACAATAAGCAATGTCTAGTTTAGTAGCTGTAAGATAAAGCAATCGGCCGAATAATCGCCAGTAGGATATGAAGGATCCGAGACAAGTTCCCCTTCTGATTTATAGAGCCTTAAATTTTGTTCCATTGGTGTTTTGGAGGGGCGTGAGCCAAGAGCACCAAATTCCTCTAGTAGTTCAAGAACATATTTCCATTGACTCAAATAAACCCCATCTTTGGAGCGGCCAACCTCAATGCCAAGGAAAAACTTCCAGTCGCCAATATCTCTTACTTTGAAACTACTTCGTAATCTCTCCTTGATCATTTGAATTTCAATCAAGTCATTGCCTGTAATGATGATGTCATCTACATACACAAGAACGACAGTCAAAGTTGTATTCACCACTTTAGTAAATAGTGACTAATCTACCTTTGATTGCTTATAACCAGAGCTCATCAGCTTGTTCAAGAGTTTTGCAAACCATTGACAAGAGGCTTGTTTAAGACCATAGAGAGACTTTTGAAGCTTGCATACCACATCTCGACTTGTTGTTTCTTTGTAAACTTGGTGGAAGATGCATCTAAACTTCAACATCTAAATCCCCATGAAGAAAAGCATTACTAATATCAAGTTGGTGAAGGCTCCAATTTTTCACTGCTGCAATGGCTAGTAAGCAACGCATGATAGTAAGCTTTGCTACAGGTGCAAATGTTTCTCGGTAGTCGAGCCCCTATTGTTGATTGTAACCTTTGGTCATGAGACAAGCTTTGTAGCGCTCGATAGTACCATCTGCTTTGTACTTGATTTTGTACACCCATTTGCATCATATTGCCTGTTTATTTTGGGGCAATGATGTGAGTATCCAAGTCTGATTATCTTCGAGAGCTTTTTTTCTTCTGACATTGCATTCTCTCTCTTCCATTTTAAAAAAATTTAAACTTTATAAGTCCATAACTTTCTCATTTCAAATCAAAATAAATTGAATTTTTTTGTCAAAATACTCATAACCAGGAGACGAACAAGGCAAGATCCATTTTGCATTGTTTTCCAAACACATATCAAATTTTTGCATTATTTTCTATCACAGAGCTTTTTCCAAAGTTTTCCCCCCCAAACACATTTCCAACCAAACCTTCAAAAACCATCTTCAGATATGTAACGAACGCTCACGGATCATTATAGTTGACTTTTATTTTTAATATTCATTTCTTATAAAATTGCTGAAAATAATTAACTTGAAATAAAAATCTTAACTTATCGGAAAACTTTATTTAGATAATTTTAAAAAATTTTAGAAATTTTGTTTTGTTAAAAACTTTTAGGATTTTTTTTTTAAACCTTAGAAAACTTATAACCTTCCTAATCAATATAAATTTTTAATAATCAATACCTTGAAGTAAAATTTGAGAAAGTCCACAAAAATCCTTCAATCGAAATAGTCATAATTCAAAGTCCCAAAAATTTTATTTGAAATTAAAAATGTTCATCTCATGACCATTCCTCCCGTTTTCCTATCACACATCGTCCAACTTCTACTCCAAGCTCCTCCAATCCTACATCTTACCATTTCCTTTATCTGCAATATGAATTAAAAAAATATAATAGCAGGGCTTAGGGGGTGTTTGGTGTGTAAGTTTGAATTAAGATTTTTAAGTTTAGTTTGAGTTAAGTTAAGTTGAGTTTAAAAGGTGAGTGTTTCGTAAAAAGTTTGAGATAAAAGGTTTAGTTTGAGTTGATTGCTTGGTAGAAAAGTTTGAGTTGAAAAGTTAAAAAAAAAAAAAAAAAACAAAGACCCTGTTTGGATGTTAAAAAATTGAGTTAAACCACTACTACAAAATGTGGATACCACGACGGTTTTTAACCGTTGTGGTAATATTTCCATGACGGTTTTTTAACCGTCGTGGAATCCAGAGTCGTGAATCTTTTCAGATTCCACGACGGTTTAAAAACTGTCGTGGAATGGGCAAAAATAGGGCTTAAATATGGACATTTAATAACATACCACGACGGTTCTACGTAAAAAACCATCGTGGTAAGGAAATCTTCCACGACGGTTTCCTTGAGAAACCGTCGTGGTAGGACCCCCTACCACGACGGTCAAAAAACCGTCGTGGTAGGTAACAATGAAAAAAAAAAATTTACGAATTCGTTTCATTTCCCCAAAAACATTTAAATCACAAAATCAACACTTTTTTTCCGGAAAATTCCCAAATCCGTGTCTTACCTAACCAATTTAATTCAAATCTAAAACACAACCACAATGAACAATCATCGAAAATGTAGGAGATGGAATTTGGCCATTTCGGATGGAATATTCCCAACTCAACAATCTACAAAATTAACATTTTGGACGAAACATTTTATCAACAACCACAATCAACAAAATCAACATTTTTGATGAAAAATTTCCCAATCCGTGTATTACCCAAGCAATATACATTACAACTTACCGGCTTGTCGTGCGTGGGTACAGGCGGAGTGTGGCGAGAGAGAGAGGGAAAGCCGCGTGAGTTCCTTGGTGGACCCGTCGGAGAATGGTGGAGGCCGCGTGAGTGGTGGAGGAGGCCATCGGAGAATGGAGCCAAGAGAAAAATTTGAGAGGTAAAATAGAAAGAGGAGGCGCGGTGAGATAGAAATTTTGGGTATGGAGTTAGAGTGTGTATTAGAGAGTGAAAAAGTGAAAAAGGCTCGAAATGTAATGGGGTGGGAAAGATAGTATTTTTTGGGTTTTAATACACGCTCCAAAAAAATTAAATTTAATTCAAAAATTTTCAAAATTCCCGCCTTAGTACCTACCATGACGGTTTTCGGGGAAAACCGTCATGGTATGTTCACCGACCACGACGGTTTTCGTCAAAAACCGTCGTGGTAGAGTCCAAAAATAAAAAAATAAAAAAAATTTTGTGAAAAAAGACCATTCCACGACCGTTTTTAAAAAACCGTCGTGAAAAATGCAGTAAAAACACAGAGCGGAACAGAGTTTTTGAAAACCGTCGTGGAAGCCGAAGCTTCCATGATGGTTATAAAAAACCGTCATGGAAGAGCATGCTTCCACGACGGTTTTTAATAACCATCGTGGAAGCTTGCAAAAAAAAAAAAAAAAAAACCTTCCACGACGGTCAAAAACCGTCGTGAAGCTTCCACGACGGTCAAAAACCGTCGTGGAAAAAAAAATTTTTAATTTTTTTTAATTTTTTTGCATTTTGCAAGCTTCCACGACGGTTATTAAAAACCGTCGTGGAAGGTAAAAATTTTTTTTTTTTTTTTTTTTGCATTTTGCAAGCTTCCACGACGGTTATTAAAAACTGTCGTGGAAGCATGCTTTTCCACGACGGTTTTCAGAAACTCTGTTCCGCTTCGTGTTTTTGTTGCGTTTTTCACGACGGTTTTTTAAAAAAGGTCGTGAAAGCTCTGTCGTGGAATTCACATTTTCTAGTAGTGAACAATTTTTTTGGTTTGTGTGTTTGGTAACTTATCTTAACTCCAACTAAACGATACTTTTTCACCTCAATTTTTGTCTTTTCCTGAAAACACAACAAAATTTATAACCACTTTTCAAAAGTTAAAACTATTCGAACTTAAAATTTTCAACTCAATTCAAAGTCAACTCAATTTAACATTTTATTGTAGGTTCCAGCGAACAAAAATGGAAAAATTAAAATACACTCAATTAATGTCACCAACTGAGTTGAGCATAAGTTTTTTTTTTTTTTTTTTTGGTTTTTTGTGTTTGGTAACTTATCTTAACTCCAACTAAACGGTAAAAACTTAAACCTCAATTTTTGTCTTTTCCTGAAAACACAACAAAATTTAAAACCACTTTTTCAAAAGTTAAAACTATTCGAACTTAAAATTTTCAACTCAATTCAAAATCAACTCAATTTAACATTCTAATGTAGGTTCCAGCGAACGAAAATGGAAAAATTAAAATATGGTCAATTAATGTCACCAACTGAGTTGAGCAGAAGTTTTTTTTTTGTTTTTTTGTTTTTTTTTTTTGGTGTTTGGTAACTTATCTTAACTCTATTCAAATTTAAAATTTTCAACTCACTTCAAAGTCACCTCAGTTTAACATTCTATTGTAGGTTTTATCGACACAAAATGTTAACATTAAAGGAAAATTAATTAATAACACCAATCAACTTACGTCATCAAAATATTTTGTAAAAGTAAGTAAATAGCCAAAAAAAATACACCAACAAAAAGTACATAGTTAGGCAGTAAACATTGATAAAAACTACAAATTAAGCATTACAATCCTAATATGGCCCAACTAGATAAAACCAAGCTTACTATCACGTGGTTATATTGGGTAACCCTAAAGTCAACTCTTGGTCAACCCAAGTCAACATATGGTCAACTAAGGTCAACCCCCTTTTGGGTCTAACGTTGGGCTTTGGGCTTAGCCCAGTAACTCGGATATAATTCCGGTTACCGTTCGTAATCGGCTTGATTACCCATTTTTTACCTTAAAACTCCATTTTCATTATTTTTGGAAAACATTATATAATTATCTTCCAAAAATCTCATTAATTTGCTTGTAAAAAAGCTCTTACTTTATTACTCTTGAAAACACTTGTCTAAAATCATCACTTTCTTTATTTCTTGGAAAAATGTGGAATTTCAATTCTAAACTCTTAAAAATCCTACTCTCTTCTTGAAAAATCTCATTTTTCTTTTTAACTTGGAAATTTTCATTTTTCTCTTTAACTTGAGAGCTTTGGGTGTATAATCCCAAAAACTCTAAAAATTCATTTTCTTAAAACGGGGCTTCATAAAATCATTACGGACTGAAAATCGTCATTGGAACGATCTTCGTAGTCAAAATAACATTTTAGAGACACTTTTTATTTTTCTAGAAAACGTTTTTGTAAACCAAGTGCTGGAAATTCGCGGATTCCCTGAGCACTCTTCATAAAAACAACCCAGATTAAAAATCCGTTCGTTTTCTGAAAAACTTGCCTTCATGAAAGTTGTAGCTATCGAAAAATGCTAAAACTTTCGTGTTTTGTACAAAACCCAGTTCTGGCTAGATCAGTACCAGTTTTCGTTTGAATGTGGGTGATCCTGAAAAACGGAGTGAAACTGGCTCCAGGAGTTAGCCACGGGTTTTCATAAAAATGAAGGTCTTTGGAGCCTTATTTTAAGATTCTGTCTGTGACACTCTTTAGTAAAAGTTGTTCCGAACAACTTTCGTGTTTTAACTTTTAACCCATTCGGCCTCTAAGGACTTGATAATTTCACTTTCCTGAAACTGGCCAGTTTCGACTCCGAAATGGCAGTTTCGGTTGTTAATCCGGTTTTACGTCTTAGTTCGCGGATTCTAACTCGACCGATCACATCGGGAGCTTAAATATTAAACAAGCAACGTGCCTAACGTCCCATGCATACATTCTTGCCCATCCTTCACGCCCATGCAGCCCACAAAACGTCCTTGGCTGCATGGTGTGCTATCCTTGCATCATTCATCAAACATCACATACATCTTGTTCCTTCAAGCAAATCAGCCACTGCCTTAGGGCTGATTTGTGACCAAAATTTAGGGGACTTAAATAACACATCTAGCATGCATCCTATCAATTTTTCAAGCATAAAAATCATGCAAGAAACATCATAAAACAAGCCAACCAAACCCTAATCCCTATCAAGCACATACACCAAATCAAGGGCTGAAAAATAACTTGGACTTATGTCCTTACAAATCCATCTTAAACCATCATAAAAATGCTTATCTTGAGCTTAAATCCAAGATTAGTTTAAGAGGTTACCTTAACCCAAGTTAGGGTTTGAAAATCCCTTTTTTTCTTCTTGGCTTGCTCACCCACGGATTTGGCTCCTCCATGGGATCCGAAATCCTCCTCTTGGCTCACGGATTTTTGCAAGAAAAATAGAAATCCAAGACACTTTGGTTAGCTCTTTCTTGCTCATCAAAACCGAGCTTTACAAGATGAGAAATCCAACTTTTTCTCTTACCTTTTTCCTTCTTCAATGCTCACGGATTTTTGCTCCAAGAAGCACCAAAATCTTTCCTCTTGGCTCCATCACACCAAGCCGAACTTCAAGTTTGGTTTACCCCATAAATTTTTCCAGATTTTCTCTCTTTCTTTCACTCCCCAAGCTCACGGATTTGTGCCCTAAAATGGGTCTCCATGGCTCACCAAATCTCTCTCATTTCTTCCCTAGAGAAACCGAAGAACACCAAGCACAAACCCTTAGATTTTTTTCCAGATTTTCTCTCCTCTTCCTCTCTCTCTCTCCCACGGTTTTCTCTTGAAAACTGGCAGCACTTTGCTGCTTGGTGAGTTGCCGAAAGTGATGGGAAAAAGGGAGGGTTAATTGGCTTGCTTTCCTCCTCAAAAATTGGCTTTATGTCATGTCTCTTTCTCCATCTCTTGGCTGGCCGAACTCCAAGGGGGGAATGGGCTGCTTGCTGCCGAAAGTGAAGGAGAAAAGGAGGGGAACATGCAGCAGATTTTGTGGGGAAGAGTGAGGGAGATTAGCTTGCTTTGTTGACCAACTTTTCTCCTTATTTTAAGGCTTTCTCACATGCCTTTTTGTCCTTGAAGTGCAGCCGGATATTGAAGGGGAAGGGGGCTGCTTGTGTCCGGATTTTTGGGGGATTAAAAGGGCTGATTGCTTGGTCATGGGGAGGGCTTGTTGGCAGCCGAAATTCATGGAGAGACAAGGGGACAAGTGGCATGCAAAAGGGTGCACACTTTTTCCTCAAAAAATGGCTTTATGCCATGCCTTTTTCTTTTTGATTTTTCTTTCCTTTCTTTTCTCTTAGACCAGCCGGATCCTTGGGAGATTTGAGGGAGGTTGGCCGAAACTTTTGAAATGGAGAAAGTGGAGTAGTTGGCTAAAGGAAAAGGTGATGTGGTGGTTGGTTACTTTTCCTTGATTTATGGCTTTATGCCTTGTCTTTCTTTTCCATCTTTTCTCATGCTTTTTCTTGTCTTCCTTTCCTTGTGCTTGCCGAACTTTTGAAGGGGAATG
Source organism: Ficus microcarpa (assembly GCA_025413485.1). NCBI lineage: Eukaryota > Viridiplantae > Streptophyta > Magnoliopsida > Rosales > Moraceae > Ficus > Ficus microcarpa. Next base: position 23,219,696 of record CM046376.1, read on the forward strand.
GGGGGTGTGTAACCGAACTTTAATGGAGTGGAAAGAGCTCCATTTCTTTACTTTAACTAGCTCACATTTAGTTAGCTTTCAATTGGGACATCATTCCTTGAATCATGGCTTTGTTCCATGCTTTTTCTTTTCCTTGTTTTCTTTTCTTTCCTTGTGTGCAGCCGAACTTTTGGAGTGTGGGGGGCTTGATGGCCGAACTTTGAGAGAGCAAAGGGGAGGCTAGTGAGTTCTAGAGTCCTTCTAGAACTTCTCTCAAAGCCACCTAAGGCTTGTGATGTCACACACATGTGATCATCCTTTAAATCATAGGTTTTGTTGTCATTTTCTTCTTCAACATAATTTCCTTTGTGTCACACAAATATTTAAAATATTGTGCTCCATAATTTTGATCCAAAATTCTTCCTTGTAAAAATTGGACCGAAAACTTTCTTTCTCCAATTTTTTTCGGAGACCTTTTTGCCCTTTAATTCTTAATTCGGTGTGCTTGATTTCTAGGGTGGTTTTTACGGCTTATTTTTGCTTTCTTGACCATAGAAAGCTTTTGCAGTCTCTTCTTATACTGCAATTCATCATTTTTCGAGGTCAACATTTTTGACCCGTCCTTGGTCAAACTTTGACTTTTTGGTCAACCCTTTGACTTTTTGGTCAAAGTTGACTTTTTTGGTCAAACCTTTGACTTTCTTAAAATTTCATCCTTTTTCATCTTTTTTCTTTCCTTTTCGTCCTTTTTGACTCAAAATGCCGTTTACCAACCTCGGCATTTTTTTCCGAGTCTCATAGCCGGTTTAAAAGAAAATTCTAACCTTGGCTAATAAAATTACGAATATCACATGTGATTCATAATTTTCCAGGAAATATCATAAAAACACATCATGCGAACTTCTAATTTCTAATAAAAAGAGAAATCTTAAGTCCATGAAAATTCCGGGTATTACAATCTACTTCCAAGGGAGAATTTGTGTTCCGAACGTTGAAGATTTAAAGAATCAGATCTTGTCAGAGGCACACCAAACGCCATATTCTGTGCACCCAGGAGCTTCTAAGATGTATAAAGATCTCCGAGAGACCTATTGGTGGCCCAGCATGAAGAACGAAATAGCGGATTTCGTGTCGAAATGCTTGACTTGTCAAAAAGTTAAGGCTGAACATCGACATCCGGGAGGCGAATTACAGAAAATCGAGCTTCCTGAATGGAAATGGGAGCAAATTACAATGGATATCGTAGTAGGACTGCCTAGGACGACAAGTGGGAACGATGCGATTTGGGTCATTGTCGACAGATTGACCAAATCCGCCCACTTTGTTGCGATTAAAACGACTTTTTCAGTGGAAAGATTGGCAGGAATCTACGTAGCTCAGGTTGTTAGGCTGCATGGAGTACCAAGGTCGATCATTTCGGATCGTGATGGACGCTTCACTTCGCGATTTTGGATAAGTGTTCACGCCGCTATGGGGTCGAAATTGAAGTTTAGTACGGCATTTCACCCCCAGACAGATGGGCAATCGGAGAGAACTATCCAGACACTAGAGGATATGTTAAGATCCTGTGTCTTGGATTTCAAAGGAAATTGGGATGAGAAACTACCACTGATCGAGTTTTCCTACAACAACAGTTACCATGCATCAATTGGGATGGCCCCCTTTGAAGCATTATATGGACGAAAATGTCGATCACCTCTCCATTGGCAAGAAGTTGGACAGAAGCAGCTACAAACTACGGACTTCATCGAAAAGACGTCCGAGGATATCAAGAGGATCAGGCAAAGGCTCGACATAGCTTTTAGCCGACAGAAGAGCTATGCTGACCGACGTCGAAGACCGTTAGAATTTCAAGTCGGAGATGCAGTTTTCATCAAAATTGCCCCTATGAAGGGGGTAATGAGATTCGGCAAGAAAGGAAAGCTCAGTCCACAATACACGGGTCCGTTTGAAATCCTCGAAAGGATAGGGAAGGTTGCGTATAAGCTCGCCTTACCGCCAGAGTTGGCATCAATGCACAATATTTTTCATGTTTCGATGCTCAAGAAGTACGTTCCAGACCCTTCCCATGTACTCAGTCAGGAACCGGTAGAGGTTCAGACTGATCTAACTTATGAGGAGAGACCCGTTAGAATTCTCGATAAGGAAGATAGGGTTTTAAGAAATTGAACTATTCCCATGGTTAAGGTCTTATGGCGAAACCATAAGGTTGAGGAAGCAACTTGGGTGTGATATCTAGTTTTTCATGTTACTAGTTTTCTTTAAGAATGGAATATATGCAGTTCATGCAATTTCATGAAAAAGTTCAGTTTAGAGCTTTAATGCGTATGTTATGAGTTCTTATAGCTTAATAAGACTCAAAAATGATGGTTCGGAGAAGCAAATAGCCTTTTCGAACAAAAAGGAATGAAATCTACACGATTTTAGAAAAGTCAAAATTTTGACCAAAAAGTCAACCGTTGACCCGAAAAGTCAAAGTTTGACCAAAATGGTCAAAATTGCGACAGATGAATTTTAAGATCTGCAGTTTGAGTAAAATACTGCAGGAACTCGTTTTCTATGACAGATAACGAGAATTAGAACTAAAACCACCATAGAAAAATCAAGCACGCTAAATTAGGACATGGGGCAGAAAGGATTTGAGAAAATAAGAAAAATATTTTCGATCCGATCCAAAACTGTAAGATAGTAATTACAGTATTGGAATTTAAATTTTTAAACTCGAAGTTTCAAGATTTTCATTAAACAAGTCAAACAAGCCCTTAAATTATGACATCATAAAAGATCTATTTTGACCTCACATGTGTGGTGGACCAATTCCCTTGTGACATGTGGACATTGCAAGCTAAGCATGAGTTGTCTTCCACCCCCCATTAATGGTCGACCACCTAGCCATCCAAGAGTGAAAAATTTTGAAAATTTTGGGGCCAAAACCTAATTTGAAGAAGCTCATCTTTTTGCCTATAAATCGCCAAGCCTCCTATTCATTTTAATGCAAAAATACAGCCAACCTCTTGACATTTTTCAGCTCAAAAGCCGAGAGAGAGAAGAGGAGAAATCAGAAAAAAATTTCCAAGCTAACTCCATCTATCTAGCTTCGGGTAGCTCTAGGATCAAGGGGGAGTGAAAGAAAAATTTTCTGCAGCCATTTCCAGCCCTTTGCCGTGGGTTTAAGTGCAGGGGAAAGAGAGGAAAAAACTGAAATCTTGAGGGAAAAGAGGGCAAGAAGTTCGGGTGAGTGAGCAAGCCAAAAAGGAGGAAGTTGGATCAAGTTTTGGAGCTTGATTCTCCATTGGAGCAGCCACAGGTTTGGTGGCTAGAAGAGGAGAAAAATTTTCAGAATTTGGGGCAAGCAGCCCTTGGGTGCCGAGCAAGGAGGGGAGGAGCAATTGGGACCAAAAATTTGATTGTTGGTGCACCAAATAGGGAGTAGCCGAACCTTGGAGCAAGGAGGTGCATAGGGAGATTTTTTCGGAACCCTAACCTTAAGCCGAAAATCAACTCCAATTTAAGGTAAAATTTCAAAAGCTTTTACCAAGTTTTCATTCAAGTTTTTAAGCCGAGATTTACGTGTATTTTCGCCAAAAAAAAAATGATGTAAGAGCATAAGCTCCTATGTGCTTTAATTTTCTGCCCTATATGCCTAAGTGTTGATTAGGTTAGTTCTAAGAGTGGTTTGGTTTAATGCATGCTTTTAAATTATGATATGTTGCTTGATTGTTAGAATGGCATGTTAGGGTTTTTGTTTGAGGTAATATGTCCCCATTAGGTCAAGTTAAATTATGCTTGCATGTTGAGAAATTTTATGATCAATGGTGCATGAAGTGTATGTTGTATGCTAGAATAGAAAATCATGCAACCCTAGGTTTGTTAGGCTCGGTTTTTTTTTAGGGTTGCATGATCACGTGGGTTTGCATGGTTAGGTTACAAGGGACGTTAGATGCGCTGCATGAATGTTGACTAACTCCCGAAGTGGTCGGTCGAGCTAGAACCCGCGACTTAGGACGTAAAATAAACTCTAACAACCAAACTGCCAGCTCGGGTCCCCAGTGGACAGTTTCGGTAAAATGGTAATTGCAGGCCTTTAGAGGCCGAATGGGTAAAAACGTAAAACACAAAAGTTGTAGAATAGGGTGTTTCCTAGGGGGCTACGCGGACAGTTTCTCAAAATGAGGCTCCAATGGCCTCCATTTTCAAGAAAAACCGAAGGTGGTCTGTGAGACCCAGTTTTTATGTCAAAACCGTTTTCAATTTAAAACTGGTATTAAACGGTACGGAATCAGAAATTTTACAAAACACGAAAGTTTTAGAACTCTTTGAGGGCTAGAACTTTCGTAAAGGAAACTTTTTCTAATTCAAACGGAATTTTTAATTATAACCTGAAATGTGAAAACTGTGCAGAAATCAAGAAATTTCTGTACAAGATTTTATAGAACCAAATTAGGAAAATTGTTTTTCGGACTAAACACACTGTTCCAAGCATGAAAACTGTTCTAAAGGAAGTTTCCGACCCTTAAACATTTTCAAAAATATATGATCCAAGATTTATGAATTTTTAAGAAACAAGTTACAAAGTTTAAGTTAAGTGTTAAATCTTTTTAAAGAAAATGAATTTTTAAGTTAAGTTTTTAAAGAAACATGTAAGACGGAAGGTAACCGAGAATTAATACCTGAGTTATCGGGCTTGGCCCCAAAGCCCTAAGTTGACTCGAAGAGGGATCAACTTTAGAAATCATAACGATTGACCTTGGTTAACCTAAAAGGATATCAATTCAAGCCCTAGGGTAGGTGTTGACCTAACCCTATACTTTAGTATATGGGCTTAATGTATGAAAAGATATCCAATGTAATATGTTAGGCCACGACATAAGATTGCTAAGACTACTGAGGTAGTCACCCTCTCAGTTATGAATGGTTTTATTTTCTAGGGGGACATATAACCAAAAACCCGCATGAATGTTGGTTAGTTACCAACATATTATGATAATGGATTAGAAACCTTACGTACGTCCTTCAATCAAGCAGGAGGAACCCTGCAGCTGAACCTTGAGGAGGAGCAGCAGAGGAACGGACGTAGAAACGGTAAGTACAACATCGTCTACGGCATAAGCTATTAGGAGTATAATACTAGAGTTTTATGAAGTGCTCCGTGCTATATATTAGATAACATGTGTGCAATAGGAAATACGTTAAGTATCTGATTTCATGCTAAGATAAGATAAGAAAGTGATTAAATTAGAAAAGTGACATCGGAATGTATGTTCACCAATAATAAGTTTAAGTAAGATATCAAGTACCGTGTCGTACCACCCGCGCTAGGTCGGGTTGGACTGTGGATTGAACTGGAAATGGTTTGGCCGCCCCAGCCAATCCATAGTCGCGCGCCGGATACGAACACACAGGTTAAGGGCCCATAAGTAATAAGAATTAGGAAATATAATACGAACATAAATGGTTTATGCATGCTATGTGTTACGATATGTTGTTATGTTATAAATGATACATGTATTATATTATTGTTTATTGCGGTATAAGAGTTGTACTTGCTGAGCGAAAGCTCATTGTTTAAGTTTATGCTGTAGGTAAGCAACCTGCCAGCGGATGATGATATAATGTGGAGTAGCGAGTTCGGGTACTGTGAATCGTGGAGAATGGGAATCGCTACGCGTTTTGTGGTGTATATATATATAAGAGATATGAAATGTTTTATGACAACTAATAGTTAATATGCTTGTACACAGAAACAGTACTATACTTCTTATTTTATGTTTGTAGTTTCTTTCAGTACTAAAAAAAAAAAAAAAATTCCGCTGTGTTTCATGAGCAAAGTAAGTAAGTTTTTATTATGTTATAAATGTAAGTTAATAAGTACGGTAGCGGCCTACGCTAGGTGGGTCGTTACACTGGGAACTAGAAGAAGAGATGAAAAAGAACTACCCCGAGTTGTTTTGATTTTCGAGGACGAAAATTTTAAGGGGGGTAGATTGTAATACCTGACTTTTTCTATGTTACTATTTCCTTTTTAAAGGAATTAAATGCATGCCGTATCGGCATTTATGAAAAAGTTCGTTTCAGGACTTTATTATGTGTTACGAGTTCTTATAGCTTTATAAGACTCGAGTATGCTCGTTTTGAATGATAAATGGTCTTTTCGGATGGAAAGAGATGAAATTTACATCATTCTAGGAAAGTCAAAGGGTTGACCAAAAAAGTCAACTTTGACCCGGAAAAATCAAAGTTTGACCAAAATGGTCAAAACCCTAACAGTACAAATTTTTTGACATGCAGTATGGGAAAAATACTGCGAAAACCCATTTTTTTCGATTAGACGACGTAAATGAGAACTAAAACCACTATAGAAAAATCAAGCACGCAAAATTAGGGTACAGGGCAAAAGGGTTCGAAAAAATAAAGAAAAAATTTTTCAGCCCGATTTTTCACAGATAAAATTTTTATGACAGTATAAATTATTAATACTGTGTATTAGTACAACACAGTATTAGATTTATCTATGTTAAGTTCAAATTATACTGTTTATAGGAAAAATGTGACAAACAAGCATTTTTATTTATGACATCATAATTTTTTTTAATTATGACATCATCACTTTTTGGAGAGCAAATCCACACAAGACTTGTGCCTTGTTCTAGCTTTTTTTTGCTTGTTTCCCACTCAATGACAGCCGGCCAAGGGGGGGGTTTTTGTGAAAAAAATTCAAAAGTTTTGGGGTCAAAATGTGAGAAATTTTGAGTCCCACATTGCCTATAAATAGGGCTGCCCTCCACCCACTTTAAATCAAAAAATGCAACTAATTTCTGCCCATTTTCAGCCAAGAAAAACCGAGAGAGTGAGGGAGAGAAAGAAACAAAAAAATTTTCTTGAACCTTGGTGTAGGTGTGTTCGGTTTTGTGTGGGAGAGGAAGAGGAAGTGAGGAAAAAATTTTCCAGCCATTTTCTGGGCTGTTGCCGTGGGCTGTGAGCAGGGGAAAGAGAGAAAAACAGTTCAAAAATTGAAGGAAAACTCTAGGGGAGAGTTCGGGTTTCAACCGAGCAAGCTTGGGGTAAGTTTTCGAAACCATTTTTCTTCCTAGAAGCCCACGGGTTTGTACAAGAAACCAAGGGAAAAATTTTCAGATTTTTGGTGCAATGTAGGTGCTGTAGCCGTGCACTAGAGGGAGACAAAGTTGAGCCCAAAAACAGCCAAGTTTAGTGTCCATTTGGTGAACCAAAACCGGTTGTGGGAGTTTAGAGTCAATGGTGAGAATTGGTTCAATTCCTAGAGCCAAACCCTATCCATTTCAAGGTAAATTTTTCAAAAAGCTTTAATTTTATTTCAATCAAGTTTTTAAGTTAAGATTTAAATGTATTTGTTCAAGTTAATGTTTGTAATAGCATAAGCTTACTAATTTAGTTTTCATGCCCTTAGTATTAATTTGGTGCTTGATTAGGTTGCTAGAATGGTTTGGTTCCTTTATGCTCATTAATATGCTTATGTTGGTTTGGTATGCTAGGATTGCATGCTAGAAATCTTCCATAAGGTTATATGTCCCTTAGGGTATGAATGAACATGTGAATGTATGATTTGAATTTATTTTGGTATGTAATGGAATGTATGAAATGAATTGTGCAATGCTAGTCATGCAACCCTAGGTTAGGGTTCGGTTTCTATGGGCTGCATGAACGTGTTGGGTTTGCATGTTGGGACATGCAAGACGTTAGAAACGCTGCATGATTTGTCATTAGGCTCCCGAAGTGGTCAGTTGAGGTAGAAACCACAAATTAGGACGTAAACCAATTCTAGTAAGCAAGGCTGCCAGTTCGGGTTCCAAACTGGTCAGTCTCCGGAAACTGGTAATTGCAGGCCTTTAGAGGCCGAATGGGTAAAAACGTAAAACACAAAAGTTGTAGAACAGGGTCTTTCCTAGGGGGTAGCGCAGACCGTTTCTCAAAATGAGATTCCAAAGGCCTCCGTTTTTACGAAAAACCGAAGATGGTCCATCTGGATGCAGTTTTTATGATCACCCGGATTCAAATTAAAACTGGTATGAAACGGTGCAGAACCAAACTTTGCTTAAAACATGAAAGTTTTAGAACTCTTCGAGAGCTAGAACTTTTGTGAAGAAAACTTTTTCTAATTCTAAAAGGATTTTAAACTATAACTTGAAATCTGAAAACTGTGCAGGGAGCAAGAAATTCCTGCACATGATTTTCTAGAACCGGTTAGGAAAAAACAGTTTTTCCTGTCTTAAACACTGTTTTGAACACAGAAACTGTTCCAACGGCAGTTTCTAACCTTCAAACATTTTATAAACCCTGTTGTAAGATTCAATGATTTTTAAGGGAAATTATAGCAGTTTTTAGGCTTATATGCCAAAAGCTTTTTCAAGAATAAAGAAAAGAGATTAAAATGTTCAAGTTCAAGGTTTGCAAGGTAAATAGTTAAGACGAACGGTGATCGGGAAATTATACCCGAATCACAGGGCTTAGCCCCAAAGCCCGAGGTTGACCCAAAGGAGGGTTGACTTTAGTAATCTTAGAGGTTAACTACGGTTAACCTAGTATGATAGTAAGTTAAGGTTAGGTGTTGGCCTAACCCTTTACGCTCTCACATGCGATTAGTATGAAAGGTTATCCAACGTAACCTACTAGGCCGTAGTATGAGCTCGTTAGAGCGACTATCGCCACTCAAATAAGTAAGGTTACTTAGAGTAACCACTCATGGCATGATTTAAGATAGGGGGACATATAGCCAAAGCATTGCATGAATGTTGGTAGATAACCAACATTATTATGGTCATAGGGTAGAATATTAACTAGTCCTTCGATTAAGCAGGAGGTAACCTGCAGCTGAGCCCCGAGTTGGAACAGCGTTACGACAGGCGTAGACGAGGTAAGTACAACGCCGCCTACAGCATGGGCTATTAGTTGTATACTTGCCTAGATATTATTGTTGTGCTATGTGTTATGATGTGATGCTATGTTATATGTATGTAATAAGTCTATGCTATGAAATGTGTTAAGTAAGCAATGTATGATTACGAGATATATGAAATGCATATGAATGATGATATAATGACATCGAACGGTATGTTCACGAAATGGAATCATGTATGATACGATTAAGAATGGCAATATGAAAAATAGGTAAAGGCGATACGTCGCATGTGTCGTGCCACCCGCACCAGGTCAGGTTGGACTGTGGGTTGAGTTGGATTTGGTTTGGCCGCCCCAACCTGTAATAACTAAATTTTCTTCAATACAATTTCTTGTAGAGAAGTTCAAGCTGAACCATGGAGGTATTTGTGCAAATTCCTAATTAGGGTTTTTGAGTTATTTTATGAGTTCTTATTAGCCTTATAAGACTCAATTATGAATGATTTAGATAAGCAAATGACTTTTTGGGTAAAAAGAGGAAGAAAACCCATGATTTTATGATTGGTCAAAGTTGGTCAAGGAAGTCAAATTTTGACCAAGAAAGTCAAAGAAAGTCAATAAAAGTCAATGAAAGTCAATGAAAATCAAAGAAAGTCAAAATTTGACCAAAGGAGTCAAGGTTGACCAAGGAGGCCAAGTATGGTCAAAGAAGTCAAAGGTTGACCAAAGGTGGTGAAAGAGTTGACCACATAGATAAATGATGAGCGGTATGGAAAATATACTGCAAAAACCAAAATTATAGTCAAGGAAATGTAGAAAAGAAATCAAACTACCATAGAAAAATCAAGCACAATAAATAGGTATTTTTGGGCCAAAAAGTTTTAAGCAAAAAGAAAATTTTTCGTACTGTCCATTTTCACACAGATAAATTTTGGACTGCTATACTATGTCACAGTATTGTGTATTAGTGAGCTCAGCATCAAAAATATCTGTGTGGACTTTAAAGTGGACTGCTTTTAAGAGGAAAAGCCAAACAACCTCTATGACCTCATGCATGACATCACATTGGATTATTATATCATTAAGATTTTAATTAAAAAATAAAATGATTAAAAAACTTGGATAATCTTGACAGCTCATGCTACGATGGCCGGCCACTTTGGGGCAAAAATAGGAATAAGAAAACTCATGGGGTTGTTTTGAAAAAAGAGAACTAAAAATAGTTCAAAAAGTGCCCCAAAACTTTGCCTATAAATAGGCCATGGAGGGGGGCGGTTTTGGCTAAAGAAAAACAAGGAAAAACAGCCAACCTCTGCCCAATTTTCCTCTCCAAAAATCTGCAAATTCAAGTGGGTGATTGAGTGAAGAAAAATTTCAATTAACATAGGGGTTTTGGTGCTTGGAGTGTGAGATCTCTACTAGAGTGCAAACCAGTTTTTTTGGACAGCTTGTGTGCAGTTTTTAGGGCCATAGGGCCGGCTGTTAGAGGGTGGGAAAGTGACCAAATTTTGTGTCTAGGAGGGCTTAATCTTGAGTGCTAACAACCATCCCAAAATCAGCCACCATCTTGGTGCAAATTGAGCACAAAAACCGGCCATAGGAGGGGTGCAAAAAGGGAGAATTTTTGGAGAACCAACCTTAGCTCCCACTTGTGTTTTTGATCAAGGTAAATTTTTCTAAACCTCTAACTCTTTCAACTAAGCTTTCAATTTGAAATTTACATGTATTTCAAGTTGAAATTGTAAGAGCATAAGCTCAATTTATTTTTGAGCCCAAAGTTAGAACCTAGGGTGTGCTTGAGCTAGATTAAGGGTGGTTTGATTTTATCTTTGCATGCTTGCTTTAAATTTGTGAGTTTCATGCAAAATAATGGTCTATGGTATGTCCCCTGATCTGCCCTATGGTGTTTGTGGATGAAAATTTGATGCTAGGTTGCTAGAATGTAGTGACAATACTTGATATGCTTGCTATGATCCAAATCATGCAACAAAAAAATTATCTAATGTTGATAGGCTTGCATGGCTACGTTAGAAAATGTGTTTAAACAAAATTTACGTTAGAAAACCGCTGCATGTGTGTATTAGAGCTCCCGCGGTGGCTGGTTGAGATAGGTTTCACGTTTAGGACGTAAAACAAACTCTAAACCGAAAAACGGACAGGTTCGGATCAATCCTGACCAGTTTTCGAAAAAGTAAATTTTGAGGCCTTTAGAGGCCGAATTTGGAAAAACTCAAAACATTAAAGTTGTTCAGAATAGTTTTTACTAGAGGACGTCGTGGACAGTTTTCCAAAATAAGGCTCCAATGGCCTTCGTTTTCATAAAAACCTGAGACTGGTCTGCCCAGACCTAGGATACACGACCAGTCAGTTTCAAATTAAAACTGACGTGGATACAAGCCGAACTGAGTTTTTCATTAAACATGAAAGTTCTAGAATTTTTCAAGATCTAAAAGTTTCATGAAGACAACTTTTTCAGATTCTGCCTAGATTTTTAAGTATAATTGAGTTTACAAAGATTGTACAGGAAATAGTAGAATTCTATACAAGATTTTCTAGAAAAATGTAAGGATTTAGTATTTTTGAACCAAAACTGATAATTTGGCTACAGGAACTGCTCCAAAGGCAGTTCCGATTCTTAATAACATTTTTCAAATATTTTGATAAGAAAACCCAAATTTTTATAAGGAAAATAAAAATGATTTTTGTAAAAAGGTGGCGAAAACACCTACATTTTCTAAAGAAAACAAGTGGAATTATAGACTTAGGTTTTCTTAAAATTGAGGTAAGCAAGAAGTTTACCACCAATAACTAAGTATTACACCCGAACTATAGCACTGGGTCCAAAGCCCAGGGTTACCTATAGTCACCTAATAGGTTACCCCTTAATTGGACCTTAGTAACCCAGTAAGGGTTAATTTAAGATAAATCACCCTAAGAGTTACCCAATGTAACCCAACGTGACACCAAGGTTAGTAAGACTAAGGGTTACTCAATGTAATCCAACATTGTATCAAATTAATAATATCAAGGGATACTCAAAGAAACCCACTATTGTATCAAGATAGTAATACTTAAGGTGACCAATGATAACCGAGAAGGTTATGGGTTACAACAAAGTTTAAGAATTAAATAATGACCTAGTCCTAAGTATCTATGTATGGACTTAGCCTACAAGATTACCCTAGGTAACCTAATAAGGTAAGATCCAAGGTTGATAATAAACCACGAGGGTTACTTGTAGTAACCCCACAAGCTATTATAAGTTATAAAGGGGACATACCACTAGGACTATATGTATGAACGTTGGTTAGGTTACCAATATCCTAAGATTAAGAACTTATACCTTTGTCCTTCAATGAAGCAGGAGATTACCTGCACAGGCATCATAATTAGGAGCAGCCTCACATAGGACGTAACTAGCAAGGTAAGTACAACTCCGCCTACAGCATAGGCATTTGTTGTGATGCTTACCTAAGCATGTTAATATAGTATTCGATGTATGCTATATTGGTTGTTATGTGATATGCTAAGCATGTGATTAATATTTAATACGATGCATGCTATGCTATGTGATATGTTAGGTTGAGGTATGTTTATGTTATATGAAATGTTGAGATCATAGATATGATACGAGGCATGTTAGAATATGATCAAATAGGTGTAATATCATGAAGCATGTTCACCTATAATTAAGATAAGACCAAGATTGAGAAAGAGATCATGAAAAACAAGTAAAATGGCATGGCAAGCAAGCTTGCTATGCTATGTGATATGTTAGGTTGAGGTATGTTTATGTTATATGAAATGTTGAGATCATAGATATGATACGAGGCATGTTAGAATATGATCAAATAGGTGTAATATCATGAAGCATGTTCACCTATGATTAAGATAAGACCAAGATTGAGAAAGAGATCATGAAAAACAAGTAAAATGGCAAGCAAGCTTACCAGTGTCGTACCACCCGTCCGAGGTCGGGTTGGACTATGGTTTGAGTTGGAAATGATCTGGCCGGCCTAACCATTCCATAGTTGTGCACCAGGTACGTACACTTATGTATGGGGCCCATAAGTAAGATAAGTCAAGATAAGATAGAAAGTATGTTATGAAAGTTTAAGAAAGCATAATGAAACATAAATGGCTCATGCATGTTTAAGTAGGTTATGCTATTATGATATGACATGTTAAGAGGTACCAAATTCTATTATGTGTTATTTTATTTTGTCGCGGATTAACAAGTTGTACTTGCTGAGCGAAAGCTCACGTCTTACGTCTATGCTGTAGGTAAGCAACCTATGAGCAACGGCTGATACAATAATGGAGGAGCGTGGCGAAGCGACTGTGAAAAAGTGGGAACATGACTGCTACGCGTTTTGTATTATTAAGTATTTTATTTCAAATAGAACAAAGTTGTGTAATTATGGTATATGCGTACGCAAAACATCTTAAGTCAGTTTAGATATGTATGTTCATATGTTTGTGGAAAAAAAAAAATTTTCGCTAATTTTTCTAAGTCAATAAGGTATGTAAGTTACGGTAACGGCCTGTACTAGGCGGGTCGTTACACAACCAATTCATAGTCGCGCGCCAGGTACGAACACACATGTTAAGGGCCCCTAAGTAGAATAAGAAATGTAGAAATAAGTAAGCATAATATGAACATAATTGGTTCATGCATGCTATATGTCTTGAAGTATATGCAATAAAATGATGTTTTGTGATGATATAAGTTTATGAGTCGCGGTATAGGAGTTGTACTTGCTGAGCGAAAGCTCATTGTGTTAAGTTTGTACTGTAGGTAAACAACCTGCTGGCAATTGATGATGCAAGGTGGAATCGCGTGGCCGGGCACTGTGAATAGTGGGAATTGGAGACCGCTACGCGTTTTGCTTTTATGTTAAATTATGGCTACTTAATAGTATGCACAATTAATATTATTACTCACGTTTTATGTTCCGTATTTGTATATACACCCTATAAAAAAAATTTTCCGCTGTGTTTCACGTATTAATTAAGTAAGTTTGTATAAGCTATGTATGATTGCATGTATGTATGTACAGTAACGGCCTGTGCTAGGCGGGTCGTTACAGTTATATGCATCATGAGCTTCTTTTCCGAAAACAGCATAAAAATTTTAAAACTTCCGTTACACCGTAACTCTGATTCCGAATCTGATTTTTCCAACATAAAACCCAACCCCGATCCCAACCTCTATCCTGAAACCCAATCCCAACTCTAGTTCTAAAACCTAACCCCAATCTGGTCCCAAAACCCAAACCCGACCCCTATCTAGAAATCCAACCCCGACCCTCCGTACCAAAACCCAATCCGGAGTCTTGTCCCGATGTGACGCCCTCATCCTACGTAGGGCCGTCACCTTACTTATACTTAACTTACTTTACTTGAAAATTTATGAATTTTTTTTTTTGACATACATATATATAAAAAGGTTGCTCATAGGAACTTATCTTACTTACATACTGAAATGAAAAGGTTGTTTAAAGTCTTTAATACCAAAATAAAATACTGGTAACATAACTTGTCTTCACGATATAGACATATACACAAAAACTTCTTAACTTATAAAAAGGTTGCGGAATTTATGCGTAGTGGTATCCATACCGCCCTTCATCCGCCGCACCGCCCGCATATAGCTCATCATTTAGGCTGCAGGTTTCTTACCTACAATATGAAATATAACTGAATGAGCTTTCGCCCAGTAAGAACAAACATAATCTCACAAAACATTTTTTTTTTAAAGCATCTTGAAAACATAACAATCATCATATGCATATGCGTGAACCATTTATGTTCATTTATGCATTCCTTTTTAACTTGAACTTATCTTTCATATGGGCCCCATTGTGTACGTACCAGAATTATAGCGTGCCTCCAGATAAAGTTAGGGGTTGCAAGGTCCCTAACAGTTCTGGGAAACATGATTGATTACACCCTCTCGCATCAACGAGAGGTTGATAATCATAACTTGAACATGAAAACCCTCTACCTGATGGGAGGTTGGTACGACACCTTACTTGTGATTTCTTACCATGTTGTTTATCTTTAGTGAACATGGCTTATGATGTCACTATATGATAACATAACGTTCATCTCATTCATAACATGGCATGGCATTTTTACAATCATAGTACTTTTGCAAACATAATATTTTTGCAACTATAGCACTTTTGAAGACATGACATGTTGTAAATATAGCATTTTTGCAAACATGACATTTTGCATATATAGCACTTTTGAAAGCATGACATTTTGCAAATATAGCACTTTAGTAAACATAGCATTTTTGCACACATGACATCACCTTGAACATAGCATAAATCATGTAATAGTATATTTGAACATAACATACTATCTCTCATACTGCAGGTGAGGTTTGTACTTACCTCTTGTGCCGTATCCTGAGGGTTGCATCCTTAAATCAGGTTGCAACAGCAGGTCGCTTCCTGCTATATGAAAAATATAGGATTAGGATCCTATCATAAAATGTTGGTGACCTATCCAACATTTACACCTAATCTTAGTGGTATGTCCTCGATACTTGATATCTTGCTTGGTCACCATTGGTCATTTCATTATTTAAGAATAATCAACTTTTGATTATTCCTCGAGAGGTCACGTTGGATAACATCTCCTTGGTGCTAAGCCCTTAATCTTTCCATTAGGGTTTAGGGTTCCATTCTACCTTTGGGTTTTACTCTTGCATCATATCCTTTGGGTTATCTCCATTAACCCTTAAATCCTAGCCCAATTATATATTCGGGTCTCCTTTGGGGTTATGTTGGGTAACCCTTAATTAAACATCGGGTCAACTCTTAGTCAACCCTTGGTCACTCTTCTATGGTAAATCTTGGGCTTTGGGGCCAAGCCCAGTAACTCGGATACTAATTCCGGTTACTCTCCGTAGTCGGCTTGATTACTCATTTACCTTGAAAATTCCTTTTTCTTGTCTTTGGAAAACATTGTGTAATTATCCTCCAAAAATCCTTTAGTTTTCTTGTAAAAATTCTTACACCTTTGGGTAACATCTTATAAAACTGTTTAGAACTGAAAATTGCCTGTTACGTTTATTTTGCTTTATCTTGGCTTAAAATCTTGAAAACACTGGGTTTACAAAATCTCATTTTCTCTTCTTAACTTGGAAAATGTTGAGGAAAATTCCAAAACTCTTAACTTAACTTATAAAAATTCATGTTTTTGAAACCGATCTTTATGAAAATCATTTAGGGCTGGAAACTGCTTTTGGAACAGTTTCCATCATCAAAACAGTGGGTTTTAGAAGAAAAACAGTTTTTCTGAACCAGTTTTAGAAAATCCTACGCAGGAATTTTCGGTTCACTGCACACCCTTTGTAAAACAATGTCAGTTTAAAAATTGACTCCGAATTTGAAAAACTTGTCTTCACAAAAGTTGTAGCTCTCAAAAAATGCTAAAACTTTCGTATTTTGTGAAAAATCCAATTCGGCTTGTATTCATGCCAGTTTTTGTTTGAAACTGGCTGATCATCAAAACTGGGTCTGGGCAGACTAGCCACGGGGTTTTTGTAAAAACTGAGGCCATTGGAGCCTCATTTTGGGATTCTGCCTGTGCTGTCCCCTAGGAAAAATCCTTCCGAATAACTTTCATGTTTTGAGTTTTATCCAGTTCGGCCTCTAAAGGCCTTAAAATTTCACTTTCCCGAAACTGGCCAGTTTGAATCCGAACTGGCAGTTTCGGTTGCTTAGTTCGATTTACATCCTATTTCGCGGAATCTATCTCGACCGATCACATCGAGAGCTTATACATCAATCAAGCAGCGTTTTTAACATCCCATAAATTCAAGCATGTCAACCCCGTGTGCCCACACAGCCCCAAACCGAAAGCCTTAATCCTTGGGCTGCATGGGTTATATCTTAGCACCACAATCAAGCATACTCATCACATCCACCATTGAACTAGCAGCCACACAAGCACTGCCTTGGGCAGATTTTGTGACAAAAAATCAGGGGACATACCAATCACATCTAGCATGCATCCTAACCATTTTTCAAGCACAAAATTAAGCAAGCAACATCATAAACAAGCCAACCACACCCTAATCCCTAACCAAGCACACACTTGTACATCTAGGGTTGAAATAAAATTGTGGACTTATGTCCTTACAAACCATCTTAAACCACAATTAAAATGCTAGATTTGAGCTTAATTGAAGGATTGGTTCAAGAGTTTACCTTAAACCCAAGTTAGGGTTTGAAATCCCAATCTCCTTCTAGCTCACGGCTTTGGCTCTAGGTGGAATACCCAAAATTTCTCTTGGCTCCTTGGTAAATCCACTCAACCCGAACACTCACCAAGGTTTTCCCCCAAAAATTTCAACTTTTTCCTCTCCTTTTTCTTCCCCCAAACCCACGGCCACACTAGCCCAAAAATGGGTCTCCAAGTTCTCAAATTTTTTTTTTTGTTTCTCCCTAGCAAAGATCTAACTCTTCCAAGCAAAAACCCTCTAGAAATTTCTGATTTTCTCTTCTCTTTTTCTCCCCCAAACCCACGGATTTTTGTGAAGAAAAATGGCAAGAGTTTGGCTATATTTCTTGAATAAAAAATGGGTTTTTGGGTTCACTATTTATAGAGAAAGGGGGGGTATGGCCGGCCAAGGGGGGGGGTGTAGGTGGCAACCAATGGGTGGTGGGAAGCTTCTAGAGTTTTCTTCCAAAGCCACCTAAGAGCTTGTGATGTCATGGTTCCAAAGCCAAGTGATGTCATTCCCTTAAGAAACAAGGGCCTTGTTTGGTTGGTTCACCAAATTATCCATTTTTTTTGTGTTACACAGTTATTTCCAATACTGTGCTCCGTATTTTCATACTGTACTTTGGTCCAAAATTTTTCTGTGTAAAATCGGATCGAAAAACTTTCTTTCTTATTTTTCGGAGACCTTTTTGCCCTTAATCCTAACTCGGTGTGCTTGATTTCTATGGTGGTTTTATGGCTTATTCATATTATCTTGACCATAAAAATTGTTTTCGTAGTCTCTTTTCAAAATTGCTTTTCATCATACTTGTAACGTCGATTCTTTGAGCTGTCTTGATCAAACTTTGACTTTTTCGGTCAAGGTTGACTTTTGTAAAATCACATCCTTTTTCGTTCTTTTTCCTTTAAAAACCTCATATATGGCTAATCAATCATTCATGGAGTCTCATAGTCAATTTAATGAGGACTCAAACATTGGTTAATAAAATTATGAATTTCTCATTAATATTCATAATTTTTCATGAAACACCTCATAAACACATAATTTGGACTGTAATCCCTTATGAACAAAGAAATTATAAGTCCATGAAAATTCGGGTCTTACACCCGAAACCCGACCCCAACCTTCATCCTGTAACCTGACCCCAATCTTGACTCTGATAAACTATAGCAGTTCAATTTAAAAATAACAATAATAATGAGTTATCCTATTTTCATTTTATAAATCTATTTTCGTAAAACAATTGCCAAACACCATAAGTTTTTGAGAATATGTGAGAATTATTTTTGTTCTCATTTTTGGAAACACAACTCTGAAAATATCTAGTTTTTATTTATGTAGTTCCAGTACAACATACATAACAGCAGTAAGATTGAAATAAGCAGTGCACAAACAGAAGTGCAAACTAGCCAGTTTTCTTAGATGTATACAAACTATAGAGCACAATAATAATAATGATCCATACATATAAACTGGACACGCACACATATCTTTTATATGCTCTTGAGGCTGCATAATGTGATCAGGGGGGATTCACGGGTGGTGGTGATGAGGATGATGGGGCTTAGGTGGTTCGGGAGGGCCTGGCCGGTGCGGTGGCTCGTGGGGTCCTGGTGGCGGCGGTGCATGGAGACCGGGTGGAGGAGGATTTGGGGGACCGTGCTCAGGCCTTGGCGGTGGCGGGTGGTGATGGGGGCCATGATGGCCTGGTGGTGGAGGATCAGGCATGTCTTCTTGGCTGTAGTTGTTTTGCTTTGCACTATAGTACTTTTCTAGATGGTACTAAACTTTGTGTATGGAGGAATCTAAAGAAAGCCTTAGATTTATAGCACAAAAAGTTAGGGGCGGACTGAAGTTTGCTTGTTTGTGAGTTGCGACAATAGTTTGTGGTTGTATTCTACAACTGCAAGTCAGAAAATCATATTTGTTTTTGGTAGGTTTCCACCTAAAATTCCAACTCTTAGAATTAGACTAGTCTAGAAAACTAGGGGGTATATTTCGCACATAGAATTTTTGGTAGGTTTCCACCTAAAATTCCAACTCTCAGAATTTTTTTAGATTGCTGATTGGAAAAGAGAAAAAACGAGCGGAATGCAGATTAAAAAAAAAAAAAAGGAAAAATTAAGTTAAATTGGATTTAAGCATGAGTGAAGTGTAATTTGTACAATGAATGTTGGGGTGGTTAATTATACAAGTAAATATTGAACTAAATTCACTTTACCCAACTAATCTAACATTTGAAAATCACAATTTTGAATTAGTTGGATAACATAGACATATTTTAATTTACCCACTCAATCAACTACTCAACATTCATTAACCATATTCCCCTTCCGTTTATTACGTGAGTCTCGCATGTTTAATTCCTGTCTTCTTCTTTTTCTTTTCTTTTTTTTTTTTTTTTTTTTTTTTAACGTTTCCGTCGTATAGAGATTAATATTAAAAGATTTGATAAGCTTGGATAAGGAGTATATGTTTCTCATTTTTTTTTTTTTAACGTTTCCGTCATATAGAGATTAATATTAAAAGATTTGATAAGCTTGGATAAGGAGTACGTGTTTCTCGAGATCTGAAATTGAAATGAACCGTTTTTCTTTTCAAACTGCACTAGTTGAAATGCAGCCAAAGGGCCCATTTTCAGTCCGCATATTGTGATGCATGATGTTGGTGTCTTTATCTGTTGCCCAAAACTTAATTACATAAATTGACGGGGGATTCGCAAGAATGCCAAAAATTTGACACATACTTATAATTTTATCCACTATAAAATTAAAGTTAATAATTTTATCATTTTATAATATTTAATTAAATAATTAAATAAAAATAGTTAATAAACAAAAATACTCTTTCCTTTTTATTTTCTTCTCTTTTTTATTTGTTAATGTTATTTATATATCTCCGACTCTATTCGCTAGTCAGTCGCCATAGCTGCCCGATTCATTCATTCAAAGAATAAGAGTGTGTGATAATAAAAACTACCGTTACTTGCTGTAGAAATAAAAGTAGCATCTTACAAATTGCTTTGATTGATTAAGATAAAAACTTGGTGCAAGGGCCGTCTTGGTTATACTTTCAAAGAGTGATGTAGATGGTCTTGTGGCCACCTTTATCAACTTAGAGAGAGTGAACCAAGGTAGATAAAATTTCACAATCTGAATAGACTTTTTAAAATCTTTGATGGATTCTGACAGAAATTTTTTTTTTTTTTTTTTCCCATATTTCAACAATGATTACCGTTCGCTAGAGAGATTATATTAGAATTCAAAATAGATTCTAACAGACTATATATTTTTTGGATTTCAACAAAGATGGCAAGATGTATCTGGCTTTGGTGGTCGAAAAGATTCTGTTCGAATCCAAAATGTTGTTTTTATTTTCAATAAATATTACTAGACAACTCCAGTGTTGGAGAGATTTTTTAGATTTTGTTAGAATGCATTTCGGATTCTGCTGGAATGCTTTTTGAATTCTTCTGGAATGCCTATACATTTTAGATTTTGTCAAAATGCCTTTCTGACTATGCAAGATTGCATTTTGACATTCCACTAAAACAAATCAATTGTACATATGATCATTAGGACTATCAACAAAATTATAATTTAGTTTATGATTTCAGTTAACCAAAAGTACAAAAAGCTTATGATCATATTTGCAAAAACATCATGCTTCACAAACTTATTCCTTACCAAAAATATCATTTTAATGAAGAATTAGAACATTAATAATAAAATTGAAAAAAAGAAAAAGATAGCATAACAGTGGTGGGAATCGTAGTGAAAATTTCTCCGAACTTGAGCTTGTACAAACAAAAACCAGACTTTTCAAAGTAGAAGTAGTTGACGAACCTCCCTCTAGGAGTGGCAGTCGGAGCCGCTGCTGCCTCCATCAACAAGTCGTTATTCACATGCCACAACCGCATCATTAAAAAAAAAAAATGTCTTCCGAAATCCAAAGGCTACAAGATCCTCGAGTGTGTGTGTGTGTATATATATATATATATTTGTAGAATTTGGATTAAAAAAAGAATGCTTTTTGACCAAAAAAAAAAAAGAATGCTTTTTATGTATTCCAAAATCCAAAGGCTACAAGAACCGAAAAAAAAAAAAAAAAAAAAGTTTTCTAGACTCTACTGGAATACTCTTTGAATTTTATAAAAATGTTTTTTGGATTTGGATTCTATTAGAGTGATCTTTGAGTTCTAGTAGAATGCTTTTTGAATTCTATTAGAATACTCTTTGAATTTTATTAAAATGCTTGTTGAATTCTATTAAAATACTTGTAAAATTCTATTAGAATGCTTTCTGAATTCTACTAGAATATTTTTGATATTTCACTCCAAAATCATGCCATTATATAAGAACGAAAAGAATCAAACAAAAACATAGAAATCTCAGCCACAACAAACAACAGGGTACGAAGGAACATGTTATGGCTAATGGTCATTAGGACTAAAAACAAAATAATTTAGTTTCTGATTACAGTTAACTAAAAGTGTAAACAAAAGGATTATGATCATATTTACTAAAACATCACGTTTCACAACTTATTCCTTGCCAAACATAACATTTTGACGAAGAATTAGATTATTTAAAAAAAAGAAAAAAGAAAAGAAAGATAGCACAAACTGTGCAGAGTTTAAATAACAATAAGAATACAAGAAACAAAACATCAAATAGAAGTAAAAAAGAGAACCATTAGTACTCAATTCTGAACTGTTCATTAAAATATACATGAAAAACAAAGGATCCGATTGAGCGAACATCTGGAGATAATATTTTGAACGTTGAGTTGGGAATGTGAGGTTGGGGGGAAAATTTTTGAAAAAATTGTATAATATAGAAAATAATACAAAAATTTAAAATGTGTTCAGAAAAATATATAGATATATGCAAAATATATCTTATTTTATTTATCTCGTCGATACGAGCATTTTAATATAAAAATTATCTTATTTCGAATCAAAATAAGAAAGTTATAAATTTTTAAAATTTGAATTTTTTGAAAATGAAAGAAAACAAAAATTTGATGTAAAGTTAAAGATTTTAAAATCTAAATAATTAAATATCACATGGAACTAGTACCCGAATGTGGCCAAAGTTTCTGCTCAACCAATAAAGCCAATTTACCAATAATCCCTACAAAAAAACCAATCGCAGATTCACAAACTAATGTCTTAAAACAATTCCAAACTAATGAACCAATTTATCTATTTACGAAACTAACAAAGAAAATATAAATAATTTCAGAAAACCAATTTACTAGAAAACAAATAATTTCACATTTGTCAATCATATGGCTATTGGTTGAGGGGAGAATTTCAGTACCTCATGGCCTATCCTGCTTCTGCCTCCACTTTCCAGCTTGTGTCTCAAACCTTCGGTCTCGATCTCATCCATCAAGTCCTCTACATCATATGTTGCTTCTATGAGCTCATTAAGCCACTGCTTTACAGCAAGGTTTCTGATCTGCTTGTCTTCAGCATTGTTGAGAAGAATATTGACCGACAAAAACAGAATTTTCAGCTTCTTCAGCAAGCGATCCTTAGATTTGTTACTGTGAAGAAAGTTGACAACCAGCGATGATCTCCGTGAACCAAACACCACCACACTTCAACAAAACTCCATTAGCCATCACAAACAATTGAACGGTCATGATTTCTCACCCTTGACGATCGTCGTCACGGATTGCAAATCCGAAATCTTGGTGCATCGTCGGCGGACTTTAAGCCACACCCACTCGCTCCGACAGAGCTGATCAGGTACTTCACAACGTAGATCGGAGATGAATTTCGCACCGGACTTCCCAAAGCGCCACTGGAGATCGTGATTGCAGGAGATCTCGTTTACTTGGCGGCACGATGGTGGTTCACGGTGAAGATCCAATAACCACAAGGCCCAAACTTAACAGATCTCAACCGTCGTCACATAACTCCAACGACGATGGCTTCTTCCTAGCGAAAGGAGGTGACGGTTGCAGAGGTTGGAGACAACGATTACTCACGGTATAAGAGATCGGATCAGGATCCAGGAGAAACCGTCGACCACAGAGGAAATCTGACGTCAGAGGGCAGTGAGGAGAGAGAGAGAGGGTCGCCGGACTTTGGATGTGATGAGGAGAGAGATAAAAAAATAATATAAAACTAAAAAAGAGAGAAGAACAGAAACAAGCACCAAAATTATGTGAAGGGGTAAAATGGAAAATTCCCTTTATAATTTAAGATATTTTTTTATTAAAAAAATCTAAAATGACAAAATTAGGAATAATTTATTTGAAGTTGACAAAAATACAAGAAGTGTTGAAAAAAGTGACATTTCTGCTAATTATTTCTTAATTCATTGACGACCCAACTGAAGCCCATTGAGCAGAGGTGAATTTTGCGAAAGCCCATTAAGACTTGGGGTTGTAAGCACTCACGTCGTTCATGCTTTGACCCATTATTTTTCCTGAACGTTGGATGGCAAAACAGACAAGAGAAACATCAATAAATTAAAGAAATTACAAATTAGTTGGAGCTGCTATAGTTAGAGTGTGTTTAGTACGAGAGAAGAGCATAGGAAGAAAATGGATGGAGAGATTAGTTAAAAGATTTTGACATTCTCCGTTTTTTTTGTTATGAGAGAGAGAATGAAAAAAAAAAAAAAAAATTAGATGAGGGACTCTAAATTCTTTAAATATCCCAATTTTGATTTTTTAATTGAGAAATTATTGAAGGAATTTCATAGTAAACACCATAAGAGAAAAGGACCTCTCCTCCACTGCCTATTTCTCTCACTTAGGTAATTATCACTCCCTCTTTTCTATTTTCTCCTTCCTACCAAATATGCCCTTTGAGTGTGATTGGTAGGAGAAAAAGTGGAAGGAAGAAGGGGGATGGAGGGATTAATGAAAGGATTTTGGTATTAATGATTGTTTGGTAGGAGAGAAAGAAGGAAGGAAGGGATTAGAGAATGAATTCCAAATCCTTATAAACACCCCAATTTTGATGTCTCATAAACAAAATAGATTATAGTAAGGATTTCACACTGAACAACCTAAGAAAAAGGATGCCTCCCTCCTTCCCTCATTTCTCTCACCTAGAGGAGTTATCACGCTCCCTCCTTTCAGTAGATGCTAAGCTTGACGTCAACAATGATATCAATCTTTTAGGAGCACTCTAGGGAGAGTTTCAACACAGTGTATTTGATAGTAGAAAAAAGTGGAAGGAATAAGAGGATGGATGGATTAGTGATATCAACCTCGTATAAGTCATTCAAATTGTTTGATATGATAGAGGAAAAGTTGAAAAGATGGATAATAATTATTTGTCTAATTATCTTTTTATAAAATAGTTTTAGACTTGAAATAGTCCTTTTACATTTAATAGTAATGGAGAGCTTGCATCCTTTTATTGATACAAATATGCAATATAATACACTCGAAAAGAGACTCTCCCTCCTTTTTTTCTTCCAATCAAATAGTTGATTGACACTCTCCCCCTCTCCTTCCAAGCAAACAGGGCCTAAAGAACTCGATTCTACCATTACATCCTTTTAACTTTAGAAGATTAGGAGGCAAGTTTTTTTTTTTTTTTTTGGTTTTTTTTTGGGGGGGGGGGGGGGGGGGGGGTGTGGTGTGATGCGGTAAATGTTTAGGAGGCAAGTTTTGAACTACCCAAGCCCATGTTCTACCTTACCACACTAAAAAACCGAACCTTGTTACTTTTGGTGGCAAGTCACTATTCCAAAGTCCTGGTTAAATTGCCAAGAAAACTTCCCTATCATGCTTGCATTTCAAGTATATGGATTGTGATTTTGACCATTGCAACCATTAGTACTACTGCAAAATGCTTATTTTAATAATAGAGAGATAAGGTGGGGTTTGGTACGATAATTTTAGATTGAAAAAAAAAAAAAAAAAAAGTGGTTTTTGCAGTTATCAAAACTTGATCTTTTAGCTATTTCAGCAAAAGTGAGGTGCTGTGCAACAGTCATCTAATTAACACCCCCCCCCCCCCCCCCCCCCCCAAAAAAAAATAAATAAAAACAATAGCTTGCTTTTAAGAAAAACAAAGGAGAGAAGACCATGTTATAGCTTGTGCTCTCTGGGTAATTCTTTGCTTTAAATTAGCAGTTCCATTAAATTCAAATGTTGAACCCTTGTTACACTTCAAAGTCGTCAAGAATTTTGGTTGTAATCTTACCCCCATTTTACACTTCATAGATTCCTGGTTTCTTTCAACATCTTTTTCCCATCTTTTCTTCAACTAAACAAAAATAATAAAACAAAATAAAGGTCGTTCATATTTTTTTTTAAAAAAAAAAGGACTTTCATTTATATGTATATATATTTATATATAAATGGAGAGGATCTGTGCCTTGTTGAACTTCTCGCGAACAAGGAACCTGGACCTTGGGTGCTACTGTTATGTCATTCTTTGATTTAGTTACTTCCACGTATTGATTATATCTACAATTAACAGTAAAGTGACATGCAATTAGCAATAAAGTGATCAGTAGACTTGCACTGAGAATTAAAAAAAAAAAAAATTAATCTAGAAGATTCTCATATTCTACGTTGGCAAAAATTGAACTTCCCGATCTTTTTACAAGAAATATGTATTTTAACAGCTTTGCTAAATCAATATCAATTTGAAGTCTGACAAATGTTCTTGTCTGACTTCTTTTAATATATATGTATATGTATTTGTTTATATATGTATAAACAAACAGCAAATTATCCGCAATACCCAACAAATTCTTATAATTGTGGTTAAAGGATAACAATTAAACTTGAGGTATCATTTAGTTTGATGGAATGGTTATTTGAACGGAATGGCAATTTTTAAAATCTAATTGTTCCTATATTTGGTTGGACAGAAGATTTAAAAATAACTATTCTTACGAAATTACTATTCCAACACAATAATTGAGTTGCCATTATGAAGAGGAACCCATAAATGGTTATTCCATTAAAAAAAAAAGTAAACTGTACTAAAATATTTTACTTACCAAGTTAGTTATCATAATGTTCCATTACATACTTTAAATAGCCTTTCACTATCCTAAAACATTTATTAATTAAATGGAGGTGTATTTTTGTAGAAGCAACTACTATTTCATTTCATTTTCACTTCAATGACTAACCAAATACAACAGTTGCAATCAAATAACAATTGGAAACTTCATTTAAAGAAAAAATATTGATAATTGGAAGCATATTAAATGAATAAATCAGCAATTTCGATTCGTGCTTATACCCAATCTTTTTGTTGTACAATTTTTTTTTTCCTTTTTGAATATGTTTCTTTTTAAATATGTACAAAAGTAATATACTTTTTTTAATTATAATTACATCGAGAATTATGTATTTTTACAAAGGAAAAAAATTAATGTGTTGTATTTAAAGATGACTGATTGGCAAAGTACATACACATAGTTTAGAAATTTATTTTACTAGCTCTCACAAACTAAACTAACTTCGGCAATTATAATGCGTTCCTTTTTCTTAGATTTTCACACTCGTTTAATCATGTAATTGTCCCAATCCTTCATATTCTTCAACCTGAATATTAATCAAGTAGAACAAAATCATTTTTGTTCTACTCCTTTTCTTCAAGAGGGTTTAAGTACAAAACTGAGCCATTTCTCTCTCAATTGGTGTTTCTTCGTTGTTTGTTGGACAAATCTCACGTAACATGATAATGCTATTTCATTAAGTTATTTTATAATTTTTGTTTTATTTTATTTTATTTTTAAAATGAGAGTGTAGGGATTCAAACTCTGCATCTTTAAGTTGAGATAGATGTAGTATTACTGATAGACTATGCCTACAATCACACCATTTTTATGCATCTTAATTAGCTATATTTTTTAGAATTTTATTTAATTATTCCGGGCATATTTGGTACACCGTATTAGCACTTTGTATTGTAATATTTAAAATAATATAATGTTTGACAATATTTTTGTATTGTATAGTTTAATACGAAATTAAGAATTGATACAATACGGATTGTGATATTTTATACGAGAAAAACCTATGTATTAGGTTGTATTGTATAATTTAATCTAAATAATTATATCAAAAAATAAAATATAATAAATTTCAATACAAAAGTCGGGTTTCGGGACATAGGTTGGGGTTAGAGTTAGATTTTGGTGACCAGATTGGGTTTTGGGATGGGGTTCAAGGTCGGGTTTCATGACATGAGTCAAATTCGGGATTCTAGGACATGTTTCAAGGTAAGGTTTCAGGGCCAGGGTCGAGGTCAAGTTTTGGGATGGGGGTCAAGGTCGGAGTTTAGGATCAAGTTGCGTTTTGACAAAGGAGTCGGGCTTGGGCTTAGGTTTCAAAACTGGGGTCAAGGTTGGGTTTTGAGATGGGTTTAGGATCTAGTTTTAGGACAGAGGTCGGAGTTAGGTTTCAGGGTCAAGATCGGGTTTCGGGATGAGGGTTAAGGCCGGATTTCAGGTTCAGGGTTCGGGTTCGATTTCAGGATGTGGGTCAGGGTCGGGTTTCAAGATGGGGGTTAGGGTCAGTGGCCAGGTTGGGTTTCGAGATGGGGG
Source organism: Ficus microcarpa (assembly GCA_025413485.1). Taxonomy (NCBI): domain Eukaryota; kingdom Viridiplantae; phylum Streptophyta; class Magnoliopsida; order Rosales; family Moraceae; genus Ficus; species Ficus microcarpa. The sequence goes on from CM046376.1 coordinate 23,247,338, forward strand.
TTGAGGTTAGGTTTCACGACAGGATATCAGGGTCGGGTTTTGGGATAAGGGTTGAGGTTGAGGTTGGGGTTTGGTTTTAGGATGCGGGTCGAGGTCGGAATTTGGGATGTGGGTCGAGGTCTGGTTTTGGGATAGGATTTGGGGTTGGGTTTTGAGTTGTAGACCCAACTCCGACCCATGTCACGAAACCCGACGATAACCACAAAACTCGATTCTGACCTCGACCCTATCTCGAAACTTGACTCCTAACCCATCCTGAAATCTGCTACGACCCTAACCCTCATATCGAAACCTTACCAGAAACCCGACACCGATCCTGATCCAAACATCGACAAAACTCGACTCCGATCCCGTAACTCATCTTGAAACCTAACTAGACCTCGACCCTCGACCCAGACCCACAACCCGAAAATCCTACCCAAATGCCTGTCTCAAAACACGACTTCAAACCCCTGCCCAAAAACTTGATCCCGACCCCGAAACCCAAAACCCGAAACCCAACCTTGACTTCCATCTTGAAACCCGACCTTGACCCCGAAACCCACCCTTCTCGAAACTCGACCACAACTCTTGTTCTAAAACCCGATCTAGTCCTAACACCGACCTCCATCCTGAAACCTGACACCAGCCCCGACGTCGACCCCGACTGAGATTATGAAACCCAACTTCGATTCCCATCTCAAAACACGACTCCAGCCCAAGGGTCATAACATAAATTTTATCTTTTGAATGCGCAATTTTTAATACAATATAATACAATACAGTGACAAACAAACAACACACTATATTGTATAATATTTTAATAAATGTGGGTTTGTTTGTTTCATCATCTCAATTCAACTCTAACCGTACTTTTTTTTGTCTTTTTCCTAAAAAGTTTTTGTTTTTTTCCCAAAAAGTTTTTTGTCTTTTCTAAAAATTCAAAAAAATTTACTATTATAATTAAAATATTTCAACTCAAACTAACCAACCAAAAACATACGGTAAAACCAAATATCATATTGTATAATAATAATACAATACAATACATATTATACAATGTAATATAATACAATACCATACTGCATGCCTAACATGTCCTTAAATAATTATTTTTCCTTGATTATATAGGTAAATTAGGTGAGAAGGGCCATAAGGGACTTTTTAGACTCAAATTAGCGGCAACAAGGTTGTAAAATGGATTAAAAATAGAAACAACACCTGAATCAGCCCATGCCCACGGACAGAGTTGTTGCACACTTCCAAAAGCAGGCTGAGAGCCATCAGTTCTCCGTCAGATTGCCCCAGTGGGCGCACAGCCTTCAAGCCTAGACAGGCGCAGGTGGTGCCACGCATCCAGCTACTTGCTTGTGCTCATTCAGAAGTGACCGTGTGTCGTAGCCGTGTAATGCGCCTCAAATGGCAACTAACACTCCAGTAGATAGAAAAGGACATGCCTATGGTCTTGGATTTCCAAATATAGCCTTCATAAAAGTGTATAACGGCGGAAATGAAATTGACAAAAGACAAATACTTGAACGCAATTTAATAAAGGGAGGGGCAAATGGAGGAAATAAATGATTGGCAAAAAGTAAACAAGAGACTAAGTTATATATAACTAGTTATAATGGCACGTCCTTAGTCAAATTAGTAAGAAATATTTTATTTTTCAACAAAAAAAGAAGTATTTTATTTTCAAATTTGTAATATAGTTGAGATAATAATTTTGCTATCTTCACAAAAAAAGAAAGTTTCTTCTATTTTCTTTCCTAAAAATTAAAATTTTATATTCTAACAAAAAATATTTTACTTTTTTCTTGAACATATCTAAATATAAATATCACTTCATAGGAGCCAACTCAATACATGAGAAAAAAGGAGTTTGGATAGGAGTTCTAACATCCAATACCTAAAAGTGTTTCAAAAAGGGGGGGCAAAAGACAAAAAAAAAAAAAATAATAATAATAAAATAAAAGAGTGTTTTATGAGTAAGTTTTTGATAAGAAAGTGCCATTTCATTTATGGTAATCGATTTAATATTTCAGTTGTTCATTAATAAATCGTCGCTTTGTAACAATGATGTTGCATAGTAATATATCGTTGTTTTGATTTTCTCTCGTTTTCAGGGTAATTGTCGTTTTGTTACTATCAATGTCGTTTAAGAACTTTTTTTTTTTTTTCAATGAAATTGTCGTCGTTTATAGGCACATTCCCCCCCCCCCCCCCCCCCCTCTCCCGGCGCCGCCGTATAAGCGGTTGATCTTTATTGTCACTTTAATAGAAGTTTTCGTTTCTGGTAAACCGGTTGTCGTTTCTCACTATTTAAAATAACCGGGCGTTGTGGGCTAAGTGATGGGCTCGACCAAGGCCCACATTCATTCTTCTGCAAGTAATGGCGGCCCCCACCCTCGGCAGAAGCTCGTTGCCATTTAGCAAATAACAAATTAAGGGCAGAGAGGGCAAACAATAGATTGACAAAAAAGTGCACAAAGGCGCTTAGTTATATATAATAGAAATAGAATTGAAGCCTCAGGCATGGAGCTTTTTTTCTTAGATAAGCAAATTATAAATAAATATCAATATGTTTACTATTGATTTTGTAATAGCGTATATATTTTCTCACTTTTATTTATAATTTGTTTATCTATGAACAAGCTCCATGCCTAAAACTTCAAATAAAAATAATAAAAACAATGAGATAGACCGCAATATAGAAAGGTCAATATCAAAGTCTAAAAAAAAAAAAAAAGGTGTAAAAATAGAGTTGAAAAGGTATGGAACAATATCAATTTTATAAAAGGATGGTATAAGAATTTATAAAACTGTGCAGCGTAATAACTAAATCTAATCATTTTAAAATTAAATGATCATGTCTTATTTAATATTAAAAGCGTGAATGTCTTTTTTATAATGCAATTTTCGTTTTTTTTTTTTTCAATCATTATGTGATTTTTTTTTTAAATTTCATTTGTCCATTCTGTAATGAATTTAAAAAAGGGCGTGACCCAAAGTCCCAAACCACTCAAAATAGAAACAAGACGACAATAAAAACGAAAGGGGAGCCGTAAATACAGAAGAGACAAAAAACGAGACCAAAAAAAGTCTTTAACCCCAATGACACGCTATTAGACTATGTGTGAGGACTGCCCCCCGGCGAAAAAAAAGTTGTGTTATCACGGGAGCGAGGATTAAAAAAAAAAAAAACAAAAAAAGGGGTAAATATCATTTTTATAAAAATTAAAAGAATAAGAAATATAATAATAAATAATATATTTATAAAATTTATAATATAAACTTTTTAATTTGAAAGGGATTGAAACTCCACATTTTCTGATAAATTCATATAAAATTATCTTTATATTATGATTGCAATCACATAACCTAACAAATTTATAAACAAACACTTTTTATTCTGAGTCAAATAAATTAATTCATTAGTAAACACGTTATTTACTTATTTTAATTTCTGTAAATAATATTTTTTTTTGAAATTAACGTTCAGGATTCAAATTATATATCTTGCATTGTAGTTAGGTGTAAAATTAACTATACCTACAATTATCATAAACATGACATTTAATATATATTCCGCAGCAATTATGTGTTAGTAATTTTTAAAATAATAATAATTACTATTTTTGTTTTAAAAAGAAAAAAAATATTTTTCCTAGGTTCAATTTTTTTAATAGAGAACCTGGCGTTGGAATCGAATTATGTATTTTATAATAAAGTCTTGTATGAAATTTCCATTAAATTATGTTTCTAACTATTATGTTCTCTTATACATTAGAGGGTAATATCCAATTCAAATATGTGATTTTCGATGTAATTCTGGACTAATTAATGCTTCAAAACGAAAAAGTTCTGTAATCAACACTTTTTTTTTTTTTTTTGGGGACAAATCTATAACCAGACCCATTGCTTTATCCAATAGTTGGGGTAAAAAATTTTTGCCACTACATTATCTTTCATGGTTCAGATTTAAAGTATGCACCAATACTATCCTGAGATTGTAACACACAATCACACTTGAAAAATCAGGGGACAAAAATGAAACTTTTTAAAAAAAAAATTAAAGAGCTTGGGCCGCTCAACCATGCCGGCCATCGTAAGTTCGCCGGTAGCACCGTTGCGTAAGTCGAAGGGCGCCACATCTAACGAGTCTTCGGAGGTGTTAGCGATGGTCAGCGGTGTTTAAGTGGAGAAGAGTTCGTGCCGCCGTGAGATGCCGTCGCCGTTGGGGACCGCTGCAATTGTCGCGCCGGAGGGTTGCTAAGGAAAATAATGATGGCCGGCGTCCCCATCGCCAACTGGTCTGGAAAACCAAAAAACCCACTTCTGCTGGCGCGGATCTAGCCGATCGAAGTTGTTTGCAATCTAGGGGTTCGGAGGCTCCGACAGATCTGGAATCGACCGCCTACCCTATGTTGCCAGTCGCCTGAGTTCGCGATCTCGCGTCAACGCTCGTTGGCTTGGGGTTAGTTCCCGACGGCAATAACTCGAAGCCACAGCCACCATCGCCGTGCACCACTAGGAGCCCCAGGCTGAGCAGGTCAGCGGGCTTACCTGCTCAGCTGAACTACCAGCTTTCTTCCTCGTTTCCGATCAGCGTGGGTCGACTGATCTGATGAAGGGGAAGGCACCGGCGAGTCGCAGTGGCTTCCACAGTGGTGAATGCGCCAGAGAAGATGGCGGGGGAGAGGATGGCGGCGTGGGGTCACATAGGGTCCGAGGGTGCAGAGGGAGGTAGACTGGACGAAGTTGGGGCAACGCCGGACAGCGACGGAGATGGTGGCCATAATCAGATGCGCATGATAGTTGGTAATTGTTAATGGGCATAATCTGATGCAGTCGGATGCACAATAAATTTTGTGTGCAAATAACATCTGAATCATTGGAATGAGATCCAGGAGTTAAAAAGTTTTATCCTGTTGATAGGATAAAGTACGGGATCTCATTGTAAAACTCCCCCGCCCCCCGGCCGCCTCCCCTTTTTTTTTTTTTTTGTTGATCAATGTTTCATCCACCATAGCCAACCAAATAAACAAATATACATACACGAGTTGAATTTCATGGCTGATCATATTACTGAATTATTCCTTGACTTCCTCTATTTTTTTCCCTCTATCCAGTCCTCCTAATCTTTAAATATGTTTTAACACTAAAATAATTACTAGTATTTTTTAATTATTAATAATGGACAATTAAGAGGTAAAAAATAAAAAAATAAAAAATAAATAAAGAAATAGCATTATGTTTTCCTATTATTGGAGGACCAAAAAAAATAAAAAGTCTTTGCCTTGCCGCTTTGGTATGCTACATAGTTCCATTATTGTCATCATCTTCACTTCGCCTCTTAACCTCCCTATCCCCCCTCTCTCTCTCCTCCTTTCTCTCTCTAAAATGGGTTCGAGCAACAGTCGATTGGGATCGCGTCGTCATCGGCCTCGAGTCAGCCGCTCCATAATCTCCTCTCTCATCTGCGGTGCCTCCAATTCTCGCTCTACATATCAGGTATATTTATCATCATCGTCAACTGAAAAAAATTTTCAATCTCTTCTATGTCAACTGTCGATACCTATTTCCCTTGTATCTCGTATTTCCTCAATTCATCTCAAATGACTTCTTTTTGGCCCTTAAAATTATTTGGGTTTTGATTCTTTAGAAGATCAGTCCCTTATTTAATAATCGAGAGAACAAACTTCTTATTCAGATTTAAATCCTTTTCTTGTTTTCACTTATAATTTTGTGGGCTTGTTGCTAAATTTGAATTTACCTTTAGAGATTAAGAAGAATAATATGGGGATTTGAGAAAGTGTTCGCACCTGAAATGCTTATTATTATTATTTTAATTATAATTATTGTTATTTTTTTTTTCTTCATGTTCATTTCTTATACCCTTTTCTTGTTTTTCTTTCTTGTTTATTAATCTATTTGAAACCCTTTTCATATTTATCTTTCTGGTTTTCTGGGCATGTTTCCTTATTTGAATTTATCATTAGAATTGAAAGAAACATATGGGATTTTTTATGAGCTAATTGAGAACTTGAGAAAGCTACTGAAATGCTTTGATTTTTTTTTTTCCTTCTCTTTTTTAGACGGAAGAACAGTGTGAACAAATCCATGAAGTTCAGAACCCAAGGGTGGAATCATCACTTTCTGCCAGTTCAAGAGCAGGAATTACCATCTCAAATACGGAAACCAGAACTAATTTAGATAGTTTTTCTGAAGATGGTTTAATTAGTACCGGAACAAGCAATACCAGTACAAACTTGTCTGAATGTAAGGAGCTAATTTCTCCTCATCAGGTGAGTGCTGATTGTGGTCATGATGAATCTTCTAGGGATACTAATCCTAGTTCTGCTCCGTCTAGTACTTTGTTTAAAGAACAACAATCTTCAGACACAGTCTCTGTCAATGTTTCTCCTAACACGAGTGCAGTAAATGGTATTGGTAGTTCAGTCCACAATGGTTCCGAGGCTATGCATCCAAGCAGTTCCTCCTCTCAGGGACTTGGCACTTCATCTTTGGAAGCAGCCCTTGTTGATGAGAATCACGTGACCGAAGTAATGGCCACTGATAGCCCTGGTTCTGATCCTCATTCTGTTCAACTTTCCACTCTGCCAGTGACTTTTCACCCATTTGGAAGCGAACCCCTTCATGAGGTAATGCCTTCAGGTTTAGGATTCCTTGTCTCCAACAGGGAAAGGAGCCGAGCTGATAGTGGGGTACTTCAAGTGGATGTCGTGAGTATTTCTTCCAATGTATTGTCTAACAGCAATCCAGATGCTAGTAATCATGAGGCCAGGAGGAACAGTAGAAGAATGTTCTGGGATGCATTCTCACGACGCAGTTCCAGAAGGCATATTGATTCTCCAACCATTGTTTTCTCGATGGATGATAATGAGGAGCTAGGATCTCATGATCGCTGGCTACTTGGTTTCAGTGGTGACTTTTTTGATGATGGGATTGGAACTGATTCTGGATACCTAGGTAGTAGGTTTCCATATTCGAGTGAACGAAGGCGGCATTCAAGATCTGAGGTAAAAACAACATTCATCTATGATAATAGCATAAGATGCTCTGAAATTTTTCCAAAATCTTAATTCTTTGTAGGATCTTATGGAATTTTCTGTATTGTTAATAGTGTTTATCTATTTGTTTCGGCACTTAATGTAAAATTGTTCTTGAAGTCTTAATCTTTCTGCCAGTTCACTGCATTGGCTAACTTAGTTTTCTGTAGAAGCTGAATTAATGTATCAAATATTATTGACCTGTGTCAGCATTATTGCTTGCAGGTCTGGGAGAGGCTTCGTGGTGGCCTAGATGATAACGGTAGACGGAATACTTTTTGTCCGTCTGGGCTCCACGCAGATGGTAGATGCTCATGCGAGTCGTTATTGATGAATGAAGAGTCAAGTACTCGTGCTAGTATATCAAGAATTGTCATGCTTGCTGAAGCTTTGTTTGAGGTACTTATCTTCCCTTACCTGCACAGGGTTTATTTTCCTTCGATAATCATGTATGCATTCTTTTTAATTATTTCTGTTCACGAGAATTTGGAAAGGGGCTAGCAAGTAGTTCTTTCCAGAGTGTCTCATGCTAAGCTTTAGTTTATGTTTTACAAATATTTTGAGTTCCATATGAAAATATTCTTTCCATCTTGTCGGACATGATTCTTGATAATGTTCTAAGTGGATTTTGTCTGATTTAGTATAATTCTCTAAAAGACCAAAGTATGTAGCCATTTTACTTGGAGGCTGTAATATCAATGTTGCTCTTGAGCTCAGCCTACAAAATAGCATGGCGTTCAAGTAGTGATGGAGCCACGAATTTTTGTCAATAGGGGCCAATGATTAAAAAAAACTATTGATAAACACATTTAGTTATTAATGTATTTCAATTGTCTCTCAAGATTATAAATGTCGTCTTTCGTATAGCCGATTTCTTAACAAAATTCACAGTAGAAAATACTCTCCACAGTAGTAGTGACAACTGGTAGAATTAATGTGGTTTATAGCTTTGTTATGCATTGGGCTTGATATAGTTAATGGGGCCTTAACATTATTTAGTGGGTGCTTTTGTTTGTATTTCTATAAAATAATACATTTCATACATAGATTGTTTTTTTAAGATAAAAAATTGAGTGGGGGCTTGACTGGGCATGCACTGGCTTCGTGCCTGTGTTCAAGTGTGCTTTTGGATATTATCAGTCTGTGCTATTTGCCTTGCTACCATACTCCCGAAGGGTTCTTTTTGTTTCATTTTTTTTTAAATTATGTTCCTTGTTATGTCTATTAGCAATAATTTTTATTCTCTGCGGATATTGTTTTCTATTAAATTCCTGTGTGGCTACATCTTGTCTAATCTGTCATTTGGCTGTCCTGTTATTTTTTCATGTTCTTAATTCTCTATACTTTCTTCCAAGTGCTGTCTCTGTTCTGCATCTGATTGAATGGTTCTGTCCTTATTGTCTTCTAGTACGACTTGTTGTTAACTCCATTTTGACTTGTCTGGTAATGGAAATAGCATAGTTGTTAAATCTTGCACACATGGACCACCACCCCTTTCGACTCAACTTATTAACATGGTTGCTGTCATAATCTAAAACCTACAGGTTCTGGATGAAATTCATCGCCAACCCGTGTCGCTTTCCCTATCTATGGTATCAAGTCCTGCCCCAGCATCTGTTGTCGACTCATTCCCTCTCAAGAGCCACTCAAAGCTTGACAAGGCCAAGGACGGGGATGGGGTTTCAGAGTAAGTTCAATCACTCAATCTAATCATTGCACCAAACATGAATGCAAATTGCTGCAATTTCTTTTTTTCCGTTATCATTCATACATAGTTTCATATGGGTTTTGCTCTGGTTCTCCGTTTGACAAAATGCCAAGTAAAAAATGAACAGGTGTTACATCTGCCTTGCTGAATACGAAGAGGGCGACAAAATCCGAGTCCTGCCTTGCCACCACGAGTATCACATGTCATGTGTGGATAAGTGGCTTAAAGAGATTCATGGGTAATCCTCGTTTGCTTGTCCATTCCACTTTTCGTCCTCCATATGATTCATGCCCGAAAAAATGTCGCCTTAGCTTTTCGTATGTCATTATCTTTTTTGTCTGATTCCTTCCTCTTTCTTGGGTTTTTTCTCTCAGAGTATGTCCGCTTTGTCGGGGAGATGTTCGTGAGGGTCTAACGGAGTGTTCTGTCTCTAACTCAGAGATACCTTCTGTCTGATAGTGTTGTATATATATAAAAATGTAGAGACACTTTCCTACAGAACTCAATTCTCTCCATGTAAATGATGATGAATAACCATGTTTCTTTTCTTTGTCAAAAAAATATTTCTTAAATATTCTTTTTGTACCCGGAATTGATGCCATGTATCTCGTAGCATCTTTTTGTTGATGATGCGGTTTTGTTGGACCTTTTTTTTTTTTTTTTTTTTAACATTATTTTGGACTTTTTTTAGTGATAAGTTTAGAAAAAAAAAAATTTTGATATTGCTGGATCCGCAGTTTATTTTGTCTTTTTAACCACCCTTTGATTTATTTTGTAAAAAAAATATGCATTTATTCTACCAAAAAAATTAAAAGAACATGTGAACGTCTAGTTTTTGTAAAAGAATTAATTTCGTTTTTTTGTCAGTTAATGATTAGTCTAATTCCATTTTAGTCTCTAAATTTTATAAGTTACACGATCAATCTCCAAAAGTGCATTTTGGCATGTGCTAATTTTATCATTTTCACTGTCCTGAACCTCTTGTAATGAATAAAAGTTACATAATCGTTCTCGCAGTTTGCGGCTTTTTTTAATTATTTTTTTTTAATTTTTTACACTAATAATCTCATAATTTTGAAAATTCCAACCTACTACCTACAAATTTAACTTTTGTTGCAAATTCCTCCTTTGAAATGGTGAGATACTTGAGCTAGGTAAAATACATTGAACCGAAACGGTAGTAAATAGTATTTTTACAAAACTACATACAATAATTTTATCAATTCTTTTAAACTTTTCTCTCTCTTGTGTGTTAAGGTTTGCACCATTCACATTTCTTTTTTAGGACTGGAGGCGAGCACTGCCTGTTGGTAGGTCACTGGATGATGAGGACATCAAGGCTCAAAGGAATTCTCACAAATCAAGTCAAGTTCTAGTTGATCCGGTGATAAGAGCTTGAGCTAAAAGATTCAAAGAAGAGCTAAATAACTAAGTCCGGAGAGTTCTACAACAAAATGAGAGCGTGTTCATTGCTGAGGGTGAACAAAGGCTGGTTTTACTCATCAAAATTGATCAAGAAGAGGGCAAATCAACCATACATTTCCATAAAGCTATTGTGATGCTAAAATGCATATCATAGCTGATGTGGACATTTTTCCCAACAAAGAATCAAGTCAAGATTACGTTTTCAAGCTTTAAGAAGTTCAAGATTCAAAACAAAATTCAAGAAGTTTATAAGATATGATCAAGATTTGATTTCTTTGTAATCCTATTTGAGTTTTAAAATTCTAGTTTAAAATTTGAATTTAGGTATATTTTTAAATCCGAATTTATTTAGATAAATTGATCTTGTTTTAGTTTTTTGTCATGTTTATCCTTAAGGTAGATTAGAATTTTACAAGTGTATTTTCAACTATATAAGGCTGACTTCTCAGGTTATGGAAAAGATTTTGATGTTTATTCATATTGTGAGTTATTCTTCTTGAGTTCTTGAAGAAACTTATCCGAACTTATAAAAAGATTCTTTGTGACGTTCAAATCGACTTATTAAACGGACTTCCATAACCGTTTGTGGCGTCTTCACCATACCAAGGTTTTTGCTTCGCTAAGCAATGAGTCGCGGTTTCCATCAAACTTGAAAGATCTTGGGTTGTTGTCTCCAGATTTGGTATTGGGTTTTGTCACGTTGTTGGCGTGGTTCGTATCAGTTAGTATCAGAGCCTAGGTTCCTCCAGTTTGCCTATCCTTTTCTTGTTTTTTAGTTTTATAAATTCGTCCTAGAACAAAAAAAAAATTCCGATAAAAAAAATTCAAAAAAAAAAAAAAAAACATTCGGCATATATTAAAAAAAAAAATTTTCTGCTGCACTAAAAAATCCAATTTTCTTTCATTAAGTCGTGATATTAGTGTTCGATTCATAGTCAAATTACTTGCTTTGAGATTAAGGTTTTCTAAGATTTTGAAACCATAATCTGATTCCTACTAGGTTTACCAAAAAAAAAAAAAAAAATTCAGAGACATTAAAATTCACATTCCTGGAATCATTAGAGTCATAAAATCCATATTAAAAAAAAAAAGAAAGAAAAAGGAAAAGAAAAAAATCCAAAAAAAAAATGAAATTCTGTTTAATCTTGTTTCTTACGTCCTAAACTTTTTTTTTTTTTTTTTTTTTTTGCCATAACCCACGTTTGAGGTAAAAAAAAAAAAAAAGAATCCGTGACAAATTTGATCTGTTTGGTTTGCTTCTCGTTTTGAATTGCTGTTTGAATCCTTCTTATTATTATTCGATTAGTTTTGAAAGAACTAAAAGAAGAATGCGAGTGGAAAAAGCCAAGAGTGGTAAGCATATTAAAGGGTAGAAGCTGAATACATTGGAGACATACAAGTGAAATTGAGTGAATCATTCTTTGAGAGAAACACGTGAGGGAGTGTAGTGAGGTCCTTTTTGTTTTTATTTTTTTATTTTTCCATACTGTTCTAACCTTGTTTGCAGATTTCAATCATGTAACAAATCAAGAGAAAAAAACAAACGAAAAGCTTCCACCAACCAATCTTCCAAACCCGCAAATGCAAGCATTATTGGGGGAGATGCGACGGATGATAAGGGTGGAGTTGGAGCATATACATGATAGGTTGGATAGGGCAGAATAGGGAACACAACGGGGACAGCCACTGTTTGCTCCGAACGACCCAAGGAGGAATAGGTTGCATTAACGGGAAGTTGAGGAAGTTGGTGAATTTGAAGGGGACGATTTAGAAGAGGAATTTGATAGGATGTCAATGGGCAGCCATAGGAGATATGGTAGGGATGGAGAAGCTAGGAGCTGGGTAGACAACAACTTGGGAAGTACTAAGATGAAAATTTCTGCGTTTCAAGGAAAAAGTGTCCCAAAGCATACCTCGAGTGGGAAAAGAAGATAGAGCTGGTTTTCGATTGTCACAACTACTCCGACTTAAAGAAGGTAAAACTTGCCACAATTGAATTTACTGATTATGCTATTGTATGGTGGGATCAGTTGTGCATCAATAGGAGATGGAATGGAAAATGCCCTATTGAAACTTGGGATGAGATGAAGAGAGTGATAAGACGATGATTTGTACCAAGTCACTACTATCGGGATCTCTACTTGAAGCCGTAAGGTCTCCATCAAGGTAATAAGAGTGTTGACGAATATTATAAAGAGATGGAGATGGCGATGATTAGAGCTAACATGGAGGAGGATCGAGAGGCGACAATGGCCAGATTTTTGAATGTTTTAAACTGAGAGATTGCTAACACCAATTAGAGGATTTGGTGCATATGGCAATCAAGGTTGAGAGGCAACTCAAGAGAGGTGGGATACGAGCAAGACCATTCCCACAAAGTTCAGGCACAGCACCTTGGAGGTCGAACTACCCAAAGAAAGAGGAAAACCAGTCCACATCTAAGGCCAAACCTGAACCCAAACCAGCCACCATTACTACTGCCTCTCAAGGTAAATTAGTCCCTACTTCGACTCGTAATAGTGAGATTAGGTGTTTCAAATGTCAAGGGAGAGGGCACATAGCAAGCCAATGTCCAAACAAGCGAGTTATGGTGATATGGGAAAATGGTGAAATTAAATCCGAGGATGAAGTTGCTTTAAAGGATATGCCACCATTGGAAGACGCCCCAATAGGGGATGAGGAGTTCGAGGCAGATCAGGGAGAGATGCTTAGATTAGTCGTATGACGAGCCTTGAGTTTGCAAGCCAAAGAAGAAGAAGAAGAAGTGCAGCGGGAGAATATCTTTCACACTCGTTGTCACGTGAAAGACAAGGTATGTAGTGTTATTATCGATGGCGGTAGTTGCACTAATGTTGCTAGTACTTCCATGGTTAAAAAGCTGGGGCTCACAACACTTAAGCACCCTCGTCCATACAAGCTGTAATGAATGAACGATAGTGGTGAAGCGAGGGTTACAAAGCAGGTTCTTGTACCGTTTCGAATTGGAAAGTATGAGGATGAAGTATTGTGCGATGTGATACCAATGCAAATTGGATATCTTCTCTTAGGAAGATCATGGCAATTCGACCGACGTGTGCAACATGATGGCTTCACCAACAAATACTCATTCACACGCAATCAACGAACAGTCACTCTAGTTCCGATGACACCAAAACAAGGCTATGAGAATCAAATGAGGTTGCAAAAATTGAGTGATCAAAAAACTTGAGTGAGCAAAAGAATGAAGTGAAAAGAGGTGTGAGTCCGAGCATAGTGAAAGTGAGGGCAAAGAGAGATACTGTAATACCCCGAAATTTCTACGGACTTACAATTGAAGAAGTCGAAGTCCGTATTATGCATTTATGTGATATTTCATGAAAATTATGAATACCAACGTAAAATTCATAATTTTATCAGTAAATAATTGAGTTCTTATTTAATTAATTATGAGACTCGATAAATAGTTGTTTAGCCATGTATAGGGCTTTTTGTGATAAAGACATAACAAAAATTTATGATTTTATGTTGGTCAAAATTTGACCCGAAAAAGTCAAAGTTGACCAAAAAGTCAAAGGTTGACCATGGAGGTCAAAGGCATGACAGTATAGTTATTCGATAAGCAGTATGAGAAATATACTGTGAAAAACTGTCATTATAGACAAAATAACAAGACTAAGCTATGAGACCACTCTAGAAAAATCAAACACACCAAGATAGGGCCAAGGGCAAAAAGGGTTCGAAGAAATAAGGAAAAATTTTTACAATCCGTTTTTACACAGATAAATTTTGGACTGCAGTGTAGTATAAAAATATTGTTATTAAGTGGATACCAGTATTAAAAATATCTGTGTAGCAAAAAAGTGGACTGCGTTTTAAAGAAAAAGCCAAACGAGGTCTTAAGATGATGGCATCACCTCCCCATGAATTTATGAGATCATAAATGATTAAATTAGCATGGAAAGAATTTTGGAAGTCTCTAGAAAATGGGTGAAGTGGCTGGCTACCTCAGGGGCAAAAATGTAAAGATTTTGCCATTTGAGGCAAAAGTATAAGTTTTGAAAAATTAGTGATGTAAGCAAGTGATGTCACCATGATGAGGTAAGCAAGCCTTGGAGGGCAAGGAGATGGCCGGCCACCTAGGGGGCAAAAATGCCAAGATTTTGTCATTTGGGGCCACAGTGCAATTTTTGAAAGTAGGTGATGTAAGCAATGAGGTAAGCAATGAGGTAAGCAATGAGGTAAGCAATGATGTCATCCCTTGCTTGGAGAACAAGGGGATGGCCGGCCATGACCAAGTGACACCTATTAGGGGTGTTTTTGCAAATATTTTCACTTTTGGGGTCAAAATATAAATTTTGGAATAAAAATAAATCAAAACAATTATGAAATTTCAGCTATCAAAAAGGGCTGAAAGGGGCGGTTTTTTCAGCAGAAAAATGAGAAAATCTACCCAACTATGCCAAAATGAAATCCCACACAATCTTTTCTCTAGAAACCCAAAACCCATGAACCAAAAAAGGAAGAAAAAAATTTGATACCCATTTTGTGGGTAGGAAGCCGACTGTAGGTGAAGAAGAAAAGGGGAGAGAGAAACTGAAAAACTTAGGGGAAAACCTAAGGGAGAATTCGGTTTTGAGCTAGAAGAAAGCAAGAAAAAAAAAGTTTGGAAAATTTTGGGTCACTTTTGGAGATGTGTGGCCGAGTAGGAAATGAAGGAGAAAGGGGAAGGAAAACTGAAAATTTTTGAGGGCAAATTATTGTAGTGAAGCTCGCGTTTGTGTGGATCAACCAAGGAACCAACCAAATTTTTTGGTACCCATTTTGGAGGTGGAGCCGTGAGCCAAGGAGGGCTAGGGGAAGAAAGGGATTTTGTGACTAAAACCTAACTTTGGTCTAAGGTAATTTTCCAAAGCCCTAACTCTTCAATTTAAGTTCAATTTGGAGTTTATTGTGGTTCAAGATTGGTTTGTAAGGACATAAGTCCACTTTCCATTTCATGCCCTAATTTGGTTGTATGTGCTTGATTAGTAGATCTAAGGGTGTATGGCTTAATTTCTTGCTTGTTTATGTTTGTTGATGGATTGATTTCATGCTAGATGTTAGGGTTGTGTGTCCCCTGTTTTGGACGAAAATCTGCCCTAAGCAGTGGGTGATGACTGCTAGCTTAAGGGTGTATGCTAGAGGCTTGTTTGAATGGATTGCAACAAGTTAGAACCATGCAAACCTAGGTTTATGGCTTTTGGGTTTGGTTTGCATGGATCCGTTAGAGCGGCTCATGGGTCCATGTGGGATGTTAGAAACGCTGTGTGTTTGCTGTGTAAGCTCCCGAAGTGGTCGGTCGAGATAGAATCCACGAATTAGGACGTAAACCGGACTTAATAACCGAAACTGCCAATTCGGATTCGAAACTGGCCAGTTTTGGTAAAATGGAAATTTAAGGCCTTTAGAGGCCGAACTGGGTAAAACTCAAAACAAGAAAGTTGTTCGGAACAATGTTTCCTAGGGGTTATCGGACAGATTTCTAAAATGAGGATCCAATGGCCTCCGTTTTTACAAAAATCCGTGGCTGATTGCCCAGACCTAGTTTTCAGGATCAGTCGGTTTCAAACAAAAATTGACACGAATATAAGCGGAACTGGATTTTTCACAAAACATGGAAGTTTTAGCAATTTTCGAGAGCTACAACTTTTGTGAAGAAAAGTTTTTCAAATTTGGATTCAATTTTTAAACTGACGCAGTTTTACGAAGGGTGTGCAGGGAACCGAAAATTCTTGCACATGAATTTTTACAAACGTTTCCGAAAAACTGTATTTTTCCTCAAAACCATTGTTTTGACTATAAAAACTGTTCCAATGGCAGTTTTTAGTCCTTAATAATTTTAAGAAGCCATGTTTTAAGAAAATGAATTTTTACAAGTTAAGAAAAGAGTTTTGATACTTATTCACCCAAAATTTTCTAAGTTAAGAAAAATGTGATTTCTAAAAGCTAAGGTTAGTAATCGAATCGATTACAAATGGTAACCGGAAGTTATATCCGAGTTACTGGGCCTAGCCCAAAGCCCAAAGTTTAACCAAGGGGGTTGACCTTAGTTGACCCAATATTGACTTTGGTTGACCAAAAGTTTGACCTTTAAGGTTACCCAATGTAACCCTAAAGGATACCAAGGTTAATAATTGGGTTAATTGAAACAACCCAATAAGTTATGAACCGAAGATAACAAGGTTAAAGCCCAAGGTTAGGAACGGTAACCTAACCTTACTCATGTATGTTTGGGGCTTAGTAACCAAGGTTACTTTAAGTAACCAATCAAGTTAACAAGAGGTATTAGAAGGGACATACGACTAGGATTGCTCATGGATGTTGGTTAGGATACCAACATCATATATAATGATTTATGGTAAGATAAGATAATCTTATCTTACACCTTGATTGAAACAGGAATAGGAACCTGTTGATATATCACGAGGAACAGTAAGTCAAGAGCGTAGGACCTCAGGTAAGTACAAACCTCACCTGTGGTATGGAAATAGTAAAATATTTTCAAATATGCTATGACATGTTTCATGTTATGTTAAGATGTTTTAAAGATGCTATATTTTAAAAATATCATGTTTTGAAGATGTTTTAAAGATGTCATGCTATGCTTTATGAATTAAATGTTAAGTTATGTATGATATAGTGACATCATGAAGCATGTTCACTAATGATAAACCACTTGGTAAAAATACACAAGTAAAGTGTCGTACCAACCTCCCAAAGGTGGAGGGTTATCCATGTTCAAGTTATGATTATCAACCTCTCGTTGATGCGTGAGGGTATAATCAGTTATGTTATGTTTCCCAGAACTGTTAGGGACCTTGCAACCCCTAACTTTATCTGGAGGCGCGCTTCTGGTACGTACACAAGGGGCCCACATGTTAAAGAAAGATAATAAGTTCAAGTTAAAAATGGATTGCATAAATGAACATAAATGGTTCATGCATATGCTATGTGATGATTGGTATGTTTTCAAGATGTTTAAAATAAAATGTTTTGTGAAATAAAGTTTGTACTTGCTGAGTGAAAGCTCATCAGATACATTCCATAATGCAGGTAAAGATAAAAGGCCTGTAGCTTTACTTGGTGGGCTTGGAGACGATGCAGCAAGTGAAGGGCGATGTGGGATACCACTACGCAAAAATTCCGTAAATGATTTAAGTTATGAGGTTTTACATGTATATTTGAGAAACATGTTATGTTTTAATTTCAAGTCACGATTTTAAAAATGAAATTCAAGTTTTCAAGTTTTAAAAGTAAGAAAAAAAAATTTCCGAAATTTTCTACAAGGTTTATGTTAAGTAAGTAATGTAACGGCCCCCATCCGCGTGGTCGGCCCTACGTGGGTGGTCGGGGCGTTACAGATACACGGCTAAAGAGAGAAAACAAAGAAATTTCTATGCAAAAACAAGTGAGGTTAAGCGAGCGTTGATTTTAAAATGGCCGATGATTGTACTCATGTACAAAGAGGCTCTTTTAAACACTAACTAACTTGACTCTTCGTTGCCTAGTGTTGTTGTTTCTCTCTTGCAGGAGTTTGAGGATGTGTTCCCTGAGGAGGTACCTCATGGTTTACCACCTATTCGAGGCATTAAACACCAAATCGATTTTGTTCCTGTTGCATCAATACCAAACCGACCAGCATATAGAAGTAACCCAGAGGAGACTAAGGAGCTTCAAAGTTAAGTCGAAGAATTGTTAGAGAAAGGCTATGTGAGAAAAAAACATGAGTCCTTGTGCAGTTCCGGTAATTCTAGTGCCTAAGAAGGATGGGACATGGAGGATGTGTATTGATTGTTGAGCCATCAATAATATAAAGTAAAGTATTGA
This sequence comes from Ficus microcarpa, assembly GCA_025413485.1. NCBI lineage: Eukaryota > Viridiplantae > Streptophyta > Magnoliopsida > Rosales > Moraceae > Ficus > Ficus microcarpa. Next base: position 23,265,368 of record CM046376.1, read on the forward strand.
CACCCTATCCCTCGCTTAGATGATATGCTAGATGAGCTACATGGTTCTTGTGTGTTTTTCAAAATCGATCTTAAGAGTGGGTATCATCAAATATGAATGAAAGAAGGAGACGAATGGAAGACAGCATTTAAAACTAAATATGGTTTATATGAATGGTTAGTTATGCCATTTGGGTTAACAAATGCACCTAGTACTTTCATGCGTTTAATGAATCATGTTTTGCATCCTTTCATTGGTAAATTCGTTGTTGTCTATTTTGATGTATTCTAATTTATAGCAAGAGTTTGCATGATCATGTCTCACATTTGAATTTAGTTTTGGATGTGCTTAGAAAGGAGAAGTTATATGCTAACCTTAAAAAGTGTACTTTCTACACTGATAAGCTTGTTTTCCTAGGTTTTGTTGTGAGTGCAAAAGGTATTGAGGTTGATGAAGAGAAGATCAAAGCCATTCGAGAATGGCCGATCTCCTCCAGTGTAGGTAATGTTAGAAGTTTTAATGGACTTGCTAGTTTTTACAGGAGGTTTGTGAAAGATTTTAGTACCATCGTTGCATCGCTTACCAAAGTTATCAAGAAAAATGTTGCGTTCAAATGGGGTGAAGAGCAAGAGAAGGCGTTTCAGCTTATTAAACACAAGCTTACTCATGCTCCTTTACTTGCTTTTACCTAACTTTTCCAAAACATTCGAAATCGAATGTGATGCTTTTGTTGTAGGTATTGGTGCTGTTCTTATGCAGGATGGGAGACCACTTGCGTACTTTAGCGAGAAGCTAAGCGAGGCTGCACTTAACTATCCCACTTATGACAAAGAGTTGTGCGCATTGGTTCAAGCTTTAGAGACATGGCAGCACTATTTGTAGCCAAAGGAGTTTGTAATTTGTACGGATCATGAATCCTTAAAACATTTAGAAGGTCAACACAAGCTGAACAAGAGACATACTCGATGGGTTGAGTTCATTGAAACTTTTCCTTATGTCATTCGGTATAAACTATTGGAAAAATTGGATCCGGTATCAGAGTTACGGCGCAGTGGAAGCTTTAAAATTTTTATGCCAATTTGGAAAAAAAGTTCATGATGCATATAACAATAAATTAAATTCATGATTAATCATACCTTATTTCTTGGATTCTGAAATTATTAGAGCGTTTGACCAATGTGTCTTCTCTACTATTCTCAAGTTCCACATCTCAGAGTGTGTGTGGGCACACGTTCTATGAATCCAATCGACCGGTAATGCTTTCCGAAGTCTAGATCTCTCCTTCTCAATTTCGATGTTCCTCGTTGAGAATATGATCCATCTTCTTTCTTCAAAACTACAAAACAGGAACCGGTTAATCTCCTATTAAAATTATCACTCGGTTTAACTTTCCTCACAGTTTTGATTCAATGAAATTTTCTCTCTTTTTCTCTCTCACAAGATAGCCGAATTTTATAATGTAGAAAAAACCTAATTAGTTTTTCTCTCTACTCTAAAAAACGTTTTTCCTCTTATGAATAACCAAAAATTAGTTTTTCAAGAATCCCTAGCCTTTATATGGAAGTCCAATCATTTACAAAATTTATTTCCTTCTTGAAAAATAATTAATAATTATTTTTCTAGATAAATTTTGAACCAAAAGATCATACAACTTTAGAGCTAGATTCATTGAACCTAAAAACATTTTTCCAAGGGAAGATATATGCCTTAAAAAATTCGGCCATTATGAGAAATAAAGGTTGATTAGTGGTTCAAATTTTAAATTAAGAATCTAGACTAGTCAAAAGATCATATATCATGAATAAGAACCCCAAATCTTATTCTATCAATTGCGGATTATTTATTTAGACTGTTATCAAATTACCGTGTCTTTTATGTATACCCCATATACATATGGTAATCCGATATATTACCAACAGTCAATGAGTATTTTATATTTGCTCAAAATAACCATATAATCAACAAATGAAAGAAAATAGGACACAACTTATTAAATATGAATAGCCTCCTCTTATTAATATCAAAATGTCATATTTACATAAAATCCCTAATATTGATTTTCTATCCTTATGGCACATTTAGATCCCAACATATTTAGTCACATAGATTTATTAGAGCATGAATTATATAGTCTAATTTGTCCCTTCATTAGCTCAATATAATTTCACTAATGGATGGAAGTTCAAAATGCTAATGCAGTTTAAATTCTCAACGGTGTTGTGATGACGAGCCCGACATAGTCACTAGTATGACAGTAGGCGAGTACAAGTAGTGGGAGAATAGATTTTGTTTTGTTTGATATATTTGTGATAAATATTTGGATAATTATTTAAAAGTTTCATAAGATTTATTTATTTATAATTAATGATTTAAGTTAATGGTATTTATCTTTTGTGATAAATATGGAGCTTAATTTAAATTAATAGATATGGGAAAATTAATTATTTGGATAATTAATTTAAATATTTAGAGAATATTATTTAAATAAATAAAGTTGACTAGATATGGATAATATAACAAAGAGATTTGAATTGAAGTAAAATCTTGTTTAATCTCCTTTATATAGGCATTTTCTTAGAGAGGATGTGGAAGAGATTTTTTCTGTTTCTTGTTTTATTTATGGATAATTATTACATAATTATTTTATTCAAATAAATATATCATTATTTTATTTGAATTAAAATTGAATTTATGAGACATTATCTAGATAAATAAAATCTCAAATTTCAAGATAATTGATAAAGAGGAACAAGAAAAATCTTTTCAAGGAGTTCTACTCAAATTCAAATACCATCTAGTTATTTTCCTATAAATAGAAGGTTGTTCTTTTATTTTTGGGTAGACTATAGACTCTAAAGAGCTTCATACACACTCCACCACCCGGGAATTAGAGTATAGTGAAGAAGACTAGTTGGTTGAAGCTCTTCAACATGGGTTCTTGAATTATTCTTGGAGATTCTTGATTCACAAGGTACGTAGATTAAGGGTAATTTATTATATATAGTATCACGAGTTTGTTTAATCTTAAAAAATTTTTAAAATTCCACCGTGCAATATATCTCTACAATTAAAATGTTGAATTTACTCCTATTAAATCGTGTCCAGACGTGGATAAGGTGTATAAACTCTTGTATCGAAACAACTACGTTTTATCTTATGGTGTATAGAAGATAGAAAAAAAAAAAAAAATTTCTGTTGTTTGGATGAGCTATCCAACTTTGGAAATTAGAAAATTTTTGCAAGTAAGTGTTTTTCTCAATTTTTTCCAATCATTCTCTCCTTTTGAAAAAGGAAAAATATCTCATTTTCAAACTTAACTTGTAAAATATCATTTTTCGAAAAAGAAAAGGAATTTTTTTTGAAATTTGCTCATAGTGCACAATTCCTAATACCTATTTTTCTCATTCCAAACAACTTTCTGTTTTTAAGAAGAAAATTTTTTACACATCCAAACACCATCATATTCTCAAAATAAAAAGACTTTCTTATTTAAAACAAAAAAAAAAATTCATTATTTGAAAATAGACATGCCATCCAAATAGAGATACATTTATCAACGTCTACATCTAAACAATTTATAGAATTCATAGTTCAAACAACCATGGTTGAAATCCTCCAATTTTTAATTTTTAGTCCAATTTTTCTTTTGCTTTTTTGGTCTAAAATTTAATTAATTAATTTTTTTCATTTTGGTCCCCATTTTTTCTGTTTTTCTCTTAAAATTTTATATATTTTAAAATGTGTCTAACTGAATTACTTTTTCTCTTAATTTCTCCGTAGTAAAATAAATTTTGTCAAATAAAATGTGCTATGGGCTTCGACCAAAATGAACACTACCCATTTTTTATTTTTTGTCCTTCTTTTGTTTTTGTTTTTCCTGCTTTTCCCCACTAAAGTTTTATTATTATTATTATTATTTTCATTTTTGGTCCCTCATTTTTGACTTCTCCCTTAAAATTTATATATTTTTTACATATGTCTCATTTAAATACTTTTTCTTCAAACTTGTCCATATTAAATAAATTTTGTCAAATACATCCCCACTAAAATATTTTCCGTACAATACTATGAGATATTATTTTATCAAACTTTTGTCAACCCCCGCCCTTCATTTTTTGTTTTTCCCCAACAATTTTATTTCTCCCATTTTGGTCCCTTTTTGTTTAGTTTTGTCGTTGTTTTTGTTTTTTTGTTTTTGGTTTTTGGTTTTTTGTTTTTTTTTAAACTTGGAGGTGCAATATTCAAACTCTGTATCTTTAAGTGGAGTAAAATGTAATATTACCGTTAGGTTATGCCTACAACCGTCCCTTTTTTGTTTTGTTTTGGCTTCTCCCTTAAAAGTACACATATTTTTAAATGTGTCTAATTGAAACACTTTTTTTCCTAATTTGTTCCTATAAAAACAAATTTCTGAACTAAAGTCACCGCTGAAGCATTTTCATACAATCTTAAGATATTTTTTGTCGGATATGACCTTTAAATTATTTTTCCTTCTGATTGCTTTAGTTAAATAATGTTCCTAAATGTGCCACTTTTTAAACATCCTTTTTCCTCTTTAAATGCAACTCTTAGCCTATGTTTGACAAGAAGGAAAGAAAACAAGAGGGAAGGAAAAATGGAAGTAAAAGAAAATAAGAGAGAGAGGAAAGATTTTGTTCTTTCTTTATGGTTTTTGGTATCATGAAAGGTTTAAAAAAAAATATAACAGGTTGTGTAATTACTATTTTATTTATTTATATATATTATTTTAATTTAAAAACAAGGATAAAAAAGTAATTTTAGTAGTTATTAAATGGATTTTTAGTTTTCCTCTCACTTTTGGAGGAAATAAAAAAGTGGACCCAATTACAATATCTTTCCATTCCATTTTTCTTTCCCCTCTCTTTTCCTTCTCACCAAACAAACAACTCAACCAATTTCTATCCATTTTTTTCTCGACCCACTTCCTTCCTTCCTTTTTTCCACCTTACCAAACATAGTATAGTAGTTTTCTGTTAATTTTTTCCTGGTAAAAAAAAAAAAAATGGCCGAAATAAAGCATATAAAAAATTGGCCAAATGAATTCAATAGGTTGAATGTAAATGTTAATGTCATGTGCTTTCAACTAGTATATAAAAAGAAGAAATTAAATACGAAAAGTTTATTACACTTAAAACTAAAAAGGATGCTTCCCTTTCACCAAATTTAAGCTACCTAATTGAAGGTCGATCTTATCGAATCAAGCCTTCAAGATAAGATAATTTGGAGGAAATACTCCATGGAAATACAGAGCAAAGCTCAAGGTCAAAATACAATTGTCAAGTTTGCCTTCTCAGAAGAGCCCTTACCAGTACTAATTCCCATTAGCTCTACTAAGACAACGGCATAAGAAAAAGAAAAGGTGAACGACAACAAAATTGTAAAAGACTAAACGACAGAGACAAAAACATAAACACCATAAGCTAAACGGCTCGTCGTGCAAAGACCAGCCTCCCAGAATGACAAGCCACCCACGTCACTAATATTTGGTGCTTTATTATAGGATAAATTCCATATTTTACATCCTAATTGGACCTAATATTTTGACAAGGGAGTGATGTGCTGCAAAAGTAGAATTTGTGGGTATCAGGTTGAATCTCCCAAAATATAAGGCTTTTCTTAAAATCAAGGTGAAAAAGAGGGGAGTTCTTGTAATCTCTCTAATGAGGATCAAAGAGCAAAATTGCAGAACTATTTTAGGTGCAATTATAGGAATAAATTATGGATGATTTTATTTTGATTTTGAGATTTTCATGATTTTATTCATTTTATTTCATTTATCTGCTGTCTCATTGTGATTGTGTAATAAACCAATAAATTGGCTGTATTGTTACATAGGAACGAAAATATTCAATGGAATTTCAGAATTGTTTTGCCTCTTAATTTCCCTCTCATCTCTTTTTCTAAATTTCTTCTTCCTAATTTCTTCTCTCAATCAAATTTCCATTCTTCTTCTTCGCTCTAGTTCTTCATCACTCCCCTTTTTTTTTTTTTTTTTTTTTTCGTTCGCCAAAACTTTATCCAAGAAAACAAAAAATGTGCACACTTGGTAACGTAACTTCTTTTTTTTTTTCCTTCCAAAGAATATATAGTATGTTTGGCACTTCACTAGGAATATGTGTCTCTCAATGTTTGAATGCAAAGAAGTACTGTCATTTACGAAGTGTATTTACAATTAAATTGCCTAAAAAAAAAAAAAAAAAAAAAGGAAATGGTCTATTTGCTGTAATTTCCCTGAAAAAGAGCTTTTCGCATAGCATGTTACCAAGCCCAACAGGTCCGGAGAGACGGTGATGTAGGAACATCTGTGTGTACTTGTCGTTTTCTTTTCCTTTGTTGGCTTGTCTTTTTCATTCCTCTGTTTCAGCCTTTCTTTTTAGATCGAACTTGCTTAGCTTGTTTTTCCAAAGGCACAGACACACATTCAAAGAACTCATCCACAATTTGAATCCAATCCAAGATAATATCCTTGAAGCGCCGAAATAGGACCTGCCGTTTTCTGATTTGGGTTGATTTCCCAAACACCAAAATGAGCTTGGGTTTCGGTGTGAGGACTTTCATCGAACACCTGGTAGGGACTATTGTCTTTGGTGCTTCCAGCTAAACAACTTTCTCTCGTCGAAGGAGAAGAATGAGTCACCCAATTTGGGTTGTGGAAAGGTCGATGAATTGCTCGGGGATAGCGGTACAGCAGTGTCGAAGCTAAGATCCTCGGTCCACCATGGGCTGCCGCCGAAGCTTGGGTCCAGCTCCTCCCGTCACGAAAACGATCACTGCTCGGCTCAAGGTCGAGATTTGCAGCGCCGTACACCTGTTCTTCAGCACTCTCCGGTCAATGGCGAGCAAACCCTCCCCGTCGATTCCATTGGAGCTCTTGATCTACCAAGAAGGCCCTCACACCACGATCGTCATCATCGGAGTGGCGACTACGGCCGCTTCGTGCCATCGGAACCACGGTTAGGATCCGCAAGGTTCTGATACCACTTGACGTAGGAGTTTTTACCGAGAAGTTTGCTGAGCAAACCACCGGGAAAACTCAATTGATTCGTCACCGATTACGGAAAAATGAAATGGCGCCACAGCCGGAGAGACGAGACTCCAATCTGAATTTTTTCTATTCAATCTTCAAGTCTGCCTTCATCCTCACATTGGAGAGAGACAAATACCAAAGGCTACACTCAGCTAAACGACCACGTTTTGGTTTTCATTAATAAATGACACACTAAGTAGCCAAACAACAAGAAAAAAGAAAGGCTGAAACAGAGAAATAGAAAAGACGAGCAAACAGGGGAAAAGAAAACGACAAATAAACACAGATATTCCTACATCAAGCTCCCCATTCGACCCCGATTCATCTAGTTTAGAAACAGCAACCCCGAATGATCAGATAGTTTTGCCACGATCTAAATAACAAGACCAGATGGTACGAAAATTATATTTGAAAAGTAATTGGGAACACAAGTTTCAACATATTATAATAACAGATGTGTTTGAGGTACTCGAAGAACATAATTCTTCTTCCACATATTCATCATTCAAGAATAACAACTTCATACATCACTCACTAAGCTCTAAAAAGACAATGCTCTGAGAAGAACAACATACTAATTCTTTCGTTTTTTCTTTACATCTAAGACAACATCGAGGAAGAACCATGCCTCGGGGACCAAAACGGGTTCTGGTCTTGGAGGAAAGCTGATTCAGATCTCAGCCTACTTCCATTACTTCTGTTATGATCATCAAATAGGGTGTTATGGTTCTGAGCAAACAGATTGGGGTGAAAGTTCTCGCTATCGTCGTCGTCAAATGTCGTCCAGCGCTTCGAGTTGTTGTTGTTGTTTCGTTTTTCTTTTGCTTCATTCCTCATGTTCTCCATCTCTCCAACATGGTCCTTGAATTCCTTCTTCACCACGTCAAGAACAACATCACCATACCTATCACACCACGACCTTCAAGAACATAGAAAAACAATCAATGTTTTATACATCACTAAATCCTAACACACACACACACACACACACAACACACACACAGAACATGTTGCTTTACTTGGGAAGAAGTTCTTGAGATCGGATTTGTCGACTGGAAGCTTGGTGGAAATTGCTTGCATTTGATCATTACTGAATGATAACAAGAACAACGAAAGAAAAACTTATTTTGAAGTGGTAAAAAACATAGAAAAATATAAAAAATGTGAAAGATCAGAGAGAATATTTACGAGAACTTGAGATTGGGATTTGTGGTGCTGAGTTCTGACTGAATTCGTGAGAGCTCTTTCTTTATCTTATCCCCTAAAACCTTAAAAAAAAAAAAAAAAAAAAAACAACCAAGGTTCAGTTTTCAGCTCAGACATAAAAAACCGAGTCAAAATAGATGGACCATTTGAGAAAGAAGAACGAGATAAAAATTAAGGACTTGGTGGAAACCTTGTCAATGAAGAAATCAGATGGAGCACCATCTTTGTGAAGCTTTCTCTTAATTGACTTTGTGTCTGGCCCTTCTCCAACGGGGCTCGCCACAAGCTGGCATGAATTTGTGTAAGCCCCGGAGTCGGATTTTTCATTGAGAGGCAAAGGAGCTGTCTCATCATCCGAATCATTTTTGTTCCATTTCTTGAATCCATCTAAACCCCAATGCTTTTTCGTCGGTTTTGACGCCATTTCAACACAGTTAGGACCATACTCTGATCCGACGCCACTGCTGCCACCATGTCCACCTCTCTGGAACAGAGACTTAAAAGGTTTCCTCTTTGCCTTATCGGTGCCACCCCCGCTTTCCTTTGCCAGATCTGGCATGAAGCTTCCAGCCATGAGAATTGAGCTCGTTTCATTTTCTTTACCCTTCAAATTTCCATCCCAAATCTGGTTAGAGGAAGCAATTTTTGATGTCTCCAAATCGAATATGCTCTTCTCTTCTCTGTTTTTCCCGGGTTTGTAAGATGAAACAAATCCGAAAACAGAGGCTGCTCCTTTGATCTGCTTCATTGCCGAGCTATGCTTCAACGATTTGCTCTTTGAGTTCGAGTTCTCTTTGCTTAGCAAGCTGTTTTCGTCCTTCAAGTCAATCACGGACCATTCTTCTTCTGAATTCTCTTTTGGGTCTTTTGGTAAGGCTCCGACGATTACATCTCTGGCCTCAATCTCAGCTCCTTGAACCGCCAATCGCTGAAGCAATGGCCTCTTGGAAGAGTGGTATTCCTCCAAAGAAATGCACTTCGCGTACAGGAGCTCCTAAAAAAGTATTCATGTCAATTAGTTCCCATTTCACTATTTACAAAAAGGAAAGGAAATTTGACAAAAGAGTTACACTCAGATTCTAGTTTCAGTTAAGCACAAATCGGCAGAATTTTAAGTTCCTAGGTTCAAATCCATAAACCCATCAGAAATTTACCTCAATTACAAACTCAATCAACAAAAATTGAGAGGAAAATAAACAGAAATTCGATTTAGTTCGAGTTAAACCCAAATCACTTGAATCTGAAGTTCTCAGCTTATAAAACGTTCAAAAGCTCGAGGGAAACAAAAAGTCTTTTAACTTTAATTAAAAAAACAAAAAATCACCTGCAAGAATATTAATTTGTCTCTCAATATGACGGGTTGCTCTTGCTCTGGCGGAGAAGCGATGAGGGTCTCGAGCAAATGTGATCGGAAAGCTGAAACCTCGATCTCAGCCAAAATCCCTTCTTTGTGAAGACCCATCAAGTTCAGCATTTGGTGGAAAGAATCTTGCTGCCACTTGAGATTGTCGGACTGCAGCTTCGACAGCTTCTGTTCGGCCGCCGGCAACCGCCGCTTCTTTAAGTTGAAGGGAAGAATTGTCTTGCACAGTGAGGTTATCGAGTCATGGAGTGTAGAGTAGTATGTGGGTGTGTACGAGTATACCATCTTCGATTCTTTGGTTCTTGGTGTGAATAGCTAAATTTGTTTGAAAAAGATTGAATTTCTTCGGAGATTCCGGGTCTTTTCTGTGAACTTTTCGGATGAATTTTCGGTTTTGGTTTCTGGTGGTCTGGATTTGAATCGGAGAGAGCTTTTCACTGTCTTCGGTAAGCTTCAT
>CM046376.1:23275520-23304326 GCA_025413485.1 Ficus microcarpa
TAACTCGGGTGTAAATCCCGGTTACATTTCGTGACTACTAACTTGCAAACTTTGAACTTGAAAAACTTTACTTTTTTTAAAATCACTAAAAGAGTTAGGCAGTTAAGCCCAACTTTCTTAAAATTCTTCTAAAACTTCCTGACAGATAAAACTGCTTTTATAAAACGTCTGAGGGTCAGAAACTGCCTTTGGAACAGTCTCTATGTTCAAAACAATGTTTTTAAATCAAAAACAGTTTTTCCTAAACTGGTTCTAGAAAATTCTGTGCAGAAATTTCTTGATCCCTACGTAGTTTTCCGAAATCAGGTTGTATTTAAAAATCCCTTTGGAATCCGAAAAAGTTGTCTTCACGAAAGTTCTAGCTCTCGAAGAGTTCTAAAACTTTCGTGTTTTACAAAAATTCTAATTCTGCTTAGATCAATACCAGTTTTAATTTGAAACTCGTTGATCATAAAAACTAGGTCTGACTGGACCACTCTCGGTTTTTCGTGAAAACAGAGGCTTTTGGAACCTCATTTTGGGAAACGGTCCACGTTTTCCCCTAGAATTTTTTTGCCCATTCGGCCTCTAAGGACCTGCAATTACCTCTTTCCTGCGACTGGCCAGTGTGGAACCCGAACTGGCAGCCTTAGATAATTAAACCGGTTAACGTCCTAATTCGTGGTTTCTAACTCGACCGCCCACTGCGGGAGCTTAATGACAAAACATGTAACGTTTCTAATGTCCCGCATGTTCTAACATGCCTTCCCAACGTACCCATGCAGCCCTCTAATCCGGTTACACAAAACCATGGCTGCATGGTCCTATCTCTTAGCATACATCAACCATTCAAGTCAAACAATGCTATATCATTCAAACTAGCACCCTAATATGCATTCATACTCTTAACCACTTACTTGGGGACATATAACTTCATTCATGCATCTAGCATGCAACCTATAGTTAATCAAACATAGGCATAAAACATAAATGCACAATTTAAACCAACCACCCCTTAAGTACTAATCAAGCACAAAAATTCTAACTAATGGGCACAAAAATAAAATGAGCTTATGCTCTTACAAACTTGAACTTGAAATACATTTAAACTTTATTTTAAAAAGTTTAAATGAAGCTAAGATTGGGTTTTGGAAAATTACCTTGAAATGGGCAAGGATTGGCTTATGGTTGAACCAAAAACTCACCCCTTAGTTCTAGCTCCTAGAACCGGTTCTAGCTCACTAATTTTGGCACAAAAATTTGACCACAAATCTGCCCTTCCCTATGCACGGCTGCAACCCAAAATTGCGCCCCAAAAACTGAGAATTTTCTGCACCTTGTACCACTCAAACCCGTGGGCACCAAAGGAAGGATTTTGACTCCAAAACTCACTCCAAAACTCACCCTCTTGCTTGCTTACTCAAACCCAAAATTTTTTTCCAAAAATTGTGATTCCTCACTGCCTCCCCCTGCTACTAACCCACGGCTACAGCCATGGAATTGGCTGAAAAAAAATTTCAAACTCACCCTAAGGTTTTCTTTCACAAAAACCGAATTCTAGCCTAAGATTGGATCAAGAATTTTTTTCGTTTCTCTCCCCCTCTCACTCTCGGTTTGGGCTGCAGAAAAATGGCCAAAATAAGGCTATATTTTCTGATTTAAAATGGGGGAAAGGCACCTCTATTTATAGGCAATGTGAGACTTTTTAACTTTGCACTTTGACCCCTAAATTTTTTTAAAATTTACACAAAAGCCCCCTTGGTGGCCGGCTGTTTTGGCTTGGAAAACAAGCAAGAAAACTCTAGAACAAAACACTTGTCTTGTGTGGATTTGTTCTCAAAAAGTGATGTTGTTATAATTAAAAAAAATTATGATGTCATAAATCAATAAACTTTGTTTGGCTACTTTTTCAAAAAGCAGTGTAATTTAAACTTAACACGGATAAATTTAATACTGTGCTTTACTAATACATAGTATTAATATTTTATACTACAGTAAAAATTTTATCTGTGAAAAATCGGACTGGAAAAATTTTTTCTTATTTTCCCGAGTCCTTTTGCCCTATGCCCTAACTTAGCGTGCTTGATTTTTTTATGGTGGTTTTAGGTCTCATCTATACTATCTTACCCATAAAATTGGGTTTTCGCAGTATTTCTTCCATACTGCACGTCACAAAATTGTACAGTCATCCTGTTGACTATTCTGGTCAAACTTTGACTTTCTCGGGTCAAAGTTGACTTTTTCGGTCAAACCTTTGACCGACATAGAATCATGCAAATTTCATCATTTTTCATCCGAAAAGGCTATTTTCTAATCTAAACAATCATCCTTGAGTCTTATAAAGCTATAAGAACTCATCACGCATAATAAAGTTCTACCTTGAACTTTTTCACTGAATGCTCTCATGGCATGCATTCGAGCTTTTCAACGAGAAAACAGGAACATAGAAAAATCAGGTATTACAATGTCATTGGGACTGACTGATACCCACGAATGGGTCCCGGAAGGGACATAACTGATACCAACGTTTGAGATCCCAATGACAGTAATGAAAGTGTTTGGCCAAACCTAAAGGAAATGAATGGTAAATGATTCTGTAGTTTAAGCCCAATTTGTGCCATATCTCAAAGGTTTTCATGTTATGATTTAAATATTGATTTGGATTTCTATTTGCTGTAAGAAGATTCAAAATTCATTGAAAACTATATTTTGGATACATATTGTAGTTTAAAGGTTTTGTATTTAAGTATGTTCCGCTTACTGGGCTTTTAGTTCACTTTAAAATTTCATGGTATAGGTGAGGAAGAAAAGAATGAGGAAGCAACATAGTGGCGGGCTGAATCTCTTTTGGGAACCTGATGTCGCGGAATCGATGTACATACTAAACTAAAGTTGTTTCATGAAAAATGATTATCAAAGAACTCTCTGAGCTAAACTAGAAAAAGTTTTGTTTTCAGATAGTGCTAATAATATGAAATAGTTGTGATACCAACTTTTCATATTTTGACTAAACTTTGATGAAGAGTCTGTAAATATTTTATATTAATATCTTATCATATTATCATACAAGTATCTTGGTTTTACTATGTTTCTGTGTTATGACAGATTTTATGAATGTATGGATTAGTACATGTTCTAGTTAGGTTTAGTTAAAGGCTAAACTGGCTAGGGGGTGTTACAATATTATTTAATATAAATAGAAAAAATTACTTTCATTCTCATCTAATTTGATAAATGGGAAAAGAAAATATACAATGAATATAGGAATTAAAGACTAAAAGTCAATCCCCAAATTCCTAAATTCCATGATTGAAAAATAGAAATATTAGAATTAGATAGCTACTTTAATTTGAGATTCTAAGAATAGAATTAGGAAATATCAATAAGTAATTAGATATATATATATATATATATATATGCTTGTATACAATATATCTACACAACAAAATAATCTCACAATTTCATCAAATCATCATATAAATTTATTAATTTGACATGAACTTTGTTCTAGCACATTTATTCCTCATCAGGTCACTTGTGAAAATTAACTCAATATAACGTTAGAGTTAACGATTATAATATATGACAAGGTATGTTCGTTATACCCTTTATGACTCGTTTAGGAATAATCAATTCATGGGGTCGATGTACTTTTATCTTCAACGAATGGTCTAGATTTAGTTACGATTATAAATAAACTTTCTTTCTTTATCCATGGATTCCTTACTCATACTCATTCAATTGGAAGTATTGATCCAATTAAAAAAAATTATGTTTCGTAATTTCATAATCCAATATCCAATTTTTCAATTTATAATTGACTCTTGGACACAAATCACGAGAATGTATATTCATCACCTTACCTATGTGAATTTCTAATTTTAAATTTCTAACATTATTGTTAATTAGCATTTGGGGTGTTACAAGATGTCCCCCCAAATGGGCCCTAAATGAGATATTACGAAATTACCTTTATAATTAGGTTAAAAGGGAAAATATTTAGTATTTATGGGTAACTTTGTAATTTCACATTTAATAAGAATAACGAGTGTCACATTCACTATCAATGAGTGTCACGTTTGCTGTCAACGAGTGTCATTTTGTAGTTTCACATTTAGTACGAATAATTCATGCTATTACATTTAAAAACAAGGAAATGTCTGTCAAAAATTTAATTGAGTGAAGAAATTCACAAATATTTTAAAAGTTCAGGGGGAAAGAATGTTAAAAAAAAAAAATGAAATTGAGAAGTATTTTGTGGCAAGGCCTTAAATTCAAGGAAAAAACGGCAAAATTTGTTCCGAGATTTATGACTCTGTGAATGTATGTGTAGAACTTTAAAAATGATAGCTCAGGTAAAAATGAGTGTTGGACAAGTCGTTTAGTATATAAGTAATTTTTTGGTAAATTAGTAAATAAGTAATTTGTTCCATAGACGTTTAGAACCATAAGTTAAATAAATAGGCGTTCCATTGTTTACCAACTAGAATAGACTATTTTCCTTACTCGTGTTCTCTATTGGTTGTTATGTGTATCCCCCATTTTTGCTCTGTTTTTCATTGAAAATGCACAACTATCTTATGGAAGACAAAAAGATGGAATGATCAAAGGGAAGTCGATAGGAAATGCTAGAGCATATTGTTTTCCATTTGGCCTGCTATGCCTGGGTTGAGATATCGGTAATAAGATTGAAAAGAAAAATAAAGTGATAGAAAAGAGGATCATTGATTTGTTTTTTTTTTTTTAGTGTTTATTTGCCTATTAATTGGTGTAATGGGAAACAATCTCATTTCCTTTCTAATATTAAGAGTACATAAGTAAATTTGATATTTATTCTTTTGACATGAAATCAATACCAAAGAGGTTATAAGATTGACATTCTTTGTTTTTCATTCATTATAAAGAAATCATACTAAAAAAAATATTCTTGGTACTTATTTTAAATATATTGCATATAGTTTAATTCATATTAAATTATTGCACATGTACATTTTTTAAGATGTTAAATTTCATTTTTACTCCTAATGTTTATTCTCTCTCTCATCTCTCTTTCACACTTCTATCTCTTTCCCTTTTCTTTTCTCTCGCTCTCTTTTGTCTCTCTTTCCTCTGTCTCTTTCTCTCTCCTTATTGACTAGAGACTGCTGCGAAATCGTCGACATCATTGCAATCGCCAGAGTTCCCCAAGTGATTAGTAGTGGCCTCCCCCTAGCCCCTGTGGAATCGTTGGCCTTGAAATTGCAACGAAAGGAACCGCAAGAATTGGGATGAAATTGTGATCGCGATCACTTGTGGGTTGCTTTGTTGCTGGCAAGGTTGAGATTTGGATGAGCTACAAAGGTGGCGAGATGATGGAATGACAACTTTCTCTCTCTCCATTCTCCGATGAGTTGCGAGATGTTATTTTTTGTCATCTTTGTTGTTGTGAGATGTTTTTGAGTTTTGTTTCACAGGTTCTTCGTTAGGGGTGGGCAACTCCGTTGCACGTGTTGCTCCATTAGGTGGCTAGGGGGGCAACGGGGTAGTGACGGTGAGCAACGGGGCTACAGGTGTGAGCAACGAAACGGCGAGGGTGGGCAAAGGGTTGGGTTTGGGTTAGGGTTTTGGTGATTTGGGATTTTGCGCTTTTTTTTTTTAATGACAAATATTTTGTTTTGGAGATAAAAAAAAGGTAAAATAATTAGATTTACTAGAAAATATTATTTTTATCTTATAAATAAAAAAACTAAAAATAAAGTAAATATTTTTTATTTATACTAGTAAATCCAATGATTTATCCAATGATTCACTGATAAATCCAAGGATTTACATATTTATCAGGGTAACGACCATAGATCGTTAGTGTTGACTTCTTTTTTCAACATTAATCTATTGTAAAAAGAATGTGGAAGAATTTAATTTGAAATAATATTGTCAACTAATCGAATAATTTACTTAGAAAATTTTATTAAAACCATTAATTCTTTCAAGAACCTTATCAAAATAACCTTCTTAATTTATATATTTATTTTTAAAACCATACCATGAAATAAAAACCACACTGTAAAGAAAATCAAGTAAGTACAAATCTCATCTACATTATGAGAACTAATGTTTTTCAATGCAAATTGTTTTGAATAAACTATTTGATAGCATGTTTGATTGCATGATTTTTATGTTTTCAAGCTATTATGATATATGTCTCAGTTTCATAGCTTTGAGATTTTACGTTGAGGTATAGCATACTGCATATTCATCATAAAATAATTAATAAAATTAAGCTAAGAAAAGTTAAGGGTGTCGTACCAACCTTCCACAAGGGGAGGATCAGTTCAGTTAATTTCATTTGATATAAGCAAGTCCAATCTATGATTTCAGTGCTGTTGGGGACCTTACAAACCCTAATAAACGTTTATGCCCACAGATAAGACAAGATTAGAAAAATCATAATCAATAATAATGGATAATTCATAATTAAGCATAAACGGATCATACATGTTTTGTGAAATATTTTAATTATTTTGCGAGAATATGTTTGTACTTACTAAGTGAAAGCCCATCACAAAATTTTTAAACTGTAGCCAAGAAACCCACAGTGTAATAGATGGACTAGGTGGGCTACAAAGTGGATGTGAAGGATGGGATGTGATTACCGCCACGTAGAATTTCTGCAAATATTTTAAGTATTAAATTATACTAATTTAGTAATGTTCAAAGAAATCCAAACATATTTAAGGCACTTATTAGTAAGTAATTATTTAGTAATGACCAGTAAGTTGATATGTTGAAATGTTAGACTTGTTTTGTTTATCACAATGATATGTACATATTAATTATAAGTCATGTAAGATGTATGTATTCAAAAGAAGAAAAAAAAAATCTTTCTCAAATTTCAAGTATTAAAGCTAAGTATAGTAAGTAAGTGTGTAGTAACGGCCATGTAAATAGGGTCGTTACAATGTAACAATGGCTTATGCTCTGTTTTTAGCCTGAAATTGGACAAGCTTTTATGAGACAAAAAAAGAGAGATGAGCAAAAGGAAGCCAACAAGAAATGCTAGAGCATTGTTTTCCATTTTCCCTGCTATGCCCCGGAATGAGGATTCAGTAAGGATATTATTAAATGACAATAAATTATATACGAGAATTTCAAAATGACTAGGATTAGAGAAGTGGGAAACAACGTGAAAGTTATAGGGAAAACACGAACAATAAGCAACAGAAAATATAAAAAAGATTACACAATTTCAGGAAAAATATAGTGAAAAAAAAAAAATCATGCTCACTTGAAAGAATGAACATACAGAAAACAATAGAATCAAATACTTGGAACCGAAAACGACAATGACAAGAGTGAAATCAGAGTAACAAATTAAACGAATGACATACCGCGAACAAAAGGACAACAAAGTATTCATAAATATAAAGTTTCTAGCTCCGGAGCAACAAATTCTTTAAAAAAAATTTATGATCGTTTCAAAACGTCACTGTTAATGTCATCATCTTGATACATTTAAGAAAGAAATATGAGGGTGAATTGTCAAGAATTAAAAAAAAATCAAAAAAGAAATATACGCTTTCCATAAGAAAAAGCAGCCTCTAGAAGTTAGTGACTCTGCTACAATTAGCAAATGAAAAAAAGAAAAGTGACCATATTTCTCTCTATAACAAAATTGTAGTTACATATAACCTTGTTTTTGTAATTTGTCCTGTTCTATGTCATAAATTAATTTGTCGTTTGGGAACTTGACTACATAAATAATTTGGATGTAATTTAAATAGAGGATTGGCGAAAGAACACGAGAGGCACACCGAATCAACATGGAAATGTTTCATAATAAAATTGCAGAAACCTCACAACACAAATGACAATATTGAACAAGAGTGAACATTACACGACCAACATGAAACAAGAAGATCTTGAAGAGTTTGAAAAAGAAGAAACATGATTTATTATGACATAGAAACACACCTTTAATAGATTGACTGACCTCTACTCAAAACACCAGCTACATCAAGCTAGTTTCTTCTTCCAACTCGTCGAACTTGGCGAGCATTTCTCTTTGTTGATCTTCTTGTTCTCCAATGCACTCTAACAATGTCTGCAAGCCATTCAATTATCTTATCTGGGAGCACCATATATCCCATGGATATTCCAATTACGATTCCAGATCCAAATCCCATCAGCACAATTTTCCAACCAATTCCATCATCTTCATGCTTCGAGTTCTCTGGAGATTCTTTAGCTCCTTTATTTCCGCATGTTTCGGACAAAGGGAATCCACATAATCCCAAGTTTCCGATGTACGAATTGCTTTTGACTGTCTCAAACTGCTTGCCACACGGTATGGGTCCCACCAATTTGTTCAGAGAAAGGTTGAGGAATGCAAGTTGTGTCAAATTTGTTGCCAGTTTGTTGGGAATCTCTCTAGAAAGCTCATTTGAAGAGAGGTCTAAGCCTTCCAAGTTGGATAAATTTCGCAACGAAATTGGAATAGGACCAACTAGCTTGTTATGAGACAAATTGAGCCCTTTAAGCAATTTGAGCTTCCCAATTGACATCGAAATCTCTCCTTTAAAGTTATTCATTGATGTCTCAATGATTGTCAAGATGGTTAGTATTTTTTTCTAGTTGAATCCCTGAACCTTTCATTACCACCGTCACAGATTCTTGATAGTAGTCATTAGAGCTAATGTACTCCAAGTGGCCGGTATGTGCATCGATCATGGCAACAAAATTCTTGAAATATTTTGTCGGTAAACGACCTGCAAATTCATTGTTGGAGAGGTCCAAGATTCTCAACTTCTGAAAGGGAAATCTTATCTTGGGATTTCCTATCGAACCAGAGAATCTATTTGTCCCTCTGCTATTTAATTGCTTAACTAAATTCAGAAACTGACATATTTTAACTAGTTTGAAAAACACGTGCCTTAAAAACAAAAAAATAATTTTCCCTTAAAAAGAGAAGTTTTTTTTTGTTGAGTTGGCATAAATTACCTCTGGAATTTGGCCAGTGAAATTGTTGTATAAAAGATCCAAAGGGAGTCTATTGAGGTTCAAAGAGGACCATGGAATCTGACCTCCAAAATAATTAAATGAAAGGTCCAAGGAAATGATATGTGTGAGGTTATCAAGAGGTGTGGTATATGACCCAACAAAGTGGCAACCTCTTAGAGACAAATGAGACAAGGACCTTGCATTTTTAAGTAAATGAGTGTCAACGCAGAATCCAGTGTGAGAGAGATCCAATTCCCGAAGTGAATTGCTCCAATTAGACTTTGGAAAAGATCTAGAAAGTGCATATAATTCAATGACAAATAAAGTACCTGGAGTTTTGGCCACTGAAAAATGTTCTCTGGAAACTTCCCATGCAACTCAGACGAGCGGAGACCAAGAGTTGTCAAAGGAGACGACAAGTTCATCAAGGAGAGAAGTGGCACAAGAGACATGTCAACGCCACACAATTGGAGTTCTCTTAGCTTTTTTAAGTTGTGAGCGAGTGCTTTTGCGGTAGCCAGCCCTATACGGATGTTGTTTTCTCAATCGTATGCACCAAAGTTAGAAGTTAACCAATTTGGAGAGATGGGAGATTTGCAGAGGGAAATTGCTGCTAAAGTTGGAATAGGCTAGCGCAAGGTGGGTCATGTTCTTGAATTGACCAAACTCCAGTATGATAGGGGAGCCACGGAAGTCGTTGAAAGAAAGGTCTAGCCTTTGGAGATGGCGACAGAAGAAAAGGCTGCTGTTGGAGCTAATAATGCCCTGAATCCAGCTACAGCTGAGGTTGAGGCCCACGACATACCCAATAACTCCGTCGTACATGATTCCATCCCAAGTGCAACATTTCTTTTCATCATTTCTTACTAAATCATTGGAGAATTGTTTGGTTTATTGAACCAATTAATTTCTGAAAAAAAAGTTCTCTTCTTCTTTTCTTATTTTTATTTTTATTTTTATTTTTATTTTTGCATTTAATGTCACTTGTATGTGCTTGTAGAACCCATGCATGCACGTGAATGGTAATTCAGAACTTTTGGTTGAGACTTCTAGAGTTGACTGTTTTGGTATTTCTTTAGGAATATACACAAGAATTGCAAGCGTTAAGTAGCTTTTTAAATTAAAAATGATTTGGTCATGGTGTTCTTATGAGTAAGAAGTTTAAATATTGTGATTGTAGTTGTGGGTCTTCTTTATGACTGTTGAAGCTAACGTGCATAAGCACTCGGATGCAAAAACTCGAACTTTTAAAGTTATTTGTCAATTGGGTATTTGCACGGTTTTGGGATGTGTAATTGGTTTGCGACCAAATTCTTCGTTTTTGGATCTATTTTAAAGTAGCATTTTTGTCTTAAAAAATGATTTAGTAATGGTGTTCTTATGAGTATGGAAGTTTAAGTGTTGTGATTGTAGTTTCTGGGTCTTCTCTATGACTGTTGAAGACAGCGTGCATATACACTCCGATAGTAAAAATGGTACGGAATACTGTTCACTAGTAACAGCTGGGTTGGGAAAAAAATAACTCAGACTTAAAATAAGTCTAGGATGACGCCACTAACGATTCCCACGCGTTAGATAAATCAAAAACTCGCCACTCTAGGAATCCACCTAAGAGATAAGAGTTCACAATTCACACAAGAACTGAATTTTCTCATTCAACAAAAACTTCTGAATACAGCTCTGTCCAGCCCCTTTTTGGACGAATTTTACATCCTAAATTGATTAAATTCAGTTACAAACACCACCATAATTACATACTTAAAACCAAGAAAACTTCCCCACCATAACTACTCTGAAAACCATCCATATTCCCACAACTACAGCCCTTTACTTCAGCCACCAAAAACTGAACAAATTCCCTTCATAACAGCCCAATGCCTAAATTAACACAATTAAAACCAACTTGAAGTTTAGTAAATACTAGAATAAAACTGAAAATAAATACTCAGAAATCAGCAATTAAAGTTGAGCTTGACAGCCAAACTTGTGAGCCAGGACTCAAGCCATGAAAGCCATGCACACTTGCCAAAAACGTGTTGCTCGAGCTTGAAACATTGTCTTGATCTGCATCATGCTCCCCGGGTTGGAAAGGACTCGCCCTCGAGTCCAAGTCTTCATCTTCGACGTAATGAGACAAGTCAGCTACGTTGAAGGTTGCCGAAACGCCATAATTCCCCGGTAAATCAACCTTATAAGCATTGTCATTCACCTTTTCAATGATTCTGAAGGGGCCATCAGCTCGTGCTTGAAGTTTTGGAAATTTACGATTCGGAAAACGTTCTCTTAATAGATGAATCCACACCAAATCACCAACTTGATAATCCACACGTTTTCGATGCTTGTTTGCACGTTGAGCATACCTCTCCGTGTGTTTGACAATGGTGTCACGCACTTGCTCATGAAGCTTCTTGATATACTTGGCTCTTTCATCCGCTTCTCCACTAAAGTTAGCATCTGTCTTAAGTGGAACAAGATCCAAAGGAGTGATCGGATTCTTTCCATAGACGATTTCAAATGGAGAACACCCGGTTGTTTGGCTAATAGACCGATTGTATGCAAACTCAGCTTGGGGAAGAAGCAAATCCCATGCCTTCAAATTCTTCTTGATTAGCGCCCGAATTAAAACTCCAAGAGAACGGTTAACCACTTCAGTTTGTCCATCGGTTTGGGGATGGTGGGAAGTACTAAATTGTAGTCTAGTACCCATTTTCCGCCATAAAGTCCTCCAAAAATGACTAAGGAATTTTGCATCACGAACCAAAGTAATAGTCTTAGGCACACCATGTAACTTGACAATCTCACCAAAATACAAATCTGCCACATGTGTTGCATCCATTGTCTTCGTGCAAGGAACAAAATGAGCCATCCTTGAGAAGCGGTCAACGACTACCATTATTGAATCCTTCCCACGTTGAGTCCGAGGAAAACCAAGTACGAAATCCATGCTAACATCTTCCCAAGGAGCCGTGGGAATAGGCAAAGGTATATATAAACCAGCATTGCTCCCATGCGTCTTAGCTCTTCTACAAATCTCACAACGTTCCACGATTTTCCCTACATCCTTCACTAAATTTGGCCAATAGAAATTTTCTCTCACCAAGGCCAATGTTTTGTCACGACCAAAATGACCAGCCAATCCACCACCATGAGCCCCCGAATAATCGCTTCACGCAATGAACCTTGTGGCACGCAAAGTTGAGTTCCCTTGTACAAGAACCCTTCTTGAATAACAAACTCTTTGTACCCCCCTTGTAAACAAAGACTCCATACTTTATCAAAATCAGGATCATCCTCATACATGGCTTTAACAACTTCGAAACCAAGCACTTTGGCATGGATGGTACTCAACAAAAAATGCCTCCTACTCAACGCGTCCGCAACAACATTGGATTTTCCAGACTTGTGCTTGATAATGAAATTGAAGGACTGAAGGAACTCCACCCACTTGGCATGTCTAGAATTAAGTTTCTGTTGAGCACTTAAGAATTTAAGCGCCTCATGATCTGAAAAAAGAACAAACTCATTAGGTAATAAGTAGTGACTCCAATGCCTTAGAGCCCTCACGATCGCATAGAACTCCTTGTCATAAGTGGAATACTTCCTCCTTGCGTCATTGAGCTTTTCACTAAAAAAGGCAATTGGCTTTCCTTCTTGGCTCAAAACAGCTCCAATTCCAATTCCGGATGCATCGCACTCCACTTGAAACACGCTAGCAAAATTCGGCAATGCCAATATGGGTGCCGCCATCAGTTTTTGCTTGATGTTGTCGAAACTTGTTTGGGCCTCCGCATTCCATGAGAACTTTCCTCCCTTTAGGCACTCGGTGATAGGAGCCACCAAGGTGCTAAAGTTTCTGATAAAACGACGGTAAAAAGACGCCATCCCATGAAAACTTCTGACATCAAACAAAGTCTGTGGAACGGGCCAAGTAGCAATAGCCTCTACCTTGCTTTCATCAACCTTGATGCCGTTTTTGGTGACAACATAGCCAAGAAAAACCACAGTTTCCGTCACAAAACAACACTTCTTGAGATTGACATAGAGGTGCTGTTCTTTTAAAACATCAAATACTTGTCGGAGGTGCACCAAGTGCTCATGCAAATCACGGCTATAAACTAAGATGTCATCAAAGTAAACCACAATGAATTTACCCAAATATGGCTTGAAAATGTGTGTCATGAGTCTCATAAATGTGCTAGGTGCATTTGACAAACCAAAGGGCATCACTAACCATTCATAGAGCCCGCGACTGGTTCTGAAAGCCGTCTTCCACTCATCTCCAGGTTGCATGCGGATTTGGTGATATCCACTACGCAAATCAATCTTTGAAAATGTTGTAGCGCCATGGAGTTGATCCAACAGATCATCAAGTCTAGGAATGGGAAACCGGTACTTGATGGTAATTTTGTTGATGGCACGACTATCTACACACATTCTCCAACTACCGTCCTTCTTGGGAACCAATAAAGCTGGCACTGCACATGGGCTGAGACTCTCTCTAATAAACCCTTTCGCAAGCAATTCCTCCACTTGACGCTGCAACTCCTCTTGTTGGCTAGGATTAATCCTATAGGCAGCTTTGTTCGGTAAAGTTGATCCCGGGACTAAATCGATTCGGTGTTGGATTCCTCTAACAGGTGGTAACCCACTAGGAATTTCCTCTGGCATGAGATCTTCATATTCTGTCAGGAGAGGTTTGATGATGTCGGGTAGATTGGTTTTGCCTTCAGCCTCCTCCTCTGCCACTAGAATCATTACAGGTTCATTCTTCAAAAGAGCTTCCGAAATTTGTGCACCCGTTAAGAAAACTTGGCCACCCTCCTTCTTTCCTTTGCTGCTAAGTTGCGGATTCATTGGGTTCAAAATGATCTTCTTTCCATCTTTGATGAAGGAATAGGTGTTTTTAAAACCATCATGCATCACTCTCCTATCAAATAACCAGGGCCGTCCCAATAGAAGATGGCATGCGTCCATAGGCACAACATCACACCAGAGTTCATCTTGATATGATTTCCCTATAGAAAAGGAAACCAAACACCTTTTGGACACCGATACTCCATTTCCATTCTTGAACCACTGAATCTTGTACGGCTTCGGATGAGGCTCGGTTGATAAGCTCAATTTGGTTACCATCTCTTCGGACACAACATTCGTGCAACTCCCGCCATCAATAATAAGGTTACACACTCGGCCATGAGATGTGCAACGGGTTTGAAATATGTTCTCTCGCAGCCAGTGCTCTTCTTGACAAGGACTTGCATTCAAGAGTCGCCTAATGACCAGAACCTCTCCTTCGTCACCATACTCTTCATGTTCTTCAAGATCTCCTTCTTCTTCTTGGTCTTCTTCTTCAACCACATTATCGCCAATGATGGTAAAGGTACGTTTGTTGGGACACTCCGAGGCAATGTGTCCATAACCATGGCACTTGAAACATTTCTTGGTAGCATTGGGATTGACGACGGGTTTTGGATTTCGTGTCTCCGGCTTGGTGTTGGATGACAACGCCTTGGTTGACGCCGCATAAGAGGATGAGCTAGGGTTTCCCTTGTTTGCCAAACTAGGGTTGCCCACAGATTTATTTGGAAATCTCCTTGACTCCTTTTTTTGCTGCTCCACGTTCAAAGCCAATTTTCGAACATCGTTGAAAGTCAAATATGGCTGTAATTTGATTACATCAGAAATCTCCTTCTTGAGTCCGCCCAAATACTGTGCAATAGTTCGCTCCTCGGGTTCTACGACGTCGCACTTGAGCATAAGATACTCGAATTCTCTGGTGTAGTCAGCCACAGACAACTCAAATTGTCGGAAATTGTGAAACTTTACATAGTTGTCTTGCTTGTAGTTGTCCGAAATGAATCTTTTTCTGAGTTCCCGCTTCATCTTCTCCCATGTTCGAATGGGCCTCCGTCCATCACGTTCTCTTTCTCGCCGGAGATTTTCCCACCAAAGGGACGCATACTTCTTTAGTTTAATGGCAACCAACTTGACTCGCTTTTCATCAAAATAATCCTTGAATTCAAAGATCCTTTCCACAGTGTACAGCCAATCGAGGAATGCATCGTCTTGTGATTGTCCGTCATATTCAGGTACATCCACCCTCACATCACCATCGCGGCTTCTACGGTGAATTCGACGTCTTGGGTAAGCATAGGAGTCGTCGCTTGAATCATCTTCATTGTGGAATGGATTGATGTCTTCATCCTCTTCATCTGCACGGCGCCTACCATGCCTTGGCGGATCTTGTCTCTCGAACCGTTCAAGGTGTTGTTGAAGCTGCTGTATTGTTCTTCGCATTTCCTCCATCTCGAGATGTTGATTTCTTTCTTCCACCTGTTCATCTTCCTCAACAAGTTGCCTTCGAAGAGCTTGTCTCTTCATGTTTCTTCAACCTGTCTCTGATACCAAAATGGTACGGAATACTGTTCACTAGTAACGGCTGGGTTGGGAAAAAAATAACTTAGACTTAAAATAAGTCTAGGATGACGCCACTAACGATTCCCACGCGTTAGATAAGTCAAAAACTCGCCACTCTAGGAATCTACCTAAGAGATAAGAGTTCACAATTCACACAAGAACTGAATTTTCTCATTCAACAAAAACTTCTGAATACAGCTCTGTCCAGCCCCTTTTTGGACGAATTTTACATCCTAAATTGATTAAATTCAGTTACAAACACCACCATAATTACATACTTAAAACCAAGAAAACTTCCCCACCATAACTACTTTGAAAACCATCCATATTCCCACAACTACAGCCCTTTACTTCAGCCACCAAAAACTGAACAAATTCCCTTCATAACAGCCCAATGCCTAAATTAACACAATTAAAACCAACTTGAAGTTTAGTAAATACTAGAATAAAACTGAAAATAAATACTCAGAAATCAGCAATTAAAGTTGAGCTTGACAGCCAAACTTGTGAGCCAGGACTCAAGCCATGAAAGCCATGCACACTTGCCAAAAACGTGTTGCTCGAGCTTAAAACATTGTCTTGATCTGCATCAAAAAACACGAACTTTTTAAGTGTTTTCCAATTCGTCATTTGCACGCTTATGCAATGTGGTATGGGTTTGTGTTTTCATTGCGGATTTTGAATTTGTGCCTTTAGATTTCTTTCCTTAACCCTTCTCTGTTTTTTAAGGACCAAATTCTTCAGTTTTGGATTTGGTTGGAGTGTTTTTGAATCGGGAATTAATTTTATGCAGGTTTTCGACCTAGCAGATGTAAAAAATTTAACAGAAGAAAATTTCCTTCCAATATAATAGGAGTTCCATTATAACAGAAAATTTTACCCCTAAAAAAATGGTTATCATTATGGTACCATGTTGTTTTCGGCCTTTTCAGATTGGTAACTTTGTATTTTCAAATCCAATTCAAACAAAAATTATATAATAAAAATATTATATATGATACAGTACGTTATTTTTTTAGGACATTGACTGTAAATGTTTTGCCCATACAGCCGAAACAGGTTATTAAAGTGGGGGAAGAAAAAAGGTAAAAAAAAAGGAAAGGAAAAGAAAAAAAATTAAGCGTAATTTTTGAATTTTTTTTATGCACTCAATATTTTAATGAAATTTCATTCGTGTCCTAATTTATAAAGAATAATTATAATTAACTTTTCTCCTACTTTCAAAAAAAATTTATAACTTTTCTCCTATTCACTGATGTTGTTCTGTCCTAATTTTACAGGACAAATTGCATAACCACATATTTTTTTAATTAGTGCCCCCATTTAAAATATATATATAGATTTGCCAGCTGAGTATCACGTACGACAATATTTGTGGCGGTTGAATAAACTTGTCACAAAATACTCAAAATACAAAATTTTCCAACCCAACATTCACATTGCACACCCGAAATTTATGCATAAGATGGTATGAAAAAGAAGAAGTAAATGAATACTGAAATTCTCATTTCTGTGCGAGGTTTGGTTGGATTGCCTTGCACGAAGGGCTGGTCAGTGCTGTAAACCCAAAACTCTTCATAGAAATGAGAAAAAGGACTAAGAGTGGTGCCACTGTAACGATTCTGAGCAAGTTGGTCATAAGGCTTATGCAGTTGAAAGTTGTTTGGCGAGCTAGATTCACCGCCCTCAATCCATCGGTTGGAACGGCCATTGTCATGTGTTGGCCATTGTTTTTGAAGAAGCTCAAATAAACCACCAAGATTAGAAAGCTTTAGCAGAAATTTTTATCCTTTTTTTTTATTTTAGAGTCTTCGTGATACAGATATGGAAGCTTATTGTGGTACGTACTTTTAACTATTTATATAAGTTCAAAATGAGTTGAAGATAAGGAAGAGAAGACCTCCACAAAGTTGCACTAGATAAAATTTGACAATATCATCTTCTTCTACAGGTGGGATTTTGCCGCCTAACTTTAAGAAGTCCATACCTACACGTCACTTACAGTTTCGGTTTATGGGGAAAAGAAGTACTTTTCTTAGGGCCTGTTTGGTACATAGGATTAAGGGGAGGATGTTTCAGGGAGGTTGGTGGGGGGTTCGCCGGTTTTTTTTTTTTTTTTTTAATTTATTTCTTTCATTTTTTTACTTTTTTTTTTGTATATAATATTATAAACTAAGGTATTGAGTAATATTTCAATACACAAGTAATATTTCAGCCATTGAAATCAATCGAATAGTCTATAAAATAGGCTTTATCGGTTGGGTATATAAAATGAGATCTACCAGAGCTTTTTGTGATTATAAGTAAGATACGACTTTTTTTTTTCTTTTTTTGGTAAATAAAAAGCAAGATACGACTTATGAATGAAAAGTTCATGTAAATGTACTGGGCTACCAAAAAAAAATAAATACATGTATATGTTTGCTTAATGATCAATTATTAATTTGTTTTTTAAGGAGACGTTTATTTATTTATTCTTTTATATAGGACTTAGAATCTATCTTATTAGCGAGCAATTGTATAAAAATCACAATCCTAAGCCGACCAAGCTTTTTTTTTTTTTTTTTTAAATTTAATTTAATTTATTTATTTATTTTTGTGGTATTCACACAATCAAGCTCTATAGCTTAGTCTATAGGAAAGAGCAGCCATCTCGGAAAGTATGATTTCTACTATTGTTTTCGTAAACAATGTCCTTGTTGTGTTTTTTGAACGGATTTTAGACGATGATTCATCTAAAAACATCGTTTATTATCATTATGGTAATACTGATTAGAGAAATTAATGAGGACTAATAAGAAGTTAAGTCGGTTTATGAATCAATAATTCTTTGACTCATTCAAGTTCAATACTTTTATTCTTTTCCACAATTACACATTAAAAGAATTAGCTAGGTCCCGCGGTTTTGACTGATATTGATAGAGAAATGCAGGAAAGAGACGTAATATTATGGTGACAGATTTTGCAATATATACACTATACAGCTACATATATGTATATACGTTACATAAATATTTCGTCTAATTCACACCAAGCGTACTTACTTTTCTCCTAGCAATTGTTTGCGATTTCATTGCATGCAATGTATGCTGGGACGGAGCCTGAATTTTAGTTCAATTGGGAGACTATTGAGAAAAAGGTCACATTTAAGAAAAAAAGTAATACAGCTAGAAAATAGGATGAGAAAGGAATTAGATGCGATCAAAGAAATAACCAAAAAAAAAAAAACAGTAATAATAATAGGGTGAGAAAGGGCACAAAAACAAATAATAACCTATTATTTCTTTCATAGTGTCAAGAACATAGTGCAAAAGCGCGTTTTCAACTTCGCAGTGGGTGGTTCCTTTTCTTTGTCTGTCATTTTCTTTCTGCTGGCTGAAAAATGCTAAATCAAGAGTCAATGAATTTTAGTCTTCTAATATAATTTCAACTCCTCTACCGCCTAACTTGATATGTTAATTGAAAATATATATCTAGTTTCAATATCATACCACATCAACTAAAAAGTCATATTAATTAAATTTATCATAACATTATAATAGGAACAAAACTAATGGAAAATTTGAGCCAAATCCCTCTAATATATGGTTGCAGTGATGAATTAGTCACAATATTATTATGTAAGTGGGGACACATGTTCCCGCTTAATTTTTAAAATTTTAATTTTGTTTTTTAAAATTTTAATTCTATCCTAATTTTACAGGAAAAATTATGCTTTTCTTGTAAAACAAAAAAACAAAAAAAAAGTTATTGTATCCCTATATTACAAGAAAAATTCTGATTGCGTTTGCATTTAATAAATAAAATATGTAAAAATGTCTTCATTCAATATATATATATATATATATATATATTTTTCATTATGTCCTAATTGGAAAGAATTATGACCCCATGATTGTATGGTTGTGAGCTTATAGAATGAGAGCTTGGGTTAAAAAAGTGCATCGGAAAGTCAATTGGCAAAATAACTTCAACAGCTTTTTTATTTTGTTAAATAGTCTTCCAAAAAATTTTATTAGCAAAATGACTTCGAACAATCAGGAATGACGGCAGTTGTTCCTAAGTTAAAATAAAACAAGGTTATTTTGCTAATTTTAATTTTTGAGGTTATTATTTTGGTAAATATTCTGTCGGAAGAAGCACTTTTGTAAATACGTAATTTGTTCAAAAAAAAAAAATTCAGAATCAGAAGTTATGCACAGGAACTCGAAGGGGGGAGGGGGGTGGTGCGGTGTGGTGTGGGGACGAGAAAAGAAAAGAAAAGGAAGATGCTTCATCGTTTCTCTACAAGAGTAGACTCATTTGTTGGTTGTTAGGCATCCCCTGTTTTTGCTCTGTTTTTCATTGAAAATACCCAAAGCTCTTGTATGAGACAAATAGATAGTTTTCCATTTACTCCGCTATGCCCGAATTGAGGCTTTGGTAATAGGATTGGAAATGAAAGTAAAGTAATAAGAAAGATGATTATTGATTTCTTTCTAGTGTAAGAATTTACACTCTCTATTTTCATTATTTATTTTAGGTGTAGCCGCTAAATTCTAATTCATCATTTTGTAAGGATGGTCACGAATCTGATTTGACGGATTAGGCCTTAATACAGTCCAATCCAACCTATAACATCAGATTACGCGATATTGAATTTACAAATTTAATCCGTAGACTTTAGAAACTAAAATTAATATACTAAACCATAAAATAGTTTAATAAAATAACAATATAGCGATTTAACATTAAAAACAAAAAATTAACAATAAAAAGGCTATGCTCTTCATGCAGCTCAAAGTGGGAACGGTTTAAAATCATAAAACTTTCAGAAAAATAATCTTAGAGTTGGACTTTCAACGTGATTTTTTTAATCTGATTAAAAAACTTTCATCAAAGATTCTTTTGAAACTTCGTAACGAATTTTTGGTTTTTGTTTCTTTTTCTTATTTTGTTGTTATGTGTTTTTTTATTCTTATTTTCTTTGTAATTTTTGGAATATTTTAAAGTTTTTTTAATTTGGTTAAAAAGGATTTCACCTAAACACTTTTTTTTTTTTTTTTAGTTCCTATTAAGAAGTTTCGGTTAGTGTTTTTTAAAATTTTCGTATTA
Source organism: Ficus microcarpa (assembly GCA_025413485.1). Classification (NCBI taxonomy): domain Eukaryota; kingdom Viridiplantae; phylum Streptophyta; class Magnoliopsida; order Rosales; family Moraceae; genus Ficus; species Ficus microcarpa. The sequence continues at coordinate 23,295,987 of CM046376.1, forward strand.
TGATTTTTTGTTTCTTTTTATATTTTCGTCATTGTGCACTTTTTGTTTAAAGTTTATTTCTTTTATTAATTTGGTTAAAAAAGATTTCGTCTAAATTTTTTTGGAATTTTGTTAAGAAATTTTTTAAAAAGTTTCGTACGGAGTTTTGGTTTTTTTGTTTCTTTTTCTTGTTTTGTCATTCTATGCTTTTTCAATTTTTTATCTTTCTTATATCTTTTAGACAATATATTATTTACACACGCTCCTAGTAAAATTATATAAGAGCAAAAGAAAAACAAAAAAATGATCAAAGATAAAACAAACGAAATGCTTGAAAAGTAATTAAGCGAAAGTATAATATAAAAAGTAACTAGAAAGGAAAAAACTAACTTGAATGGAAAAAAGAGTAATTAGAAAAGAAAAAATAGTTATAAAAGGATGAGAAGCAAAAGGATGTTTAAATAAAAGTAAATTTGTTAAAAAATAACATTTTAAAGGCAATATTTGTTAAAAAATAATATTACAAAAGAAAAAATAATTATAAAAGTCTATTTAAGAACATACAATATTTTAAAGGCAATAATAAAAAAGTTAAATAAATGAGGAAATATATAATTGAAAAAGATTATTCCATAATAGGGAACGGAAAACATATGATCATAAAAAACAAAAGCAAAATTAAAACTAAAACAAAATTTAAAAAAGAAAACTCGAAATGATAAAAGCTAGAGGGGGGAGGGACACAAAAACAAAAGCACTGTGCAAAGAAACGATTAAAAAATTAGCTATAATGAATAGAAATGGTAAATATAAGGAAAAAAGTGTAGATAATTTCGAAAAAAAATTACATAAGGACAAATTAATATATACTATTCAAAGAAAAATCAAGAAACGACCAAAATAAAAAGGATAAAATATTTTAAAAGCAACCAAACGAAATTATTTATATATAAAAAAAAAAACACTAAGGTATATATGTGATAATAAAAGGAAATAAGAGTATATTTGCTATTTGCAAAATGAAAAATTTAATATAAACGTCGAGTATATTCAACAACATATTTATTTCTATCATCAATAACAAAAGTGAAAATAGGTTTTTATTTTTTTTAATTTTTTTTAATTTTAAGAGTTGGACTTTCAATGTGATTTTTTTTAACTGATTAAAAAGTTTTTCATCCAAGATTCTTTTGGAGTTTCGTAACGAATTTCGGGATCTTGTTTCTTTTTCTAATTTTGTTGTTATGTGTTTATTTATTCTTATTTTCTTTTTAATTTTGGAGTATTTTTTGGATTTTATTTTGTTTTTTTAATTAGGTTTAGAAGGATTTCGTCTAAACTTTTTTTTTTTTTTTTTGGAGTTTCTGTTAGAAGTTTTGGTAAAATTTTTTTTTAAATTTTCGTATGGAGTTATTATTATTATTGTTGTTTCTTTTTATATTTTTGCCATTGTGTACTTTTTTTTTTTTTTTTAAATGTTCTCTCTTTTAAACTCTTCTATCTTTTATTAATTTGGTTAAACAAGGCTTTAACTAAATTTTTTTGGAATTTTTTTTATGACCTTTTTTTAAAGTTTCGTATGCAGTTTTGGTTTTTTGTTTCTTTTTCTTATTTTGTCATTCTATGTTTTTTTTTGGTTTTTTATCATTCTTATATTTTTTAGACAATATATTATTCACAGACGCTCCTAGTAAAATTATATAAGAACAAAAGTAAAACAACAAAATGATCAAAGATAAAAAAAACAAACGAAATGCTTGAAAAGTAACTAAGCGAAAGTATTAATATAAAAAGTAAGTAGAAAGGAAAAAACTAACATTCAAAAAATTAAAAAAGAGAGGAAAAAACTAACTAGAAGGGAAAAAAGAGTAATTAGAAAAGAAAAAATAGTTATAAAAGGATCAGAAGCAAAAGGATGTTTAAAGAAAAGTAAATTTGTTAAAAAATAATATTACAAAAGAAAATATAATTACTAAAGTCACATTTAAGAACATACAATATTTTAAAGGCGATAAGATAAAATTTCAAAAATAAGAATATATGTAATTGAAAAGGATTATTCCATAATAGGGAACGGAAAACTGCCATCAACTACGCTGGCATGTATTTCCTACAGCACAAACAAAACTTTTTAAAATCTGGGGCAAGGAATAAGATACACCAACAATAAGACAGAGATAGTAAAGCAATAATTACGCATGAATGCATGGCTATTTATGATGCATGTATATGTACATTATACCTTAGCATTCACAGATAAGATATACAGTTATATAATCATCAGTACCAGTTAAAAAAATGAAAAAGATTACAACAAGCTTCCTTTCCGTCATGGTTGCTAACATCATTCTCAGAGAATCAAAAATCATCAATATCTAGCAGTTTCTTCTTCCTGCAACTTTTTTTTTCTCCCAACAAAAACCGACACACAAAAAAACTATTTGCCACAAAGCTTATACTCCCATTAAGGAGTTCACACAAATTCTTATAAATAAAAAGGGATAAATAATCGGAACCTTTAGTTCAAATGCAAAGAAAACACACACAACTTATACTTCTGCTAAGGAGTTCACAAGAATTGGAAGAAATAATAAGAGAAACAATTCACATTATTTAATCCAACATGCACGATGAAGGATTAAACAATTAGTTACTCTTGCTACAAAACAAAAAAACAAGACACAAAAACTATTTGCCACAGAGCTACCCCCATTAAGGACTTCACACAAATTCTAAGAAATTAAACGGGATAAATAATCGGAATCCCTTAGTTCAAATACAAAGAAAACACACACAACTTATACTCCTGCTAAGGAGTTCACATGAACTATAAGAAATAAAAAGAGAAACAATTTATGTTATTTAATCCAACACGCACGATGAAGGATTAAACAATTAGTTACTCTTGCTGCAAAACAAAAAACGAGACACAAAAACAGAAAAAAGAAAAAAAAGAAAAAAAAAAAAACTATTTGCCACAAAGCTTATACTCCCATTAAGGAGTTCACACAAATTCTAGGAAATAAAACGTGATAAATAATCGGAATCCCACAATTCAAAAGCAAAGAAAACACACATAACTTATACTCATGCTAAGGAGTTCACATGAATTATAAGAAATAATGAGAGAAAAAATTCACATTATTTAATCCAACACGCACGGTGAAGAATTAAACAATTGGTTACTCTTGCTGCAAAACAAAAAATGAGACACAAAAAAAAATATTTGCCACAAAGCTTATACTCCCATTAAGGAGTTCACACAAATTTTAAGAAATAAAACGGGATAAATAATCGGAATCCCTTAGTTCAAATACAAAGAAAACACAAACAACTTATACTCCTGCTAAGGAGTTCACATGAATTGTAAGAAATAAAAAGAGAAACAATTCACATTATTTAATCAAACACGCACGATGAAGGATTAAACAATTAGTTACTCTTGCCGCAAAACAAAAAACGAGACAGAAAAAAACTATTTGCCACAAAGTTATACTCCAATTAAGGATTTCACACAAATTCTACGAAATAAAACGAGATAAATATTTAGAATCCCTTAGTTCAAATACAAAGAAAACACATAACTTATACTCTTGCTAAGGAGTTCAAATGAATTGTAAGAAACAAAAAAGAAACAATTCACATTATTTAATCCAACACGCACGATGAAGGATTAACAATTAGTTACTCTTATAGCAAAACAAAACGAGACACAAAAAAAAAAAAAAAAAAAACTATTTGCCACAAAACTTATACTCCCATTAAGGAGTTCACACAAATTCTAAAAAATAAAAAGGGATAAATAATCAGAATCCTTTAGTTGAAACGCAAAGAAAACACAGACAACTTATACTCCTACTAAGGAGTTCACATGAATTGTGAGAAATAAGAAGAGAAACAATTCACGTTACTTAATCAAACATGCGCGGTGAAGGATTAAACAAATTAGTTGCTCTTGTTGCAAAACAAAAAACGAGACACAAAAAAATTATTTGCCACAAAGTTTATACTCCCATTAAGAAGTTCACACAAATTCTAAGAAATAAAACGGGAAAAATAATTAGATTCCCTTAGTTCAAATGCAAAGAAAACACACACAACTTATACTCCTGCTAAGGAGTTCACATGAATTGTAAGAAATAAAAAGAGAAACAATTCACATTATTTAATCCAACACCTAAGATGAAGGATTAACAATTAGTTCCTCTTGCCACAAAACAAAAAATGGGACCAAAAAAAAAAAACTTTTTGCCACAAAGCTTTTACTCCCATGAAGGAGTTCACACAAATTCTAAGAAATAAAAAGGGATAAATGATCGGAATCACTTAGTTCAAATACAAAGAAAACACACATAACTTATACTCCTGCCAAGGAGTTCACATGAATTGTAAGAAACAAAAAAGAGACAAACAAGTGACATTTCTTAATCCAACACGCACGGTGAAGGATTAACAATTAGTTGCTCTTGCTGCAAAACAAATGTTACACAAATAATATATACATATACATATATATTATCAGTGTTACTAACTACTCCTAGAGTGCTATTCTACTACTAATACTACTAGTGCTACTTATAACAACTATCAGTACCACTATAGCAACTAGCTACAACTACTACTGCTCCTACTACTACGCCACTGCTACAACTACTACTAATACTATTGTAATTACTATTAATGTTACAACTACTACTACCACGAATATTACTACTATTGTTACTGCTACTCTTTCTACAATTGCTACTGCTACTATTACTAATGCTACTACATACTAATACTATTTCTACTTACTACTACTGGTTAATACTAATACCACTACACTTCTACTGTCAGTACTACTAATAACACTTCTACTGTCAGTATTAATTGCAACTGCTATTAATACTAACACTGACACTAATACCAATGCTACTGCTACTAAAAAAAAAAAAAACCAAATGGAATGAGATTAAAAGGGAAAAGATTAGTTACCAATATGAATGTTTGACTGTCTAGCTCTAGAGATAATACTGAATTGTTGAAGATTCTGCTGAAATCACAAAATGGATAAAATTATGCTAAATTGAGTAATTAAAGAAGCAAAAATTTGTTGGAGGAAAAAAAAGTTTGTCTTGTAGGATTACATGTCTAAAATTGAGTCTATAGCACCAACAATGTATGTAAACTCTTCATCTTGCAAATGACAAATAGGCACCAATTTGTTGTGGTACTGGGTGACACTCAACTCAAAACTACACAACTAGAAAATAACAGGAGGAAAAAGATAAATAAATTAGCTGGAATAAGCCCAAGAAATAACAAGTTATTCCAAAAAAAAAAAGAAAAAAGAGTAAAAGAGTAAAAGATTAAATAAGTTTCAAACAAAACTACTCACAAAATGCAGCTTTTGAGGATAATTAAAAATCAGTAATTCAACAATTTCACATTGTGTGGCACTTCAAATAGAAAAGGCTGAAAAATGAATAGGTCAAAAGAGAATGAGCTAGTTTGGCGTTGGAAAAGATGCAGCGCCAGGTAGAGTTTAGGTACCTCTGTGGAAGGATATTGATGAGTGACTGATTTCAAAGATGGTTTTCATGGGAAGGTGGTTTTGCCAACAAGATCTAATGGGAGACCTAGCTGCATGCACATGTGAAAATGCAACTTCTAGTGAATTTCATTTTTTTTTTTTTTTACACAATAGCATCCGTACAAAACTAGTTCAATATTATAGAAAGATAAAATAGTTACCGATAACAATTGTGGGCATAGTTCTGCATTATGATCACTTTTTCTAGGATCATCCTTTGAACCAACCACAAACCTAAAAGCAATGAAAGCCATCAAATTCAGCCAAAGACCACGAATACATCACTAAAGAAAATGTGAAGAGAAATGAAGATAGGAATCATCAATTCAAGAAACTCCATGTGAATAACTCCGAGACTAATATTTATGATATAGACTAAAACATGTCTAAATTATCGTTTAAGGTTGAAAAAATCTACAATGCTAACATAAAAAGTAGACAAGGAACGTCTTTAGCCTATGAATACTAAAGAAGTCAGAAGTGCACTTAAAATTTTCCTATTCTCATCTCAGTGAGTTCAAATTTGTTTTCATTAAAAAGAGATAGGACTAAAAAAATCTGAAAACCGGGTATCAAAAATAGCAAGAAGGGCAATATAGGCTGAAAAAAATGCGTTGAAATCAGTTAACAATTAGAAGTCCCAACTTTTAACAAATATCTTTTGACTACATCATACCAGATCCCCTTCACGATCGAACATAACTACTTTAAAAAGGCTCTCAAAAAACACATGGAACATCAATTAAATTATCCAAAACAATTTCAAGGTTTCAATAGAAAATTGCAGGGATAATCTTACCTATGAGATTTTCAGCTGTAGGTACTGATGCTTGAGCATATGTTTTTTCTCACTACCAACTGAAAAAAGCTTGGAAGAATCAGAATCATATTTAATCAGAAAACATATGTAAATTAGCATGTCAAGTGTACAAAAGCCAGAATTATAACTTAAAAGGAAAGCAATCGTAAAGCCTAAGAATATTAAAGAAGTCAAAGATGCATTATCTAGGCCAAAATATCAAAATTTTTTGGAACAAAAAGCAAAATCCAAAACAATGTGATCATCTGGGTCATCAATCATAACTTTTGCAAGTAAAACCATAAATGAAGAGCAAGAGAGGCAACGTGAGCTAGAAAAATGCATGGAAATTTATGAACAGTTAAAGCCCAATATTAAGCTATTACTTAAGACTACATTGTACTGATCACCTTCTACATTGAGCAAAAATTTTTGAAGAAGGTAGGACGTAAGCAGATAGAACTTTTAAAGACAAAGCAAAAGAAAGTCAATAAACAACAATTACAAAGTTTCAGTACCAAATTGATAGGATATTCTTACCAATGGGGCTTTCAGCAGCAAGTATTGATGCTCGAGCATTTTTTTTCCTTTTTTGCAAACAAGTCTAAAAAGCTTGGAAGAACCAGAATCCTCTCTCCTTATCCTGAAGTTGCGCATGGAGAATTGCACTTATAGTGTTCCTTTCAACCTGCAGCCCCTGTTCAGACCAAATACAAATGCATGAATCAAGTGGGAAAGATTTCACAACTTATTTATGCAACCTCACTAACAGATCTCAAAAACATCAAAAGCTTACCGTTTGACTGCAGTGGTAGACCAACATCTGTGTATTTCCATGGTCCTAAAAGTTCTTCCTGCAGCAACATCGGCTCCTAGTGTACACGTGGAATCTGAATGGCAAACCTTGTAAAACTTAAGATGGGTTGTTAAATAAGGATCATACCAGTCAATGATATCAGACAATCACAAAACCTAGTTTGCTAGCTAAAGGCGATTAATAGTACAAATCTACAATAATAGGGAAATTCTATGACTACAGGTTTTGTAACTAAAAGCCTTTATGAATTTAGATTAGAGACAGTGAATTCACAATTTTTTCTATTTTCAATTGTTCGATCATTAGAAGAATCCGAACTTCATTGAATTCACAATTTGTTTTTTTCAATTGTTCAATCATTAGAAGAATCCGAACTTGGAAATCATAAACAATAAGACTTGAAGAACAGGGCAAGAAAAATGAAAACAAAAACAAAAAGACAAAAATTTGGAAAACTCATCATGGAAAAAAGCCCAAACTCAGAAACCAGATCGTAGCTATCTGATCAATCTTCAGTAATCGGAAAAAGAGATTCCTAATTGTCTAATGTCCGTCACAGAAACTTTTTTGGGGGAAATGAAAACCCCAAATTTTCCGTAAAGACCTCACAGACTCATCGCGTTCCTTCCAGATAGACAGAGAGAAGAAGAAGAGAATCAAAAGAGAAGCTTAAGAAACACACTTGGAAAACATGTAAATTAGGAAGAGAAATCGTAACCCAAAACCTTTTGTGAATTTTGAGACACCGAATTCAAATTTTTTTTTTTTTTCTAATTGTTCGATCATTAGAAGAATCCAAATTTGAAAAGCATGAACAATCAGGCGTTAAGAACAGGGCAAGAAAAATGAAAACAAACGAACAAAAAGAAAAACAAAGAATCGGTAAACTCACCATGAAAAAAAAAAAAAAAAAAAAAAAAAAAACCCAAACTTGGAAACGGATCGTAACTGTCTGATCAATCTTCACCAAAAGGAAATAGGAATCAATCCTCACCAAACGGAAATAGTAATCCAATGGAACTTGTTTGGGGGAAATGAAAACCCCAAATCTTCCTTACAGACTCGTTGCGATGCGTTATAAAACCCCAGAGAAATCCATCGTTTCAGAGAGAAAGAGTGAGGAAGAAGAAGCAACAAAAGAGAGCTTTACGAAACCCTCTGAGATAGAGAGAG